>BSBK01011241.1:0-260470 GCA_027943335.1 Chamaecyparis obtusa | reverse complement strand
ATTGGTTCAAGAGCAAAGCAAAGAAGGAATGCTATCTTGCAGAAGGAGGGGTCACAGAAAATGAATCTGAAGACTCTAAGGATCCATAAATTCCATTTGTTGCAATAAAAGAAGAGAGCCTAGTGGTAAGTGAAATATAACTTATATTAAGATCTCATCAACATAATGATTGGATCATTGATAGAGGTTGCACTCACCACATGACCGATGATAGGACCAAATTTATCAGTTTGGAGCTCAATGACAACATATCAATTACCTTTGGAAATAATGCTCTTTGTGCCATTAAAGGTAAAGGTTCTATTGCACTCTACAAAAATATTGTATGTGAAGATTGTATTGGGTTGAAGGACTCAAGTATAATTTAATGAGTGTTGTAAAATTAAATAACAAAGGATTCCTATTGGAATTCAGACAAGGCTCTTGTATAGTCAAGAATTAGTCTGGAACCCATGTTGCAATCGATAGACAAAGAAAAGGTAACATGTTCTACTTAGACTCAATGCAAGGACCTTGTCTCATAGCCTCAGTCAAAGGAGAAACAAGAAGAATATGTCTTATTCCCAAAGAAGACAATAACTAGCTATGGCACAAGAGACTCTGCCACATTAACTAATTTGACAATATTGTCAAAGTGAGAAAAAAGAAATTGGTTAGAGAAATCCTTGAGATTAAAAAACCTATCAAAGGTGTTTGTAAAGACTTTTAGCTAGGAAAGATGACATGAATAAGTTTCAACAGTAAGTCCTTTTCTGTTGAAAATGTTCTAGATCTTGTGCACACATATTTGTGTAGACCAATGAAGACAAAGCTATATTGTGGAGACTAGTACTTCATTCTCTTTGTAGATGAATTCTCAAGAATGATGTGGACTCTCTTTCTTAGGGAGAAATCAGAAGCCTTCTAGATGTTTAAAATCTATAAAGCTAGAATGGAAAAGGAAACCAGTAAAAGCCTAAAGTTCCCAAGATCAGAAACAGGAGGTGAATACACCTCTCAAGAGTTCACTCACTATTGTGAGGAATGTGGAATAAAGAGATATTTTTTTGCACCAAGGTTTCCTCAACAAAATGGAGTAAGAGAAATAAGGAACAAGACTCTGATCGATTGTGCTACAACCTTGCTGATTCAGAAGGATCTTCCTCATCACTTCTGGAGAGAAGCTATTAGTACTGCTATCTACACATTGAACTGAGTTCAAGTCAAAAAAGGGAACTTGTAAGACTCCTTATGAACTATGGTTCAATCATACTCCTAGAGTAGGCTACTTCAAAATATTTGGTAGTAAATTTTACATCAAAAGAGATATATACTCTGGGAAGCTTGATCCCAAGAGTGATGAAGGAACATTTTTGGGTTACTCTACCAAAAGAAAAGCCTACCAGTATCTGAACAAGAGAACATAAAAAATAATTGAGAGCATCAATGTAAAAGTTGATGAATCTTCAGAAGCGATTGAGGGGACCAGTGATAAAGATCTTGACAATCCTAACGGTCAAATTGAAGGACATATCTTTGAGTTCAATGCAGCAACAACTAAAGATGAAAGACAACATATGAAAAAACATTTGGAGTGGGAGACTGTACCTGAAGCTGAAAGGTCATCATAGGATGGTGAACAAGAAGCTATTCAAAACCATGATGGAGAAGTTGTTCAACCAGAAGATCCTAACTAGATACAACAACCGGTTCTCCCAAGGTATGTTACATATCATTCCATCGACAACATTATTTGTGACAAACATGCTAATGTCTTAATCTAGAAAAAGGCCAAAGAGAATATCTGTTTACTTTCTTGTATAGAGCCTAAATTCACAAGGGATGCACTAGAAGATGAAAACTAGGTCAAGGCCATGGAGGAAGAAATGTAGAAAATTGAGAAGAATAACACATGGGAGCTTGTGCCACTACCAAAAGGAAAGAATGTCATAGGGACCAAGTGGGTCTATAGGAACAAGCTGAATGAGGAAGGGAAAGTAATAGTAAATAAGGAAAGACTGGTCTGCAAAGGGTACACCCAAGAAGCTGGACTGGATTATGGAGAAACTTTTGCACCAAATGCCAGATTGGAAGGAGTGAGAATTCTTCTTGCCCATACTGCACACAATAAATTTAAAGTATATCAGATGGATGTCAAGTCTGCATTCCTGAATGGAATACTAGAAGAGGAAGTCTACATTGAACAACCAAAAGGCTTCACATCTGCACAAAGTGATGGTATGGTCTGTAAGTTGAAGAAGGATATTTATGGGCTCAAACAAGATCCAAGGGATTGGTATGAGAGATTGCACTCATACCTTCTGACCATAGGATTCATAAGAATTGGGGACAATAGCAACATGTATATCAAGATAAGAAAAGATGAAAATCTAATTGTTGAGATCTTTGTGGATGACATCATCTTTAGAGGAGATGAAAGGATGAGCAAAGCCTTTGCTGAAGAGATGAAGAAATAATTTGAGATATCTATGATAGGTGCCATTAAATTCTTCATTAGACTATAGGTCCATCATCTAAAGAAGGTATTTTTATCTCTTAGTCCAAGTATATAAAAAAAATTCTTAAAATTTTTGCACTTGAAGAATCTAAACCAGTCGGAACCCCAATCATAACTAACCTCAAGTTATCAAAGGAGGATGATGAAAAATAAGTGAATGAAACAATGTATCAGTCCATCATAGGAAAATTGCAGTATGTTGTTCACAGTAGACCAAACATTGCACATGCGATTGGTATTGTGGCTAGGTTCTCTACAAATCCCAAAGAGACACATCTGATAGAAGTGAAGAGAATCTTCAGATATCTAAAGGGTTATGGTTTCCACACAAGGGAGGATTCAAAGTAAAAGTTTACACTAATATAGACTAGGCCAACAACATTGATGACAGAAAGAGCACAAGTGGAGGCACATTTTTTCTCCATGGGAAAATAATCTCTTAGACAAGTAAGAAACAAAAATACATTTCACAATCTACTACAAAAGCTGAATATGTCACTTCTACAATCAATTGCACACAGGTAATATGGATCAAAAAACTTTTGGAACAAATCAAAGAATAGATACCTCAACCAATAACTATCTATTGTGATAACACCAGTACAATTAAAACATATCCAAGAACCCTGTCATGCACTCCAAGACAAAACACATTTCCATCAAGTATCATTACTTGAGAGAGTTGTTACAAGACAAGGAGGTAAGATTGGAGTATGTTCCTACCAAGGAACAAATTGCTGATATCTTCACAAAGACATTAAAAATGAGTACTTTTGAGTATCTCAGAGGTAAACTAGGGGTGATACCCCTTCATGATCTTTAGTATCAATTTATTATGCCTTAACAGGGGGTTACACCTTTTTTCTTGGACTGATGAAAAGGACTTCTTCTCGAAGGGGGAGAAAATTCTAGATAAAGGTAGTATTTCTAACTAGCCTTTGGCATTAGTGTAAAAAATGGGGAGAGTTTGGCAATAAGCGGTAGCTGAACTAGCAATGGCAGTAGCTGTGATATAGATATGCAAGCTTAGTAAACACAGTTAACCAGTGATATGATAATTATATGATTTCCCATCAAGGTTTTTCCATCAATGCCAGAGGGGGATATTTTTGGCAATAAGAAATAGTAATCGATAAGCCTACTACTCGTACAAGTATTGTAATTGATTAGAAAAAGAGGCTAGATATTTTTCATCTCTCCAAAGTCTAAAGATCCAAGGAGATCTGTATGTAAAGAGGTTGGTTTGGCAAATGGTACCAACATACAAGCAAGACATGACTGTAAATAGATGCAATCGATCACTACACAATGCATGTGCAACCGGTTAATGTATACAGTCAAGGAAAGGAGGATTCAACCATCAACTACGGACTAGGATACAACCAGTGTAGACCAGCACAAAGAAAGTAAAATAAAACCGGTGTCAACAACACAACTGAGGAATGTTCGACTAGTAAGCTAAGGAAGGGATAGTAATAGGTCATATGCTCTTGCATGTTCACAACATGAGGATCTCAACTGATCTAGCAAATGACTCTGGTATGAACCGGGGAAGTCATAGTTAACTATCTATTTCAACCAACTCTTTCACTGGGATTTTCTACACTAAATTCAAAGGACTTTGAGTTAAATTGGTGATCAGTTCGAGGTGCATTTGGAGGTTTTAAAGATGGAATCTGTGGCTTTAAAACAAAGCGTTATCTCTTGTAAAAGAAAGATGCTTGGCACACATTTATTGTTTTCTTTATAAAGCAGATAAAGTAAGGGTGTGCATCATATGTTTCCTCAGTGTACTAATTTTCCACTGAGTGATGTATCCATAAGGGATCTAAAGATTAGTTCATGCATGAGAGATAAAGTTAGGGAAAGAACTCTATATATTCTTTTTCCTATTGAGAATTTTTGGTTGCCTTCATTCTACTGAGTAAAAGAGTGAACCTGTATGCTGAAGAAGCTAGGGTGAAAAGAAGTAAGAAGAAGAAAGAAAGAAGAGTGTGCAGAGAAGCACAAATAGTAGAGGAGAACACACCTATGGAAACCAGTGATGCTTCCCAATTGAGAACAAGAAGATATCTTATCAAACTATGAAAATCTATTTGTCAAAGGTCAATCTTTATGTTGTTCTCTATCAATTAAAATAGTTAAATCCTAGTATTTGGGTGAACTCTTATAGGTCCCTTGTATAAAATAATTTAAATGGGTGACATCTTTCAAGGTGTTCTAAGTTCTCTGACCAGGTAGGAACTAACCGACATTATTGTAATAAATCCCTTAACTAGGTCATGTTTAACAATGTGTTTTCATCCTTTAACTAGGAAGGCTCTTAACAGGGTGTACTACAGAAGAGTATAGAATTTGTGAGGTCCTCTCACACCATGATTTTCACCCTAATCGAGTTTCCACGTGATAAATCTATTGTCACTATGTGATTATTTTCTTGTTGTTATTATATTATTAAATATGTTTTGGCTTACAGTTACAAGTATACTTTACTCGATTTGAAAAGAAGAGTTTTAGAGGTGTTGATTCACCCCTCCCCTCTCAGCACTGGTTGGGACTATCAATAACACCTAGACAAGACTAATTAGACCTAAGAAGACTAAGAAGACATAATTATATACCTAATTAGACCTAATTTGAGTATTATGACCCCTTAAGACCTAATGACATAAGTAATTTAAAAGGCCTAATTAGACCTTTAATAAGACTAATTAACATGTCTAATATGAGTAATATGACCTACTTGTACACCTAATATGAACAATAGGACCTCTTAGACATAATAAAACCTACTATGAGGTCTAATACGGATAATATAACCACTAAGGCCTAATTAGAATAAGGCTTTAATGAGTGTTTGTTACTGCTAGCTTATGTATTATGATGTGAAACATGTAGACTTTCATACTCATGAGGGGTCCCTGATAGGTTGTATAGGGGGAGTAGATGGCTTGGGGAATAAAAATGTTGGGGTAAATAAGACCTCTATGGAATTATTATTATCTACTTCTCCTAGATTGTATGATATATTTTTTATAATACAGGTGCTTCAGGAAGGACCTAATGGAAATTATTTATGTGATATAGATTCTCATTGGAGAATTTTTGACACTAGTCATCCTCATCCCAGTTTTCTTTTTTAATCCTTGTGGTGTGATTCAAGTGAGTTGTTTTGTGGTTATCTATGTGATGGATACACTTTTTTTGGATATACATGTGAGAATTTTTTTATACAGGATAATAAGTTGAAAATAAAGTTAATTAGATACTTAAGTGTGAAGGAATTAATTTTATGGATGTATTTCATTAATGATTAAGATTATATTGTGTCATCCTTTATATTTAATGGCATTTGATTACCGAGTGTGTAGTTAAAAAAGAAGAAGAAGAAAACATAATCATTGTGATTAAAATTATTGGCAACTGGTCCAGAGTGCAAAAACTTGGATGTTTTCCTTTATGGAAGTTCACTTACCCTATGGATGATCAAAAGTAGTAGAAGATGAGTTTTGGTGATCACAACAAGATAAATCAAGAAAAATGCCAAAGTCCATAGGCAATTTTGGTTACAAAAATAGACAGTTTTGATCACCAAGATTGGCATAGGTTACATTATGATATGCGAACATGGATATATGTTTTTAGATGTCTTATATATGTTCAGATGAGATCTCTTGGGTTTTGGATCTATGTACGAAGTGTTAGATACTTTTGAGTAACTGCAAAGACATAAGACAACACAACAATACAAGCAACAAAGACTGACTTTTCATGATGACATGCAAAGATATTTTGTGATATAATTGTTTGTTTGTAATGGCACCAATAGATAAGTGTAGAGTGTAAGGCCTCTCATGTTAATATCTAAAGTATATTTTTTATTGCCCTAATGTAAAGTTCTATGTCAGAACTCACATTGTAAATATACTCTTAGCCAGGTATATATAGGAGTGTATTTTGTAAAGTGTATTAATGAATGTAAGGTGTATATATTGTGTGAGAATATATAGGATATCAAGAGAAATTGTGGAAGTTGATTAGTTAAAAGACCAAGAGTAGTTCTCATATTTTGGTGAACACTTTTGTAGAAAAGGAAAAAAGGTCCAGATTTTGTAGTACAGTGAGCACAACCTATAAGAAGGTTTTTGTACACCCCTAACAAGGTTTACAATTCCTATAACAGGGACCTACCTATTGTTTTACACAGCTCCTAACAGGGTCAAGAATCCTAATAGGGTCACAACATTCATAGTGTCGATATTTGTGGGTACCATTAATTCCCATCAGAGTTTTTCCCTTGGCCAGGGTTTGTTTGAGAACAAAATAATGGTGTCATGAGTTATCTTGTGTATATCTATCTTGCATGGATATTTTATTTAAGTTTTATATTTGTTAAGTGGTTAAAGAAATCATATAAGTGTTGTAATACTGATTCACCCCCCTTAGTATTATCGAATCCTAACAATTGGTATCAAATCCTCAGACCCTTGAAGAAGAAGCCTAACATCTTAAGAGAGATCTAGATGGATTTGGAGACCAAATAATAGGACTACGTCTGCCCCCATAGGAGATAGTGGGGTGTATAGAAATGGTGGACAATCCCCCCTCCATCTACAACAACATTTCCCCCCCTCTTTGAAAATGAGGGAATGATGGGGTACTTCTCTACCCATCTCCCCCTAGTTTTAAGAACTCCCCCATAACTAGGTAGATGGGAATCCTTTGTATCATCAAATTATTTACCCTTATCTTGTTATTGAGTGTCTTTCTCCACTATCCAGCTTCGTGACCACCAACAATAATTAGATTTACTCATATGCCAAATAAATTCCCTCATAGAAGTCCATACTCTCCACATTAATGCTCCATGAATACTGGTTTCTAGGTTCACGTGACTAAGGGAGGGGATGATGGGGTACCATGCTTCATTGATTTCCCAAAATCCCTTCATATCTAACCACCCAACCTCATTAAATCCATACTCACCATATTTTGAAATAGTGTATTAATAAATATCTTATATATTTAGATTATCATAGAAAGAATAATAATCCTATTAAGTAATTTATCATCTTCAATGGAAGACCCGATGAAGGAACCATGTTCTTCGTTAAGGAACCTGTAAAGTGAAAGTAATAAGTGAAATCATTTTACCAGCAATTTCAATATTATCTTTTATAGTCTCTCTATTAACTCTATTTCCTCACTCCTTCTCATATGAGAATCTATATAGCTCAATATAAATTTCTTAAATTTCAATTTAATTATTTAAATAAAATCCATTTGAAATTGGAATTGAAACTGCACTTTCTCAATCTTCAATCAAAATAACACAACAAGATTAGAATCAAGAAAGTACTTACCTCAACACCCCAAGATTTCTTTCCTGCAACTAGCTTCTTTCAACTATAATACTGACTAAAACTCAATCAAAATTAGTAGTCCAATGTAGCATCATAACCAAGATAACATGAACATATAATCATCGCATAGCATATGCACTTAAAGATTTCATTCTCCTTAATAAAGATAGTTAAAACATCATCCTAACCATTTAGAACACTTCTCATTATAGATTAGTGCCCAATGTCAAGTTATCCTATTTTATTTTCAATTTAAACTTAATAAAATCCTAGAATCACAATTAGACTATTCCATAAATGTACAATAACCATATTTTTTAACTAATCATAACTAAATATCCACAATGTATGAATTGATAAAAGTATCTTGAATTAGAATTAGCATGAAATATCCCTTACCATTTATAGGCGTGGCTTGTCAAACTATAATAACTCCTTACTGAGTTGGAATTTGAGAGGCACTACAAACATGGTGGTATCCCTTCTATATGAGAAAGCACACTACCTCACTATTGTTGCAATTATGAAGAAAGTATCTTAATATAATTAAAATAGGTTTTTCAACCAAACTTTTGATCGTTTACTACCAAAGAAAGTATTAATTAGTACCCTTACTATAAGTAAAAATAAGTTTTTCAAGTAACTTTGAATCTTATGGTCCCAAAGAAAATGCAAATGATTTCTATTTTTATGATAATTTTTTTTTTTAAAAGAGTATTTTTTGTACCATACTAAAAAGAGACCATATGTTTTTATCCTATCTTGTTCTTAAACATTAACTAGAAAACCAACCATGTATAGTGAAGTGGTTGAAAGGGGGCCCATAGATCCAAAATACAAATCCTTTTCCCAATGAAAATAAGACAATAATGATGGGTGCACCCAGTGAGGGACCACCAAAGGGTATGTGCAAGATCATGAGGGGCCAAACTATGCCCTTAAGTGGCAATGAAAAATCAGCAAATCAGGTTTAGTCAACTTGACATGAAAATTTCAACTAGCTATGAACCTATTATCAAAACGTTGTAAGAATAGAATCTGTAGAAAATTGAATGTAGTTTCTAAACTACTAGACCTCTTTTGAGAAAAGGTTAGTATGATTGGTGAAAAGTATAGATTTCAATGCAGCAGTACAAAATTTCAGGAAAAAAATAAGAAGTAGGTGTATGTCTGACCACCTTAATCATAATCAAATGATAATATTTTATTATAAGATTTTATATATAAGTAGTAGACTCATGCCTGAATGTGACGCATATTTTTTTGTAATTTTATTCCAAAAAAATAATTAATTATGAATTTTCTGCTACAACATTTTCAGAATTAAAAAACTCTCGTGTCTGACCACCTTAACTCATTCAAAACTTTACAAAATTCAATTTATTTTTATTTTTTCCTTATAGTAGGGAAAGCATAGAATGTGATGCATTTTTCAGATTTCAAAAATGTTATACCGTTTGAAAGTTATAGTCATTTTTCAATCAGTATATAAATCAGCACTTTAGAAGTAGCTCAATTGAAAAATAACTAATAATTACTTTCCGAATTCAAAATTTGATAATAATTATATCGATAGAAAGTTGATAATCTCCTTAAGATACCCTTTTCATTTTATCAAATTCAGGTGAAAAAAAAATCGTCAGCTACATTGTCAAAGTCTGGAACTCAGAGAAATAGGGGAAAAACACGTATTTGAGACATTCCAATAGCTGACCATGTAGGTTTGGTGCACAAAGCAATACCAAGCCTAATCGGGTACCTGATATTTACCCGAATATGACGCACAATTTTGAATTTTCACTTTGCCTCCACTTTTTGCCTCCCATTTCTCCATCCTTCATAAACATATATATAGTAGATATATATTAGATATATTAAATATTATATAATATCAATTATATATTAAATGTTATATAATATAGATTTTACATTAAATATTATTTAATATATATTAATATTACAAACTATATATTAGATTATATATTATATATATTAAATATTATATAATATACATGTTACATTAAATATTATTTAATTATATATTAATATCAAAAACTATATATTAGATTATATATTATATATTAAATATTATATAATATACATTTTACATTTTAAATATTATTTAAAATATGATTCTGAGCACGAGCATGAGTCCCTACAGGGGCATAGTTGTGCCTTTTACAGGTGCTGAAAACCCTAACTATGCAGAAATGGAGGCTTTGAATAATAGTTCACTGGAGGCGGATTATAGAAGTAGAGGGCGAGAGAATCATTTTGTTTCCACTCCCTATGGCTATGAAATGGTATCTTTCCCTACTTTTTCAACCGGAATGCTAAATTGCAAAGGTTCTCGAAATAGATTCTGGTCACCGGACAATTTTACCACGCCTGTTGATAATTCGACAGCTCAACAGAGTCATTGGGTGGTTAAACAAGAACAATCAGACGGACCTTTGAACCAGTCGAAGATTATGGAGAGCGGGGAAGGGTTTGGTAAAATGAGTAGTTGTACTGGAAATTATGCAGGTGCTGTAGAACTAACTGCATTAATAAATTTAAAGAAGAGATCAATGGCAGCATGACATTATGAGGAAAGGCTTGTTGTTTCGATGGTACTGCCCCGATATTATGAAGAATGTCTTGTCGCATCAATGCCAGCGCCGCCTCTGTCTCAGACTTTCTCCATTGCTTCTCATCAGTACTTTGAGATATGGCAGGGATTGTAGGCTTTTGCACAGCATAGTCCATCATAAATTCTCTATAAATCATCATGCGTTCCAGTATTCTGTGCATTTTTGAATGACTTACTCAAAGAATTTAATTTTTACTGTAATTTTGGATCCATGGATTGTCATTTTGCGCTCAGAGAGAAGCTGCGGATTGCAAGAATTTGATAAATTTGGTTTATCTCATTTTCTTTCGCTGCCATTTCTAAGTAATACGATTTTGTTTTTGTCCGTCTTAAATGATTTCGCCTAAAGTTAATGAATTTTTTTAGATGATTTTGTCTGAAGTTTTAATGAAATTTCTTCCATGGATGCTAATGAAATCTCTTCCATGAATGCTGATAAGATGTTTAAATTTAGAGTTAATAAATTCTATAGCTTGAATGTTCTTTGTTGTAGAAGGTTATTTTCATGGTTTGTGATTCATGCAATTCCTTAATAGTTTCATTCTTAAAAGAATTCATAACTAGATTTTCCATAGCCAATTTTCTTCTTGATCATTGCAATATTTTCTCCTCCACTAAACATTTTGTAATCAGTTGATATACAATTACATTTTTCTCTTGGCCAATTCTATGCGCTCGCGATTGAGCCTGTAGATCCACAAAAGGGTTGAAATCTAGATCTGGTGGAAGAGTAGTATTAGCAAAAAGTCATTCACTAACATCTCATTTGGGTCATGGGGACTCCCTAGGGGTCCTAGTATGCCTTATCACGTGTTAAGACCCCTAGGGAGTCCACATGACCCCTTTTGACACATTGGAATGCTCAAGTGTGTCTTAAGGGGTATTAGGACACCTTAAGACACACTTGAGCATTCCAATGTGTCAAAAGGGGTCATGTGGACTCCCTAGGGGTCCTAGTACACCTTATCACACATTAGGACCCCTAGAAAGTCCCCATGACCCCTTTTGATACATTCGAATTCTCAAGTGTGTCTTAAGGGGTCCTAGGATCCCTTCGGAAACACTTGAGCATTCCAATGTGTCAAAAGGGGTTAGGGGGACTCCCTAGGGGTCGTAGTACACCTTATCACATGTTATGACCCCTAGGAAGTCCCAATGACACCTTTTGACACAATGGAATGCTCAAGTGTTTCTTAAGGGGTCCTACGACCCCTTCGGACACACTTGAGGATTCCAATGTGTCAAAAGGGGTCATGGGGACTCCCTTGGGGTCCTAACGTATGATACGGTGTACTAGAACCCCCAGGGAGTCCCCGTGAACCATTTTGACACATTGGAACACACAAGTGTCTCTTAAGGGGTCCTATGACCCCTTAAGAGACACTTGTGTGTTCCAATGTGTCAAAAGGGTTCACGGGGACTCCGTGCGGGTCCTAACACATGATATGGCTTACTAGGACCCCTAGGGAGTCCCCATGACCCCTTTTGACACATTGAAATGCTCAAGTTAGTCTTAAGAGGTCCTAAGAACCCTTAATACACACTTGAGCATTCCAATGTGTTAAAAGGGGTCATGGGGACTTCCTAGGGGTCCTAACATGTGATAAGGTGTACTAGGACCCCTAGGGAGTCCCTATGACCCTGTTTGACACATTGGAATGCTCAAATTGTCTTAAGGGGTCTTAGGACCCCTTAAAATACACTTGAGGGTTCCAAAGTGTCAAAAGGGGTCATGGGGAAACCCTAGGGGTCCTATTATTCCTTACCATGCATTAGGACCCCTAGGAAGTCCCCATAATGCCTTTTCACACATTAGAATGCTCAAGTGTGTCTTAAGGGGTCCTAGGACCCCTTCGGACACACTTGAGCATTCGAATGTGTCAAAAGGGGTCATGGGGACTCCCTAAGGGTCCTAACACGTGATAAGGCATACTAGGACCCCTAGGGAGTCCCCATGACTCCTTTTGACATATTGGAATGTTCAAGTGCATCTTAAGGGGTCTTAGGACCGCTTCAAATACACTTGAGTGTTCCAAAGTGTCAAAAGGGGTCATGGGGACTCCTTAGGGGTCCTAGAATGGCCTATCACGCGTTAGGACCCCTAGGAAGTCCCCATGACCCCTTATGACACAATGGAATGCTCAAGTGTGTTTTAAGGGGTCATAAGACCCCTTCGGACACACTTGAGCATTCTAATGTGTCAAAAGGGGTCATGGGGACTCCCTAGACATCCTAGCACATGATAAGGCATACTAGGACCCCTAGGGACTCCCCATGACCCCTTTTGACACATTGGAATGCTCAAGTGTGTCCCAAGGGGTCTTATGACCCCTTAAGATACACTTGAGCATTCAAATGTGTCAAAAGGGGTCATGGCGACTCCCCAGGGGTCCTAACATGTGATAAGGCGTACTAGGACCCCAAGGGAGTCCCCATGACACCTTTTGACACATTGGAACACTCAAGTCTGTCTTAAGGGGTCATCCCCATGACCCCTTTTGACATATTGGAATGCTCAAGTGTGTCTTCAGGGGTCGTAAGACCCCTTAAGACACACTTGAGTGTTCCAATGTGTCAAAAGGGGTCATGGGGACTCCCTTGGAGTCCTAGTACACTTTATCATGCATTAGGACCCATAGGGAGTCCCCATGAACCCTTTTGACACATTAGAATGCTCGAGTGTGTCTGAAGGTTTCCTAGGACCCCTTAAAACACACTTAAGCATTTCAATGTGTCAAAAGGGGTCATGGGGACTCCCTAGGGGTCCTAGTAAGCCTTATCAAGCGTTAGGACCCCTAGGGAGTCTCCATGACCCCTTTTGACACTTTGGAACACTCAAGTGTGTCTGAAAGGGTCCGAAGACCCCTTAAGACACACATGAGCCTTCCAATGTGTCAAAAGGGGTCATGGGGACTCCCTAGGGGTCCTAGTATGCCTTATCATGCATTAGGACTGCTGGGAAGTCCCCATGACCCCTTTTGACGCTTTGGAATGCTCAAGTGTGTCTGAAGGGGTCCTAAGACCCCTTAAGACACACTTGAGCATTCCAATGTGTCAAACAACATCATGGGGACTCCCTAGGGGTCCTAGTAGGCCTTATCACGTGTTAGGAACCCTAGGGAGTCCCCATGACCCCTTTTGACACATTGGAACACTCAAGTGTGTCCGAAGGGCTCCTAAGACCCCTTAAGACACACTTGAGTGTTCCAATGTGTCAAATGGGGTCAATGGGACTCCCTAGGGTTCCTAGTATGCCTTATCACATGTTAGGACCCATAGGGAGTCCCCATGACCCCTTTTGACACATTGGAATGCTCAAGTGTGTCTTAAGGGGTCCTACGACTCCTTAAGACACACTTGAGCATTCTAATATGTCAAAAGGGGTCACAGGGACTCCCTAGGGGTCTTGGTATGCCTTGTCACATGGTAGGACCTTGAGCGAGTCCCCATGCCCCTTTTGACACATTGGAATGCTCAAGTGTGTCTGAAGGGGTCGTAGGACACCTTAAGACACACTTGAGCTTTCCAATGTGTCAAAAGGGGTCATCAGGACTTCCTAGGGGTCCTAATGCATGATAAGGCATACTAGGACCCCTAGGGAGTCCCCATGACCCCTTTTGACACATTGGAATACTCAAGTGTGTCGTAAGGGGTCTTAGGACCCCTTCGAACACACTTGAGCATTGAAAAGTGTCAAAATGGTTCATGGGGACTTCCTAGGGGTCCTAATGCATGATAAGGTGTACTAGAACCCCTAGGGAGACCCCATGACCCCTTTTGACATATTGGAAGGCTCAAGTTTGTCTTAAGGGGTCTTAGGACCCCTTCGGACACACTTGTGTGTTCCAAAGTGTCAAAAGGGGTCATGGGGAATCCCTACAAGTCCTAACACATGATAAGGCTTACTAGGACCCCTAGGGAGTGCCCATGACCCCTTTTGACACATTGGAATGCTCAAGTATCTTTTAAGGGGTCCTAGGACACGTTCAAACACACTTGAGTGTTCCAATGTGTCAAAAGGGTTGATGGGGACTCCCTACGGGTCCTAACACATGATAAGGCATAATAGGACCCCAAGGGGGTCCCCATGACCCCTTTTGACACATTGCAATGCTCTAGTGTGTCTTAAGGGGTCCTACAACCCCTTAAGATACACTTGAGCCTTCCAATGTGTCAAAAGGGGTTATGGGGACTCCCTTGGGGTCCTAGTATGTTTTATCATGTGTTAGAACCCCTAGGGAGTCCCCATGACCCCTTTTGACACATTAGAATGCTCAACTGTGTCTTAAGGAGTCATAAGACCCCTTAGAACACACTTGAGCATTCTAATGTGTCAAAAGTAGTCATGGGGACTCCCTAGGGGTCCTAATGCATGATAAGGTGTACTAGGACTCCTATGGACTCCCCAAGACCCCTTTTGACACATTGGAATGCTCAAGTGTGTCCGAAGGGGTCTTAGGACCCCTTCGAACACATTTGAGCATTCCAATGTGTCAAAAGGGGTCATGGGGACTCCCTAGGGGTCCTAGTAAGCCTTATCACATGTTAGGACCCCTAGGGAGTCCCCATGACCCCTTTTGATACATTAGAATTCTCAAGTGTGTGTTAAGGGGTCATAAGACCCCTTCGGACACACTTGAGCATTCTAATGTGTCAAAAGGGATCATGGGGACTCCCTAGGGGTCCTAATGCATGATAAGGCATACTAGGACCCTTAGGGAGTCCCCATGACCCCTTTTGACACATTGGAATGCTCAAGTGTGTCCAAAGGGGTCTTAGGACCCCTTAAGACACACTTGAGCATTCCAATGTGTCAAAAGGGGTCATGGGGACTCCCTAGGGGCCCTAAAGCATGATAAGGCATACTAGGACCCCAAGGGAGTCCCTGTGACACCTTTTGACACATTGGAATGCTCAAGTGTGTCTTAAGGGGTCCTAGGACCCCTTAAGACACACTTGAGCATTCCAATGTGTCAAAAGGGGTCACGGGGACTCCCTAGGGGTCCTAGTATGCCTTGTCATGCGTTAGGATCCTGAGGTTGTCGCCATGACCCATTTTGACACATTAGAATGCTCAAGTGTGTTCGAAGGGGTCGTAGGACACCTTAAGACACACTTGAGCATTCCAATGTGTCAAAATGGATCATTGGGACTTACTAGGGGTCCTAACGCGTGCTAAGGCATATTAGGACCCTTAGGGAGTGCCCATGACCCCTTTTGACACTTTGGAATGCTCAAGTGTGTTTGAAGGGGTTCCCTTGTGACACATTGGAATGCTCAAGTGTGTCATAAGGGGTCTTAGCACCCCTTCAGACACACTTGAGCATTCCAAAGTGTCAAAAGGGGTCATGGGGACTTCCTAGGGGTCCTAACGCATGATAAGGCATACTAAGACCCCTAGGGAGTCCCCATGACCCCTTTTGACACATTGGAAGGCTCAAGTGTGTCTTAAGGGGTCTTAGGACCCCTTCGGACACACTTGAGTGTTCCAAAGTGTCAAAAGGGGTCACTAGGTCTCCCTAGGGGTCCTAACGCGTGATAAGGCTTACTAGGACCCCTAGGGAGTCCCCATGACCCCTTTTGACACATTGGAATTCTCAAGTGTGTTTTAAGGGGTCCTAGGACACCTGCGGACACACTTGAGCATTCTAATGTGTCAAAAGGGTTCATGGGGACTCCATAGGGGTCCTAACGTGTGATAAGGCATACTAGGACCCCAAGGGAGTCTTCGGGTATGTGCAAGATCATCAGGGGCCAAAAAGTGGTGATGTCAGTTCAAAACTTTGACAATGTAGTTGACGACTTTTTTTTCACCAGAATTTGATAAAATGAAAAGGGTATCTTAAGGAGATTATCAGCTTTCTATCAATATAATTGCTGTCAATTTTTGAATTCGGTAAGTAATTATTAGTTATTTTCTAATTGAGCTACCTCTAAAGTGTTGATTTATATACTGATTGAAAAATGACTATAACTTTCAGATGGTATAACATTTTTGAAATCTGAAAAATGCATCACGTTCTATGCTTCACCTACTATAAGGAAAAAAAAATAAAATTGAATTTTGTAAAGTTTTGAATGAGTTAAGGTGGTCAGACACGGGAGTTTTTTAATTCTGAAAATGTTGTAGCAAAAAATTCATAATTAATTATTTTTTTGGAATAAAATTATAAAAAAATATGCATCACATCTAGGCATGAGTCTACTACTTATATATAAAATCTTATAATAAAATATTATCATTTGATTATGATTAAGGTGGTCAGACATACACCTACTTCTTATTTTTTTCCTAAAATTTTTGTACTGCTGCATTGAAATCTATACTTTTCACCAATCATACTAACTTTTTCTCAAAAAAGGCCTATTAGTTTAGAAACTACATTCAATTTTCTATAGATTCTATTCTTACAACTTTTTGATATTAGGTACATAGCTAGTTGAAATTTTCACATCAAGTTGACTAACACTGATTTGCTGATTTTTCATTGCCAATTAAGGGCATAGTTTGGTCCCTCATGATCTTGCACATACTCCTCCACGACCCCTTTTGACACATTGGAATGCTCAAGTGTGTCTTAAGGGGTCCTATGACCCCTTAAGACACACTTGAGCATTCCAATGTGTCAAAAGGGGTCATGGGGACTCCCTAGGGGTCCTAGTATGCCTTATCACGCATTAGGACCTCTAGGAAGTCCCGATGACCCCTTTTGACACATTGGAATGCTCAAGTGTGTCTTAAGGTGTCCTATGACCCCTTTGGACACACTTGAGCATTCCAATGTGTCAAAAGGGGTCATGGGGACTCCCTCAACGTCCTAACATGTGACAAGGCGTACTAGGACCCCTGGGGAGTCCCCGTGATCCCTTTTGAC
Organism: Chamaecyparis obtusa; assembly: GCA_027943335.1. Classification (NCBI taxonomy): domain Eukaryota; kingdom Viridiplantae; phylum Streptophyta; class Pinopsida; order Cupressales; family Cupressaceae; genus Chamaecyparis; species Chamaecyparis obtusa. The sequence goes on along the minus strand of BSBK01011241.1, from coordinate 243,103 downwards.
ACATTGGAATGCTCAAGTGTGTCTTAAGGGGCCCTAAGACCCCTTAAGACACACATCATCATTCCAATGTGTCAAAAGGAGTCACAAGGACTCCCTAGGGGTCCTAGTAAGCCTTCTCATGCGTTAGGAGCCCTAGGGAGTCCTCATGACCCCTAGAAAGTCTCTCTCTCCGCATCCAGTGAACTATTCTTCAAAGCCTCCATTTTTGCATAGCTAGGGTTTAAGATGCCTGTAAAAGGCACATTTAATACAAAGATTTAGCTGACCACCTTTAAAGACCTAAAAGAAATGAGAAAAAAATTTAGGCCAAAAATACATACCGCATTTCTGTATGTTGTACTATAAGCTTCAATAATCCAGCTGGCTTCCTCTGCTAAGGCACAAAGAACTTCATTAATGTATGCTCTAGGAGGAAGATTATAATTTCCATATTTCTGCAAGAGATTCTCCAAAATTTGTAATATTATATATAATATATTAGTATACATTAGTATATATATATATATATATATATATATATATATATATATATATATATATATATATATATATATTATACATGTTAGTATATATAATACATTAGTATATATATAATATACCTTATATATATATCATATGCGTCTTTTATTTATATTTATTATATACATCAATATATGTAAAAGTTAAATTTTTTCCATTTGCTCCTGCCTTATTTTCATTAGCCTGAGAATATCGGGTACCTGATATGAAATCGGATACCCGATTTTTGCCAGGTAATATTTTACCAAAATATTCCCTGTCCCCACAGACTAGACAATCACGGGATTTGATACTTTTTTCACGCGTTGCAAAAAAAAAGAAGTGATTTGGGGCCCATTGTTTGATTTTTGTTGACTTGTGGTCTCACCATGGGAAGCAGCAGTCGTCGAAAGGCTAAACGCAAGAGGAAGTTGACAGATGATGAAATTCAAGCATACAGGGAAAAAGATAAGGAAAATCACTGAAGAAGGATAGAAGGTATGTTAAACATTAATCAAGGTGACCCCATTAATGTAGTTGTAAGTGAAGAGGATGTTCAATTTGAAAATGCACAGATGGAGATTGAAAATGTAGACTTTGGGAATGAAAATGTTGCACAAGAACCACATGAATGTTATACATCTCTAAATTATATGCGAAAATTTTTTATTGTGTACCCCTTAAGATTTGAAATACATGTTGCAAATATCATGTTGAGTTTTCAATGCATCATGAATTATTACGGTCCATTCATTCTACTTTGCATACTAATGAAATGCTAGAGGATTGTGGTGCAAGTGGTCTTCCCAAATCATCAAGAGACTTGCTAGATCAATTTTTATGTCATAGAGATGATGGTTGTTTATTTTATAAAAAAGATTGCTTAAATGCCAAGTGCTCAGAATGTGGTGGCTTGTCCAAGTTTAGAACATGTTTTCATGAGGGTTTGGAACACAATTTTGGAAAGACACTTGTCCAAAAAAAGGTATATGAAACTATGAAATATACATTGAAGAGTGGAGGTGAAGGCTCTAGATGTGAGTTAGTTGCAAAAGAATACAATGTTGCTGATTTTATCTCAGATTTCAAGAAAAATCTTTTTTACAAGTATGCAAGGCATAGTCACAGGTCTCAATGGTTGGATCAACAATTTAGAACATGTAAGGACACTTTCCCCATTGGAACTATTATATCCATTGTAGACTTTGCGGAGAACTATACATTGCAGCCCCAAAATGATATTACAATTCCATTCAGGTTGCTATTTTTGTACACATCACATATAGACATTCCCCTGAAAGCACAAAAGATGAGAAAAAGATAATTAGAGAGTACCATTTTTATATGAGCGATGATAGGTCTCACTCTCATGAGTTTGTTCAACATTGTTTCCAGAACTATTTTGACTTCTTATAGGAAAATGGTATTGCTATGGATAGGCATCTCATTTGGTCGGATAATTGCACCAGTCAATTTAAGAATGCCAGAATGTTTTATTGGATGTGTAGAATGCATGTAGAGAGAGGTGTACCTCATATTTGGAGTTTTTTTGAGTCAATGCATGGGAAAGGGGAGCATGACGGAGTAGGTGCATGTGTGAAGAGAGCTCTAGTTAAGGAGCAATTGAGGATTTTAGGTGCTGTACTTCTTGATGCTCATTCTATTGTTGATTAATGTACTTTAGCATTGTCACAAGGGGGGACTCTTGATTCTACAGTGCATAGATTCTTTTGGTTGGTTGAGGAGGGAACTATAGGAGATAGATTGGATTGTCAAATAGTGAAACACTCTTCAAAAATGCATTCATTCTGAAGCTCCAATAGTAGTACATGGACCATTTGAACATGAGAGTTGGCTTGTTTTTGCCCATGTGTTTTTAGTATGATTGGGATCATTGCGAGTCAAGTGAGTGGATGGATACATGGGTTCCACAGTATCTGACTCCTTTATCTTTGACACTCTCTATAAGAAATGATGACATGGACACTTCAGTTGACTATGACCATCTTTTAGATCTTTTGAAGCTAGGAGATGTTTTCACATTGGTTGCATCGCAGGGGAATGATGAGAGGTCAGATTATTGGTTAGCACATTGTGTATGAGGTAAAAAAAATCTTGTACAACCGATGATAGATGGTGATGGGTTCACATATCCTACCGGTTTAGTTGTTGTTGTGGGAACATGCCTGCGAACATACATAATTAGAAAGGATGGAGTTCTCGCATTTGAAGACTATGAGAAGCACAAAACTATTCTCATGTATTCACACCTTGTTATAGAAACAAATGTCAAGTTGTCAAAGCATCAAGGAAGAACAAAGACAAAAGAACTTTGGACTATTACTACTGTTGATCATGAAGCACTATTGGAGACCCTGAAGCAAAGAGATGACCCTTCAGGAACACTTGACTAGGTAATAAGTTAACTTAGTGTATTATTTTCTAAGTTCATTAAGATTAATTTCAATACATTAATTTGACCTTTCTTAGATTGTATTTTGAGTCAATAAACTTGCTTTTGTATGTGGATTGTAACTTGTGTAGGAGCACCCATGAAGATGCCTATGGTCACCATGGATCCAATCAGAGATAGAAGCACAAAAGGATCCTTAATGGTTAATTGAGATCTTTTGAAGCCTATAATGGCAATTTGTAACAATCAATTTGATTTAAAATTTAAATGTCCTAAAACTCTTCATAAGGACTTATGACCAAAATCATGTATGGGTGGCCAATAGTGCCAAGAAGGGATCTTACATGTCATATACTTATGTCATTTGCATGGTTTGAATTCTTACATGTTTGATTGTTGTTTCTAATGCTTTAAGGATATTATTTTTTAGCATTTCAAACAATCTATAAAAGTTAAACCTCAAACATAATAAGCTCCATAGTTCAAATTTCACAAGCTTAATCATGATTAATTTCACAATTCAAATTTCAAACATACCACTAACAGTCAGTTTAAAGCAGCTCAACAACGTATCTTTCAAACTGGCAGCAATCTTCCAGGGCTCATATCTCAAACTTCATGAGAGGTATCGACAAATCGTCAAGTACTATGAGATTGTGTTTTTGAGGTCTACAATAACTTCTCTCAATTTTGGGTGATTCGACTTCGTTTGCATTTGGCAAGGTGATCTTAGTCGATGCCAAAACTTGCAGTGAGGGTTAGTTTAAAGTGGCTCAGCAGCATATGTTTCAAACCGTCTGACCTGGCATCAAACCATCTACTCCATCAGCTCTAGTTGGTAGGTTAAATTCCAGTGACAACCCTGTTATGCCCACAAAGTCACCAGAATGCTTGCGACCACGCTTGACCCAAGTGACCCCAAGGTGCACTAAGCATGATTGGGAAGCGATCTTCCAGGGCTTGTATCTTAGACTTTGTGAGAGGTATCAAAAAACCAATAGGTGCTACAGGATCATGTTTTCAAGGTCTACAATAACCTCTCTCAGTTTTGGGCGATTCGACTTTGTTTGCATTTGGCAAGGCAATCTCAGTCGATGCCAAAACTTGTAGTGAGGGTCAATTGAAAGTGGCTGAGTAGCATATCTTTCAAACCATCTGAACTGGCATCAAACCATCTACTCCATTGGCTCCAAATGGCTAGGTAAACACTAGTGACAACCCCGTTCTATCCACAGAGTCACCGGAATGCTCGCGACTATGCTCGACCCAAGTGACCCCAAGGTGCACTAAGCACGATTGGGCAGTGATCTTCTAGGGCTCGTATCTCGGACTTCATGAGAGGCATTGAAAAATTGTTAGGTGATATGGGATCATGTTTTTAAGGTTTACAATAACCTCTCTCAATTTTGGGCAATTCAACTTCGTTTGCATTTGGCGAGGCGATCTCAGTTGATGCCAAAACTTGCAGTGAGGGTCAGTTGAAAGTGGCTCAGCAGCGTATCTTTCAAACCGCCCGACTTGGCATCGAACCATCTACTCCATTGGCTCTGGTTGGCCAATTAAACACCAATGACAACCCCATTCTTCCCACAAAGTCACCGGAATGCTCGCGACCACGCTCGAGCCAAGTGACCCCAAGGTGCACTAAGCACGATTGGGCAGCGATCTTTTGGGGCTCGTATCTTAGACTTCATGAGAGGTATCGATAAATTTTTAAATGCCACGGGATTCTTTTTTTTAGGTCTACAATAACCTATCTCAGTTTTGGGTGATTCAACTTCGTTTGCATTTGGCAAGGCGATCTCAGTCGATGCCAAAACTTGTAGTGAGGGTTAGTTGAAAGTGGCTCAGCAGTGTATCTTTCAAACCATCTGACCTGGAATAAAACAATTTGCTCCATCAGCTCTGGTTGGTTGGGTAAACACCAGTGACAACCCCATTTTTCCCACAGAGTCACCGAAACGCTCGTGACCACGCTCAACCCAAGTGACCCCAAGGTGCACTAAGCATGATTGGGCAATGATCTTTCAGGTCTCATATCTCAGACTTCGTGAGAGGTATTGACAAATCATTAGGTGCTACAGGATCATGTTTTTGAGGTCTACAATAACCTCTCTTGGTTTTGGGTGATTCAACTTCATTTGCATTTGGCAAGGTGATCTCTGTCGATGACAAAACTTGTAGTGAGGGTTAGTTAAAAGTGGCTCAAAAGCGTATCTTTCAAACCGTCTGACTTGGCATCGAACTATCTGCTCCATAAGCTCTGGTTGGCTGGGTAAATGCTAGTGACAACCCCATTCTACCCATAGAGTCATCGGAACGCTCGCGACCATGCTCAACCCAAGTGACCCCAAGGTGCACTAAGCATGATTGGGTAGCAATCTTCCGGGGCTTATATCTTGGACTTCATGAGAGGTATCAAAAAATCATTAGGTGCTATGGGATCATGTTTTTGAGGTCTACAATAACCGCTCTCAGTTTTGGGTGATTCGACTTCGTTTGCATTTGGCAAGGCGATCTCAGTCAATGCCAAAACTTGCAGTGAGGGTCAGTTGAAACTGGCTTAGCAGCGTATCTTTCAAACCGTCTAACTTGGCATTGAACCATATGCTCCATCAGCTCTAGTTGGCTGGGTAAATGCTAGTGACAACCCCATTCTACCCACAGAGTCACTGGAACGCTCGTGACCACACTCGACCCAAGTGACTCCAAGGTGCACTAAGCACGATTGGGTAGTGATCTTTCATGGCTCGTATCTCAGACTTTGTGAGAGGTATTGACAAATTGTCAAGTGCTATGGGATCATGTTTTTAATGTCTACAATAACCTCTCTCAGTTTTGGGCGATTCGACTTCATTTGCATTTGGCAAGGCGATCTCAGTCAATGCCAAAACTTGCAGTGAGGGTTAGTTAAAAGTGGCCCAGCAGTGTATCTTTCAAACCATCTGACCTGGAATCAAACCGTCTACTCCATCAGCTCCGATTGGCTAGGTAAACACTAGTGACAACCCTGTTCTACCCACAGAGTCATCAGAACGCTCACGACCACGCTCGACCCAAGTGACCCCAAGGTGCACTAAGCATGATTGGGCAATGATCTTCCAGGGCTCATATCTTGGACTTCGTGAGAGGTATCGACAAATTTTTAGATGCTATGGGATCATGTTTTTGAGGTATACAATAACCTCTCTCGATTTTGGGTGATTCAACTTCGTTTGCATTTGGCAAGGTGATCTCAGTCGATGCCAAAACTTACGTGAGGGTCAGTTGAAAGTGGCTGAGTAACGTATCTTTCAAACCATCTAACCTGGCATCAAACTGTCTACTCCATTAGCTCTGGTTGGCCAAGTAAATTCTAGTGACAACCCCATTCTACCCACAGAGTCACCGGAATGCTCGCGACCACGCTTGACCCAGGTGACCCCAAGGTGCACTAAGCACGATTGGGCAGCGATCTTTCGGGGCTCATATCTCAGACTTCATGAGAGGTATTGAAAAATCATCAGGTGATACAAGATCATGTTTTTGAGGTCTACAATAACCTCTCTTGGTTTTGGGAAATTCGACTTCATTTGCATTTGGCAAGGTGATCTCAGTCGATGCCAAAACTTGCAGTGAGGGTTAGTTGAAAGTGGCTCAGCAATGTATCTTTCAAACCATCTGACCTGGCATCGAGCCGTCTACTCCATCAGCTCCAATTGGCTGGGTAAACACCAGTGACAACCTTTTTCTTCCCATAGAGTCATCGGAACGCTCACGGCCATGCTCGAGCCAAGTGACCCCAAGGTGCACTAAGCACGATTGGGCAGCGATCTTTCGGGGCTAGTGCAGGGCACCCTCCACTAGTAGAAATTTGAATTGCATTGTTATGTTTCTAATAAATAGGATGGATCTAAATAGATCATCCTAATTTTGGTTTGGAATCCCTAATGTGTGATCAAGGATCTTTTGGCAATGTTATAAGCCTAAGATACCTTAGGTCATGGGGTTCACCTAGTTAGTGATAATTTGCTAGGTTAGGCTTATGGAGTCTTAAAGGTTTATTTTAGATTATTTTCACTTGAAAAATCATTTTTATAGGTTTTGATCTCAAAAAGAAATCATAAACTCTATCGAGTTCATAAAATGGCATATTTTGCAAAATTGCAAAAATGCAATAAAAGTTGTTGTTGCAACTTTCTAAAATTTCTCGAGAGATTGGAATTGGAAACCCAAGAGTCAAATGGGTTCTCCAATTGATATACCTTCATTTTTAAGGTTATATATGCTCATCACTTCAAACCATAATGGTAAGAAGTTGATTTTTGTAAATTGATGCCATAAAGGAGGAATACAAACTATTTTTGAGCCATTTCTCAGAGTTGTACGGGCGTGTACAGACTTACAGGGTCATGATTTGAATGTGGGAATAATGTATTGAATGTTAGTGAACATTTTCATTGATTTGAAGAAGTTTTAGTTTCATTTGTTAAAGTTATTTCAATTCTTTTCAAAACAGTCCAGGAAGCAAGCTTTTCTAGGGCCCTGAACACTAATGGAGGCCTAACTTGCATTCTAGCCGTGGCTTTAACCTAATAATTTGGAAAATGAAAGTTAGGTCTATGTATCAATGGATTCTAAAGGCTCATATAGTGTCTTGAAGGGAAAGGCCTTCATGCATCAGGCCCTAGTCTGAATTTTTGAGAGGATTCAATCTAGAAAGTAGAAAAAAGTTGTAAAGAAGTGCATAGAATAGATAAGTGAGTGAAGTAAAGGTGGTTTTGAGTCATTTGGGTTGGAGAAGAATATTTGAAGCACTGTACCAATTCCATGAACCCTATACCTCATACTTTCTTTGTAAACCAAGCTTAATTAGGCCAATTAGGTTTGTGTCCAAGGTGGGTGTTAGGTGGCATTGGAGTGGAGTTGGAAGGCAAGGCTTTGGGATCTTAAATAAATTCCAAATGGGTGTTTAAAAATTCCTTGATTGTATCAAGATACTCAGTTGTACAAAAGTTAGAGTAGAAAACCTCTATTGAGAAGGCTACAAGGAAATTGGCGTGTAGGTCTAGTTTGCCATGGTACGATTTTGGTGGGAATAAACCAAGTGTTATTTCAGAGGCCTAAGGTCATATGAGGACCATCTAAATGCTTGTGAGCAGTCAGGAAGTCCACTGGTGAAGAGTTCTATCAATAAGTTAGTTTTAGGCCTAGTGTCCCTAAAGCCAAAAAGGCATTGAAGTTTGATTGAGTGTGTAACTTTGCAAAGGGAGTTTATTGGGATAGAAATACATTTTTTTGGTTGTGTTATACCATCAAAAGAGTTTGGGATTACCCTTAAGCCTTTTTGGTTGGTTGGTGAGTTGTGGGAGGTAGTAGAAGGGCACTCCACTTTCTTGTTGTAACCTCTGCATTAGGGGCTTGTATATGTAAACTATTCGATAGAATGCCTGCAAGCAGAGCATGACATATGGAATTATAGATAGGAGTAGTAGAACTAGTAAAAGGTATCCAAAAATGAAGTTTCCAAAGCTTTGTTAGGTTAGACTAGTCGATGACAATGAGAATTGGTTTTGCACATCGACAGTATTGGCATTTGAGAACATGATAATCTATAACACAATTTAAATATTAAGACATTATCATTTCCTGAGAATGCCCCAACACCGAATGTCAAGGAGGACCCAACATCTTCCTTGATGGACAGAACCTTGTTTCATGCTCGGTTGTCGGATTCATAGAGGTCTGGGACTATATCAGTGGGAAACTTAAGAGCAATTTTCAATACCAAGCTAATGATGCCTTCATGATGCATGATAATGCAGTTCTTTGTGTTGACATCAGTCATGATTCAGAGATGTTGGCTTCAGGTTTACATGGTGGGAAAATTGAGGACGTGCTCGCAATTTAATCCCAATATACGTATGTATGATGGCTTTGACAAAATGTTTCTTGGTGTCACTTGCATGAAGTGGTATGTGTGTGGAGAGCCATAAATGACATGCTCTAGTTATAGCACCAAGCATCCAATCAAAACACAAAGGCATTAACACTTATGTTGCAATAAGATCCAGATGGCACTATTATATAGGAATAGATCCATTTTGAAAGATGTAGAGCACCAAGTAACATGGACTTTCATAACAAAATATTACTAAGGCACTCACAAAGGGAGACTTTAATGTATTCGAGAAAGAAGATGTGGATAGACACATCCTCAAGAATTAGTTATTATAACAAGAAAGAAACTAACCAAAAGGGGAAAATAAATAAGGCTCGTAGAGGAGATTTTGGGGGTTCTGGATTCCGCCTGACCCGAGAGACTTTGTGCCAGGGGAGGGATAGATTAGGATTTTTATTGTAATGCAGGGAAAGAGAGATTTTATTTTCAGATAATGATTAATGTACAAGAACATCAGAATCTTTGTTGTTTTACTGTGTTCAAAGAAGGATATGTCAGCATATTAAAACTTTGATTTTAGATGCTCACTTTCTAATTGATATTCATCTTTGAATGATATTGGTTTCTTTTGAATGCGTATCTATTATGTCTAATCATTAGCACGATCATCTGTGGACTTTGTGCTATAGTTTTTCATGTATTTGGAAAGAACCATTCATCTTTCTCTCTTAGTTTCTTTCTGTAATGCATTGTTTAGGCAAATGAAATTTTTAGCGTTTACTGTCCTTTTCTTTTCAGTAAATTAGTCCCTTCACATCTATCTCATGTTTACGAATAGATGTTTGTAAGCCTTTATTGCTTTTAGGTTAAAAGCATTATCATGTATAGTTTAGTTGATTCATTGTAAATCCTACATGGGGAGCTGTACTTGGATAATTCAGAGGGCACTTACAAACTCAATAACAAAGTGACCCAACTGTTGGTGTTGGTTGAGTCTTTTTGTTTAGGCTTTAAGGGTCATTTTGTAAGCATTTCTTTGGAAGACAAATCTGTTCACCAACAAGAAGTTAAACCTCAAACATAATAAGCTCCATGAATAGGGTATTCCAGAGTAAAGAAAAAAAAATGTAACTTCAACAAGATATAATTTAAATCATAATGATAATCATAGTCAAGATATAACTTCACCATTCAATTCCATAAACATGAATAATAAATATGTATATACAAAAGATGACGCAAATATAACATATAAATGAACATGTTCTATATATGTATCAAATGTATCAAAAGTATGTCCATATACAAATATGGCACATGCCATTTCAAAATGTCTACAAAATCAATGTTTTAAGGTGTACAATGTGGCATATATGCCATCTCAAAATGTGTCAAGTGTCATCTCTAAATGACCACAAAACTAAAACTGCATCCTATGTTGTAGGGGGATCATCAAAATGTAGCCTCTTTGAAGAAGTGTTGGGCTCCGATTGATCCTGCATAAAAAATGAGTTCAAACCAAAGTTAGATTGCTTACTTTATATATATATATATATATATATATATATATATATATATATATATATATATATATATATATATATATATATATATATATATATATATATATATATATATATATATATATATATATATATATATATATATATATATATATATATATATATATATATATATATATATATATATATATATATATATATATATATATATATATATATATATATATATATATATATATATATATCTATATCTATATATATAATTCATAATTTTCAAACACTAATTTAATTAAAATTATAACTGAATACAAATATTTTTACCTAGTCTCTCGATCACCTACCATGAGCAGGTGTCCTAGCAAGTCCTGGGTAGCGAAGGGACCATGCCAACAATACCAAATCTGACCTATAAATATATATTTGCAATAATGAGATTAGTAGAGTGGTGCAACATAGAGTAATAAATCTACAAAATAGGATGATAGCATAATATAATTACAAATTGATTGAACTAAAATTAAAACTTACATCTGGTGATCCCTCCTCTAGAATAGTGGGCTGGGTCAATAAAGAAACAAAGGATTCTCGTGGGCCCTCCCTCACAGTCGGAGTAACCTATGAGAGTAAAAAGATTGTCAATTATATATCAATGTACTTCATCATAGCAAACCTGGTTACAAAATACAAATAACAATATGTAAAGTCTACATACAATAGGGCTATCACTTCGAATCGAGATGCTTGTAACCCTACATTGTCGAACTGGTGTCGGGACATCATCGATAGCCACACCCTATACAATAAAGTGAAAGTAAAATATTTATTACTACACACAAGTGGCATACATATGCATGCATAATTAATCTTAAACAATTAACTACCTTTCCTTTGTCGACACCTGATGAAGGAACCCTCTCATGCCCCCCACTGACATCGGCTATAGCCTGCAAGAACACAATAAGATGACAATATATATTAGTAAATGTATGAATTTTATTGCTCTAATTGATAGAGATTTAAGCATGTACACCAAATGATATAAAAAAAAACTAATAGGTACATAATTTATAATATACCGTATAGTCATCAAGGCCAAATGAAATGGTCGAAAGTGTGGACTCATCCACCTGTCTCACCTCCTCCTGTGTCATCGACTGAACATAAATGAAAAAAATATATATACATAAGTACATGCAATCATTAAAACTAATCTAAATAAATAAATTATTTTTAAATTAAATAAGTCATGTGACAAATTTATTTATAATGTTTACTCTTACCGTATCAATAGGAGTTGATGGCTCTGCCTGCACCTCCTGAGCACTCTCATGAGATGTAGATGCTCCATGAGCTGTTGCAGCCTCTGCAGCTGCGTCTCTTGTATCCCCCTCATCAATATAATGAAACTGATACATATCAGAATCAGTAAGCGGTCCGAGGCACATATGCTTGCACGTAATGCACATATGGGGCTTGCATACATGTGAACTCTAATGAGTTGTCGATTTGCCAGCAGCATCCAAAGGAGGCAACACTGACCTGGTCTGAGTGATCAATTGATCACTCAGTAAATAAATGGCCCTAATAGTCTGTGAGGCAGCCTCTGCAATGATATCAGGATGTTGCACTGGAGGAGGGGGTGCGACATCAGTGGGGGGACAAAGGTAGTGGCCTTTTGACTCTGGGAAGATGGCCTAGTCTGAGGAGCTCCTCTACCTACGCCCATGTTGGGCCTCATACTCCAATAATCAACATGGTGACCAAGCACAAACTTAGCATACAATTTTTTAAGGAAATAAAATGGGACCTCCAAATTTCTATGGGGTGGTTTGTCAAAAACCATCCACCAGCGATCCCAAAAGTTTGTGTGCATTGCTTCATTTGTGCACCATTTTATTGATAATTTTGGCTTTTTCGGGTCAACTGGTATTCCAATTTTTGGATCGACAAAAAGGGCAGCTATATCTTCCTTACTTATATTAAGGGTCGGAATCCCATCATGGTCAAGCCCATCATCAAACTGGGCATGCATATCATCACACCAATGAAGAGTAGCATTATGTTGCTGCGTGAGTGTGTCAATGTTTCCAACAATTGTATTTAGTGTGGCAAGCATGGGACCTAATGTAGGTATATTTTGATACATGTTTTGGAAACCCCATATTGTGTTCAAATTATCTTGTATCAAATCTTGTAAAGATGGAGGGTTTTGAAGCGGGGGATTGTTTTGGGGATCATTATTTGGTGTGGGAGGGTTATTTTCTTCATTGTTGTCAGCCATGCTTGATTAAATAAAAAAAATCTAAATTTCAATCTAATTTCATATATTATTACAAATATAAATACAAAATCCTATTTAAAAAAAAAATGTTACATTAAGCATGAAAATGAAATAAATTAATAAAAATCATATAAATAACTACTTACCGAATATGCTTGGAATTGAATTTGTCATTTCTAATATCAGGTATCTGAAAATATATCGGGTATCTAAAAATTACAGAAAGAACTTAAGAAAATCGTGCAAGGAAATGAGGAAAAGGGCTCGCGAGTTTTGGATTTATGCTACAATTATCGAGTACCCGATATTATTGGGTACCTGATTAGGCCTGTGCTTTGGTGGTAGGTTTGCCCAGGTGTACTGACACCCAGGCCTACTAAAAAGTCAACAGGCACTTTCATGCGCTTTTGGACGAGTGAAAAGTGAATGTTTTTCACATCACCACTTTTTGGCCCCTCGTAATCTTGCACATACCCCAAAATTAGATCTAGTCTAGAATCACACAAACACAAAAAGGGTAATAATATATGGGAAAGAAAGAAAATATTACACTGCACACAAAAAAACCTACAAAAGATCACCAAGATCCTTGCAAAAAGGACCATATAAAAAACCCAAGGAGAAGCACCCCTATACCCATGAGTCCAACTCTACACGTCAAGAGCACTGAATAAATATAGGTAAAATAGAGAGTCTCCAACAACCAAACCATAGTCAAACAAAACTAGTTCAATAACCACCATTATTGTCATCTACATGATTCTAAAAAGGATACGAAAGAACCACAACCCTCTAATAGCAACACCAATTGCATTTTGCATCAAAAGGGAGATCCAAATGGGGTCTTACAGTAACCGAGCCAAAACCAATCCCCTCCGTTCCACAACAAAAAAGATAGGGACAACAAAAAAAACCCAAGTTGGCCTTATAAAAGGTAGCCTCCTTCATAGATATAGATCTTCTCACAAGAGAGACCCTAAAAAATTAAAAATGACCACCCCTTCAAACCAAAAGAGAAAGCCTTCAAATCCTAAAAGCACTAACCAAAGGGGAGGAATCATTTCCCAAAATAAGGGAAAAAGCTAAGCCAATGACAAAATAAAAAAATTTGTCCACAAGAGAAACCATTTAGATCAAGGAGGATGAAATGGGGCCCAAAGACCCAACATAAAAAGCCTCTACCTAGTAAGAAAACAAACACTATGATGGGAACACCCAATGAAAGAACCCCTAGGAAGTGCACCCCTGTCATTATCATCTTTTTCTCCTTGTCATTGTCATCTTTGTCTCTTTTAGTCTCCCCAAACAACATCACTAAACCATTAGTTGATAGGATCCAAAATGTTCTTACCCTTAATTCAAGGGTCCATTTCGACACCACACCCAAAAAACAATTGCACCCCTAGGTGGCCTAGTTGGAAACCCAAAATCAAAAGTTGAGCTCATTTTCAATTACCTCACCACATGTACCAACAAGATTGGTCAAAGGTGTTGGCAAGTGGTCAGCATTGTATTTCATGAATGTTATTACTTATGGAAACATTTATCCTTGTGATCATCACAAGAAACAAAGTCACAGTCTTGCTAGGACACAATGTGAAAAATGCCTTAGTCCATAGTCAGTCAAAGGCTACCAGGTACAATATTGTGGATTGTGAAGATGCTACAAGATGAAATATGGCATGAAAAGTCACAGGATGATGCATTAATATATGGAAAATCTCTATTTATGAGCGCACATGTTTTAGATGCATGGTTTCAGAGATACATCTCTCTGAGTAGAGTTAAAGGCAGAAAATAGAGCATCAGGGTTTGCAAAGTTGCATAGGTATTGTCTGGCCTATGTTAGGTTATTTTATGTATTGATTATGTATGTATGGCCAACATAATTCCATTTTAATGGATGTAAAGTTGCATGTTGTAATATTATGTAGCTGACCTTGAACTATATTTTACAATTTCCTATAGAGGCTGACCTAGTTACTTTACTTGAAATCGAGTATAAGTAAATGATGTAATTGGTAAATGCTAAAATGAGTGTATTGTGAATATGTGTCTACAAATATAAGAATAGAGATACATACAATTTCATGAGTTTGTTCTCATATCTTGATATACTACTCATTGTAATAGCAGGAAAATGGTCCATATTTTGAGAGTGCATGTTGTAGAGTTGTAATACCCTTAACAAGACTTTGTAGACTCATAACAGGATGTATCCTTTAACAAGGACACCTTCCTATTGTATTTATCAGAAACTAACAAGGCTAGGGCTCCTAACAAGATCTCTTTTATACAATGCAAATAATTGTGGGTATCATCCCCACCGATGTTTTTCCCTTAACAGGGTTTTCCTTGAGAACAAAATAATGATTTCATGAGTTATCTTGTGTATGCTTTTTTAATGGTTATTTTCTTTAATTTTTATATTTTTCAAGTGGTTGAAGAAATAATATAATTGATGTAATATTGATTCACCCCCATCTCAGTATTACAAAATTAGAAAAATTGGTATCAAAGCATCAGACCCTTAGAAGGTAAAGACTAACAACTTAAGGGAGATCCAGATGGATTATAGAACTTAGGATAAAAAAAGAAATTTCATTGGATGATCTTGATGAGAATATTGTAGAGAAAAAATATTTGAAGTACAAATTAAAATAGGGAAATGATTTTATCAGAAAACTCAAAGAGCGGTTAAGACATGCAAGAAACCAAATAGAAGAACTACTCAAGGAGCAATCAAAATCAGAACAAGTTGAAAAACTCAAAAAGGAGAATGAAGAACTCAAGGATGAATATTAAATTTCAAAATTAGAATTGATGATAGAGATTGATGAAACAAAATATTAAAACAAGAAAATACAGGGTGATTTGGATCTAGCATTAATAAAGGAAACAATATTAAAACTACAACTGGAACAAATGATTGTGAAATATCATAAGGTTGAAAAATACATTATTTTGGTAATAGTATAACTTGAAGAAACCAAGGAACACATAAAAAAAAAATCATAAGGACAATTTGAATATTGATGAGAAGACGGAAATGCAGAACCTAGTCAGAGACTTGACTAGAATTGTATTTGATGAAGACATATCTCCTAAGAAGGTTTATGCAGCCATTAATGATCATTCACCAAACAAAGATGAAGCTGAAGAATCCAAGAAAGACTAGAGAAAATTGTCAAAATAAAAATGTCGGGAGTACAATAAAGAAGGTCACTTGAAGGAAAATTGAAAGGGTACAAGAAGTAATAAACTTTTTTCTAGTTATTGGATAATTTCTTTAATTATGGTCATAAGATAAAGGAATGTAGAAGGCCTAATATGAGATCTAGAAGACATAGTTTTTTCAATTTGAAGAAGAATGTTGAAAAAGAAAAAGAAACTAGTAAGTTAGATGATTCTATGAAAGAAAGTGATAAGTAGGGCAGCCAACTTGATGCGAGAAAACCCAAGGATAGTAAGAAAGCTTAAAGAGAACCTAATGAAAGACCTAAGAAATTTATGTGCTACAAATACAGTAACTTTGGACACACTGCCAAATATTGCAAATTGAAAATTGATTATGGTCAACGCATACCTAAGAATAAGGTCACATGCTTTAAATACAACAATGATGGACATATTGCAAAGTATTGTAGGATTTAATGGAACAGTGAAAAGGACACCTAGACCATTGGAAAAGGAACTCAATAAAGATAAAAGAACACTTGCAGAGATGAAGAAAGAATACAACAAAAAGTGGGTTACAAGAAACGAAGCAAAGGATAATAGTGATGAGACAAACAAAGGAACTGTGAACACTCAGGAATGCCCAGTAGACCCTATTGGATCTTCACATGAGTTCAAGACATCTTAATCACCATGAAGGACCAAGCATGTCCTTAGGGGGCAATTTGGACAAATACAACAGAAAATCATCCATCCCATATTTTTGTTGGATAATATTTTACGAGCTTATGGAAAGTAAGTATGATTGATATGAAGCACCTATCTAAAATTGCATAGCTACAAATACTATATCTTGTGATTTCTAGATTAATTGTCGATTGGATCATTGTAGAGTTAAGTTTATTGGGAGATATGCCAATAATTTTTATGGTGAAGTAAAAAATATATTCATCTAAAATATCTAATCACTATTCGAAGTAGAGTTGAAGGAGATCAGTGAAAACAAGCAAGAAAGCTTAAGAAAGCCAGGACACCTTGTGATTGATTGATTGCGAATTCACAGAGTCGTCAAAGAAGAGGTATTTTATATTACTTGTGAGATTTGATTATGGATATTCCTTTAATTTTCAATGTCAATGAAAGGAAAAGGTATAAGTTTAAGAAGAATCCTTTTGAATCAACCAAAGATGATCTCGAAGGTGCATTTTCTCAAATACCCTACGGAGTTCTACATGTCAAGGATATTAGGACATACATTCACTATCAATATGAGTCACTAAGAGACTTTGAGATCTACAAGGAGATAAAGGATATGATCAAAGAAAATGGTAAATGGAAGGATGATTTCACTCATCTATAAAATCATAGTGTTATATGAATGGTGGAACTCTATGAGTTCAACAAAGAAGAATGGATTAATATTGTGTTGAGAAAAGTACATGATTAGTTCATTTGGACTGGAGATCAACCTATAAAGATATGTAGTAAATTAAACCATGACATTACTGGTTTGGATAAATCTGGTGTTATCCCTTTTTACAAAAAATAACACCAAGAAGCAAGAGGAAAGCCTAACCCACTCTAAATGGGATAAGAGAGAGATGACTATAGCTGAAATCTTCCACCAAGATCTGAGATTGGTTTCAATGATTTTGGGCAAAAAGGTTCATTATAGAAGCTAAATTTATATGGCATATAGAATGGTAAAGGAAAATGTGAAA
This sequence comes from Chamaecyparis obtusa, assembly GCA_027943335.1. Taxonomy (NCBI): domain Eukaryota; kingdom Viridiplantae; phylum Streptophyta; class Pinopsida; order Cupressales; family Cupressaceae; genus Chamaecyparis; species Chamaecyparis obtusa. The sequence goes on along the minus strand of BSBK01011241.1, from coordinate 225,609 downwards.
TACAACCTTTGCGAAGTACTTGCACAATATTTCATGGAAAATGTAAAGCAAATAAAGAGATAAATCTAAAGCATTCAGATTTGGGTCATTTTTAATATGTATATATATCCACATTGTGCATAAATTCCTTGGAACACACCCAAGATCTTGGAAGGACAATGAACCTATTGGCATGCAAGTCACAAACAGCTACAAAAGATAGAATAGTACTTGGGTAGATGGAGAATTATTTGGAATGATCAAGATTTTGCAGAAATCGATGAAGGAAAGAGTAAGGATAGATGAGGAGATAATAGAAAAGTATGAGCATACAATATGTTTCATGGTTGAAATTCATTGTGTGTGCTTTGAGGCAATAGAACCAAGAGTGAAATGGTGTCACCATATGGGATATGAGGTTAGTTATGAAGTACTAAAAAATGCAATGCTCCATCTGAAGAAAGACGGGGAATTGATGGAGATAAATCTTCTAAGGTTAGATAAGAACACACCAAAGCTAAAAGGTAAAGGAAAGTAGAAAAGGTTGTAGATGATCTAGCATAAAATATTGGCATTACAAAGGATAAAATGATGGAGATAAGGAAGAAGATGACTAAGAGTGCATCTAGATTGGTAAGCTCATCTCATGCAGCCCTTCCTCCTCCATAAATTGAGAAGACTACTATTCCACCTCAGGTACAATAGTAGAATTGCCTGATACTACATCAGAATAGCCAAAGAAGACATCACAGGCAGTGAAGTCAACATAAATCCCTACGAAGAGGAAAAGGTCCTCCAAATAGAATTCACCACCAAAGAAGAAAAGGATTGAAGTAGAAAAGAAGAAATATGAAGAAAAGAAGGAAGACGAAGAGAAGAAGAAGAAGAAAGAAAAAGAAGAAAATAAAACACAAGAAAAACCTATTCATAGACAACTCTGGAAACTTGACATAAAAATGTTGGAAAAGAGGATCATAGACCAAGGAAAGCTTAATCAATTGAAAAGATTTTATGAAAGGTGTAATTCAAATGAACATATCTTAATTAAATATATTGTAATCAAGCATATTCTTATCTTTAAGAATAATGTGATTGAGTTAGCAATAAGTATACCTAAGGATTTATATGATAAGCTTAAGATAAGAAAACAAAATTAAGATATTGTAATCGAGCATATTATCATCTTTAAGAAGAATGTGATTGAATTAGCAATAAGTATACCTAAGTATTTATATGATAAGCTTGAGATAAGAAAACAATTAGCAATTCAAGTGGACATGATCAAAATTTCAAGAGGATGTACAAATTAGAGTTAAAGCAATTAAGAACATGCTACTAGTCATATCTCTTTTAATGAGAATGAAATGATATGAAAAGCAATAAAACCCCTATTAAGAATTAAGTCTAGACTGATTAAAATTATGGGGAGAAATTATAATGAAGTGATAAAAAATACACATGACCATTGACTAGGTATTAATGGAAATAAAAAATTATGGGGAGAAATTATAATGAAGTGATAAAAGATACACATGGCCATTGATAGGGTATTAATGGAAATACAACTTGACGAATCCTCTCCTCCTTAGCCCAATGATACGAAGTATAAAAATATCCTAGAAGAGTAGAGTCATCCAAGATAAGCATTAATACATCTAAGGATGAAGAAGATAACAATCCATTTGAGAGTAGAAACCATATTTATTTGGTGCTGGTGTGCTTGTGTTATTGAACCATATTTCTTTGTTGCTGGTGTGCCTATTTTATTGAACCATATTTCTTTGTTGTTGGTGTGCTTGTGTTATTGAAGCCCTCATCGAAATCCTCTCCTCCTAAGTCGAGGGATACTAAGCGTAAAAATATCCTAAGATAGGAGTCATCCAAGATAAGCATTAATACATCTAAGGATGTGTTGGATCTTTTTCTTGCAGGACCAAACTTGAATCAAATGATGGGCTTGATTCTCAGCGTAGGCACTCAAGTTTGACAATAAAATAGTCCAATTGATGAGGATTGAAAGGAATCCACCTTCTTCTTTGAGGTCCACATCACTCGGGCGGGTATTGCCTTATCTGCACATTCATGACATCCTTTTGGTGAATAAAAGGCCTGGAGATAGATTAGTGTGGAATAGTCTTCAAACCCCTTCAGCTAACTTGTACCCCAATGAAGCCAATCCTTATGCAATAGCCCTACTTGCATAGAATGAGTCTAAAGACTAGAGAGAACTTCCTAATACTACCACCAATATGAAAGGGAAAGGTATTTGAATTGAATGATTTATGTTGGGTTGAAAGGACCCCTGAGATACCCTAAGTCTCCAATAGACCAGTGCCTTATCCAATGGGAAATAGAGTCAAATACCTCATTGTAATAGAGAGCTATGAAACAAGAAGGAAATACATTCAAATATGGTGATGCCTTACATCAACCACACACCATTGATCAGACCATACATTATCAAACCACCTATGTACCCAAATGTGTTATCACCTATTTAAAGGATTTTAACCCTCCCCTTAGAAGAGACCTATAAATAGGCAATATATAACCAACATCCACTAGAAGACAAGTATGAAATACCTTGATACCTTAACTCATACACATATGAAAACTGGTCCTAGACTCAGTTGCTTTTTCAAAAACAACTCTATTGCAGACACTCGCTGGAAATGCAATTAGAAAGACCATAACAACCTTGGTGCCATAATCAATAAGTCTAAAACCCAAATGGAGAGAATCTGATAATAGTAAAAATGTATTGAAACTCATGCATAAAACAAGCTAATACAATCTGTATTCTATTCTCAGAACCAGCAAGGGAAAAGAAGAACACTCTATATGCAGAGAAAAGGAAATATCTACAGAAAAAGGATCCTTCCTTTGGAACCAATAGAAACCAGAACCCTTGGAACTAATCAAAATTTGAACCCTTCCTAATGATCATAAAAATCATTTTATAGGAACAAGGATTAAAACAAGCTATAGATCATTTAGAGAAAAATTTTAGGTCTGCAACCACCCAGTACAACAAGAAAAGAAAGAGTGCAGAGAAGCCTAGAAACCCAAGGATAAATCTGATGTACAATTGCATTGGTTTCATCACCACAAGCTAACTGTGAAGAAAAGTTAATGTCTTCTTGTTGTAGGAAAAACAAATTTTGATGTCAGGACCCACTAGAAGAACTTCGCATGTACATAGCATTAAGATCACTAACATACAATCCCTAGCCGCCTGTAGAGAGAAATAGTAAACTGCATTTAAATTGGCATGGCACCCTAGGCAAGAAAATCTGATCTGCGTAGCTACATAGATCTTCATCATCAACCTCGTAATTGCCACCAAGCTACCACATTCATCATAACTTACCAACTGCCTAAAAACCCTGCAAAACAATGGTTGTCGCGTGATTGCATAGCTAGGAAAAGGGCTATGCAAACATGCGACACACCCCCAACACTCATCACCGGGTACAAAAACATCATGCCACTGATCAGCAGGACCATCAGGCCAAATCGCAACACCTACCGCCATCGAACCGATCAAAAACCGCTGCTAAAGCCATCAATTCTGGTACTTCCAATTGAAAAATCATTTTGATATTCAAATCTACAGAGAAACGGCTAATGACTCAGATCAACTTTATATCCCTGCCGTCTGATCTTCATTTTCCCGGGCATCGACAAGATTAACCAGAACAGGAATCGGTTATATTTGTGCTTAGTCCCATGATCGCAAGGCACCATATTAACCTTTGCGATCATGTGACTGTGACTTCTTAACCGTGCAATGCCAATCGCAAACCATCTTGAGAAGTCCTCATCCCCACCACCATTCAATGACCAATCAAAACTAAACAACTCGGCAACACCCGCACAGTGGACCCACCTTAACTCCACAATCGTGACGTCCAAATAGTTAACCCATGATTGCATAGCCAAGAAGAGGGCTATACGAACATGTGACAAGCCTCCATGTTAGCACCATGTCACCACTCCCCACCAACATGGCACCGTTGTAGCATGATTGCATGGCCAAAAGATGGCCCTTGCGATCATGCAACAAGGCCATAACACTACCACCTTGTCACCTGCTAGTCTGCCAGCGGGACCATAAAACTTCCACCACTAACGGGCCCAGCAACAGGTGTCAATCAGTTGCATGATCGCATGTCAGAAAACTCTGACATGTGATCATGTGACAGCCAACCACAAGATGCCACATAACAACCTCTGGGACCACAGCCCCTCTGCTAACGGGACCCTCGTGCAAGGAAGGAAACTTGTCGCATGATTTCAAGCCATGAAACTGGCCCTTGCGATCATGTAACAAGGCTATATGACCGCTAAGCATTCAGAGATTATGCAACTAAAGAGAAATAGACTGCCTGCCAGGTTACTGAAGGTTAGGCACCTAACTGCCAGAAACAAGAGACCTAGCGATGACCGGCAGTTGTAGAATCTCAGAATAAAAGAAGCAACCACTAGAAGATTTAGAGAATCGGCGACACAATTGAGCAAGGACTGGGCCCCACACAAGAAATATTCAGTCGCATGGTCGTATGTCAAAAATTTTTGACATGCAATCATGCGACAACCAATCAATTTAAAGCCTTTGAAAACTCGGGCCCACCATCAGGTCGCAGCTATGTAGATAGAAAATGCTGACAAAGAGGAAAAGGTGTGAGGTGGAAAACACATAGGGTTTTTGGTGAGAGATCAAAAACACATAGGGTTTTCAGTAAAAGATCAAAAAAATCCAAGGTTTTCAAAAACATTGTGGATTTTTTACACTTAGGTAGATTCTGAAACTATTTCTTGTAGACCATAAAACTATAATAACTCCTTGGGTTTTGCAATTTAGGAGATGTGATCAGAGCTAGAGTAAGGTGATACATTGGAGAACCTATGGCTAAGAGCGCACACCATGAAACATCACGGATCTAATTCACACATTAAAACTTTGATTGCAGGCAGGGCAAAACACTTTACAAAACTTTGCAGGGAAGAGGCCATTTTCAAAGGATTTTTGCATTGACAAGAAAATGACCCAACAGTGGCTCTATCTAAGGATGCATGTCTCTTGTAGGCATGGCAAGAATCTAGATCTCTAGGAGAAGCTGACCACCCATTGGAAAAGAGCATAGAGACCTCAAAAAACATAGGGAATAGGAAAGAAAGACACACAACAAGAAAGGGAAAGTATTTATAGATATTTAAAAAAGAACTTTAATCAAGGATCCTCTTGAATCAAATGTCTGATTTTTATCCACATATGCAACCAGCCACCTAAAAAAACCTTGATATTTTTGCTGCCAACATATGTGAACATTCATGTGCTGAAGAATAAACTTGCACTGATCACCACCCATGTTTTTCTAGTCACAACTACCGTATTCACACTCATATTCATATTCCAAGAAGTAGGGAACATCATCTACTTCTTCTTGATGGTTGGAAATAGAATTTTGATCTAGTAATGCATCAGAAAATGGAATATATTGACTGTCATGCATTACCACAAAATTATCTGGCTGAAAAGGAATTGGATCCTCTAATTTGCCTTCCTACATTGCCTCAGCCACTAAGCAACTTGGTTCCTCTATGATATTTTCGTGAATTGGATCATGAACTAAGTGAAGATCTCCATCAAAATTTTGGTGATGGGAGAAGAACTGATCTGTATCATCATTATTTCCATCAAAATAAATTCTATCACAATTGTTGAAAGAAGAGTCTTCAACGCTGTCACAATCACTGTCATATTTGGCAAAAGAAGGAAAGGGATTTAAACAAGAAACTTGTTCATCACTGTAATCTTGATGACAGGAAAACACACTCTCATAACCTTCAACTTCTTCTTCTACAGAGTTACTACATGAGGGGAACTTTGGTGAAAATGGAACATCATAATCACTTTGAACACTGACCTCAGTATTAGTGTCAAAGTGCATGTCACAAGGGAGCTGCAATTCAAAATCCAAAGCAGGGGCAAACCTCTGAAATTCTTCAGCCAAGAGTGCTAAAATCTCTTCACTGCTTAATGGACTTTGGGCTTCATTTTCCTCTTCATCAGCTTCATCCTTGTTATTGCAAACATCATTCTTGTGCAAGACAAGAATGGAGACCTCTGGCCCTAGATCATCTTGTGTGAAGCAATCAATGCAGGAATCATCATCTACATCATAACCATTCTCTTGCCTCCCACACAAAACATCATCCAACTGAGACAAGAAGCAAGAACTCTGACACTGAAAAGAAGAAAAATCTGCAGACAAAATGGAAATGTTTCCATCCTCAGACTCATCTTTAGCACTCTCATATGCATTGACCTCAACATCAGCTTTGTAGTCAACACTTTTTGCACAATGAGATTCAACATCAGAAACATTGATCTCCTCATGATCAACATGAAGAAAAGCCAATGCCCTCAACCTCCTATCCTCCATTAACTGCGAGTTCTCAGTCTTTCTCTTTGCAATCTTCATCTCGAGAGTAACAATTTCAATAAGCAGGTCTTCATATCTATTATCATGGATGGTAGGATCAACAAAGACACCAGTGTCTTGTATTTGATCTTCATTGCTTTCTTCATACCCGTCCATGCCTCCTCCTTCATCAAAGTATTCAATGAATGTTTCTCTCAATACATCCCAAGAAGGGATCGAACATGAAGGCAATGATACAAACCACTCCTTAGCATCATCAAAAATGTCAACACAAATAGCCTCATAGCAACATTTCCATGTTCAATATCCATCTCACTAGAAAGATAATGACATCTTCAACATTGTGGCTTGTAGAAATAGACCCACCAGCTAGGAATCTAGGCAAGCATTCCTCAACCTCAGTAGGGAACTCATTTGGGGCACCTTAAATGCCATCAAAACAAAAGGCCCTATATTCCTCCATGAGAAACTACCCACTACAACTCATCCCTTTATACGGTGCTCAACACTTGACAGGAATACATTTCTTTTACAAACATGCAGCTCCATCAGGTTCTTTGCAATATAGAGTCGCCACCTCTTTGAAGAGGAAAATTTTATACTTGCTCTGTGCTTCTTCTTTCAGTCAACCAAAACCTCACCAGGGTTCACTATTTATCAGGAACTACACTGATCAAACAAAAAAAAATCAGAGCTGCCACTCACAACTAGGTGAGAAAATTTAGCGAATTCTTGTTTTTTCATCTTACTATTTTCTAGCCTCTCCCTAGTAGCGTCGCCATTTTGTTGGATCTTTTTCTTGCAGGACCAAACTTGAATCAAATGATGGGCTTGATTCTCAGGGTAGGCACTCAAGCTTCACAAGAAAATAGTCCAATTGATGAGGATTGAAAGCAATCCTCCTTCTTCTTTGAGCTCCACATCACTTAGGCGGGTATTGCCTTATCTGCACATTCATGACATCCTTTTGGTGAATAAAAATCCTACAGACATATTAGTGTGGAATAGTCTTCAAACCCCTTTAGGTAACTTGTAGCCCAATGAAGCCAATCCTTATGCAACAGCCCTACTTGCATAGAATGAGTCTAAAGACTAGAGAGAACTTCCTAATACTACCACCAACGTGAAAGGGAAAGGTATTTAAATTGAATGATTTATGTTGGGTTGAAAGGACCCCTGAGATACCCTAAGTCTATCATAGACTAGTGCCTTATCCAATGGGCAACAGAGTCAAATACCTCACTATAATAGAGAGCTATGAAACAAGAAGGCAATACATTCAAATATGGTGATGCCTTACATCAATCACACACCATTGATCAGACCATACATTATCAAATAACCTGTGTACCCAAATGTGTTATCACTTATTTAAAATATTTTAACCCTCCCCTTAAAAGAGACCTATAAACAGGCAATACAAAACCAACATCCACTGGAAGACAAGTATGAAATACCCTTGATACCTCAGTTCATACACATATGAAAACCAGTCCTAGACTTAGTTGCTTCTGCAAAATAACTCTATTGCAAACACTCACTGGAAATGCAATTAGAAAGACCATAACACCCTCGGTGCCATAATCAAAATAAGTCTAAAACCCAAATGGAGACAATCTGATAATGGTAAAAATGTATTGAATATCATACATAAAACAAGCTAATACAATCTATATTCTATTTTTAGAACCAGCAAGGGAAAAGAAGAACACTCTATATGCAGAGAAAAGGAAATATCTACAGGAAAAGGATCCTTCCTTTGGAACCAATAGAAACCAGAACCCTTGGAACTAATCAAAATTTGAACCCTTCCTAATGATCATGAAAATCCTTTTATAGGAACAAAGATTGCAACAAGCTATAGATCATCTAGAGAAAAATTTTAGGTCTGCAACCACCTAGTACAAAAAGAAAAGAAAGAGTGTAGAGAAGCCTAGAAACCCATGGAGAAATCTAACGTACAATTGCATTGGTTTCATCACCACAAGCTAACTGCGAAGCAAATTTAATGCCTTTTTGTTGTAGGAAAAACAAATTTTGATGTCAGGACCCACTAGAAGAACTTCGCATGTACATAGCATTAAGATCACTGACATACAATCCTATGCCACCTGCAGAGAGAAATAGTCAACTGCATTTAAATCAACATGGCACCCTCAGCAAGAAAATCTAATCTACACAGCCCCATAGATCTTCATCATCCACCTCGCAACTACCAATGAGCTACCACATTCATCACAACCGAACAACTACCTGAAAACCCTATAAAACAATGGTTGTCACATGATCGCATAGCCAGGAAAAGGGCTATGTGAACATGCAACACACCCCCAACACTCATCACTAGGTACAAAAACATCATCCCACTAAACAGTAGGACCATCGGGCCAGATCGCAACACCTACTGCCACCAAACCGATCAAAAACCGCTACTAAAGCCATCAATTTTGGACTTCTAGTTGAAAAATCATTGTGATATTCAAATCTATAGAGAAACAGCTAATGACATGGTGCCAGACACAATCGACGGCCATCATTTGAACTCAGATCAACTTTATATCCCTACCGTCAAATCTTCATTTTCCTGGGCATCGACAAGATTAACCGCAACAAGAATTGGTTACATTTGTGATTGGTCACATGATCGCAAGCCACCATATTATCCTTTGCGATCATGTGACCGTGGCTTCTTAACCACGCAATGCCGATCACAAACCATCCTAAGAAGTCCTTAGCCCCACCAGCAGTCAATGACCAATCAAAACTGAACAACTCGGCAACACCCACACAGTGGACCTGCCTTAACTCCACAACCGCGATGTCCAAATAATTGTCGCATGATCACATAGCCAGGAAGAGGGCTATGAAAACATGCGACAAGCCTCCATGTCAGCACCATGTCACCAATCCCCACCAACGTGGCACCCTTGTCACATGATCACATGGCCGAAAGATGGCCCTTGCCATCATGCAACAAGGCCATAAGACTACCACCTTGTCACCTGCTAGTCTGCCAACGGGACCACAAAACTTCCACCACTAACAGGCCCAGGAACAGCTGTCAACTAGTCACATGATCGCATTTTAGAAAACTCTGACATGCGATCATGTGATAGCCAACCACAAGATGCCACATAACCGCCTCTGAGACAACAGCCCCTCCGCCAACAGGCCCCATGCGCAAGGAAGGAAACTTGTCGCATGATCGCAAGCCACCAAACTGGCCCTTGTGATAATGCGACAAGGCTATATGACCACCAAGCATTTAGAGATTACGCAACTAAAGAGAAATAGACTACCTACTAGGTCGCTAAAGGTTAGGCACCTAACTACCAAAAACAAGAGACCTAGCGATGACCGCCAGTCGTAGAATCTCAGAATAAAAGAAGCAACCGCCAGAAGATTTGGAGAATTGGTGACACAACTGAGCAAGGACTGGGCCCCACACAAGAAATAGTTGGTCGCATGGTTGCATGTCAAAAAATTTTGACATGCGATCATGTGACAACCAATCAATTTAAAGACTTTGAAAACCCGAGCCCACCATCAGGTCACAGCTACACAGATAGGAAACACTAACAAAGAGGAAAAGGTGCGAGGTGGAAAACACATAGGGTTTTCGGTGAGAGAACAAAAACACATAGGGTTTTCGGTAAAAGATCAAAAACATCCAGGGTTTTCAAAAACATTGTGGATTTTTGACACTTAGGCAAATTCTGAAACTGTTTCCTACAGACCATAAAACTTTAATAACTCCCTGGGTTTTGCGATTTAGGAGATGCGATCAGAGCTGGAGCAAGGTGATACATTGGAGAACCTATGGCTAAGAGTGCACACCATGAAATATCACGGATCTACTTCGTACATTAAAACTTTGATTGCAGGCAAGGTATGACACTTTACAAAACTTTGCAGGGAAGAGGCCATTTTCAAAGGATTTTTGCATTGACAGGAAAATGACCCAATAGTGGCTCTATCTTAGGTTGCATTTCTCTTGCAGGCTTGGCAAGAATCTAGATCTATGGGAGAAGCTGACCACCCATTGGAAAAGAGCACAGAGACCTCAAAAAACACAGGGAATAGGAAAGAAAGACACACAACAGGAAAGGGAAAGTATTTACAGATATTTAAAAAAGAACTTTAATCAGGGATCCTCCTGAATCAAATGTCTAATTTTCATCCACATATGCAACTAGCCACCTGAAAAAACCTTGATATTCTTGCTGCCAACATATGTGAACATTCATGGGTTGAAGAATAAACTTGCACTGATCCCCACCCATGTTTTTCTAGTCACAACTACTATATTCACACTCATATTCATATTCCAAGAAGTAGGGAACATCATCTACTTCTTCTTGATGGCTCGAAATAGAATTTTGATCTAGTAATGCATCAGAAAATGGAATATATTGACTGCCATGCATTACCACAAAATTACCTGGCTGAAAAGGAATTGGATCCTCTGATTTGCCTTCTTGCATTGCCTCAGCCACTAAGCAACTTGGTTCCTCAATGATATTTTCATGAATTGGATCATGAACTAAGTGAAGATCTTCATCAAAATTTTGGTGACGGGGGAAGAACTGATCTGTATCATGATTATTTCTATCAAAATAAATTATGTCCCAATTGTTGAAAGAAGAGTCTTCAATGCTGTCACAATCACTATCATATTTGGCAAAAGAAGGAAAGGGATTTAAACAAGAAACTTGTTCATCACTGTAATCTTGATGATAGGAAAACACACTGTAATAACCTTCAACTTCTTCTTCTGTAGAGTTACTACATGAGGGGAACTTTGGTGAAAATGGAACATCATAATCACTTTGAACACTGACCTCAGTATCAGTGTCAAAGTGCATGTCACAAGAGAGCTGCAATTCAAAATCCAAAGCAGGGGCATACCTCTGAAATTCTTCAGCCAAGAGTGCTGAAATCTCTTCACTGCTTAATGGACTTTGGGCTTCATTTTCCTCTTCATCAGCTTCATCCTTGTTATTGCAAACATCATTCTTGTGCAAGAGAAGAATGGAGACCTCTAGCCCTAAATAATCTTGTGTGAAGCAATCAATGCAGTAATCATCATCTGCATCATAACCATTCTCTTGCCTCTCACACAAAACATCATCCAACTGAGACAAGAAGCAAGAACTCTGACACTAAAAAGAAGAAAAATCTGTAGACAAAATTGAAATGTTGCCATCCTCGGACTCATCTTTACACTCTCATATGCATTGACCTCAACATCAGCTTCATAGTCAACACTTTCTGCACAATGAGATTCAACATCAGAAACATTGGTCTCCTCATGATCAACATGAAGAAAAGCCAATGCCCTCAACCTCCTATCCTCCATTAACTATGAGTTCTCAGCCTTTCTCTTTGTAATCTTCATCTCGAGAGTAACAATTTCAATAAGCAGGTCTTCATATCTAGTATCATGGATGGTAGGATCAACAGAGACACCAGTGTCTTGTATTTGATCTTCATTTCTTTCTTCATACCCGTCCATGCCTGCTCCTTCATCAAAGTATTCAATGAATGTTGCTCTCAATACATCCCAAGAAGGGATCAAACATGAAGGCAAGGATACAAACCAATCTTTAGCATCATCAAAAAATGTCAACACAAATAGCCTCATACCAACATCTTCATGTTCAATATCCATCTCACCAAAAAGATCCATGACATCTTCAACATGTTGGCTTGCAGAAACAGACCCACCAGCTAGGAATCTAGGCAAGCATTCCTCAACCTCAGTAGGGAAGTCATTTAGTGCACCTTCAATTCCATCAAAACAAAAGGGCCTATATTCCTCCATGAGAAACTGCCCACTACAACTCATCCCTTTATACGATGCTCAACACTTGATAGGGATACATTTCTTTTACAAATATGTAGCTCCATTAGGTTCTTTGCAATATAGAGTTGCCACCTCCTTGAAGAGGAAAATTTTGTACTTGGTCTGTGCTTCTTCTTTCAGTCAACCAAAACCTCACCAAGGTTCACTGTTTATCATAAACTACACTGATCAAACAAAGAAAAATTAGAGCCGCCACTCACAACTAGGTGAGAAAATTTAGCAAATGCTTGTTTGATCATCTAACTCTTTTCTAGACTCTCCCTAGTATAGTTTCCATTTTGTTGGATCTTTTTATTGCAGGACCAAACTTGAATCAAATGATGGGCTTGATTCTCATGGTTGTCACTCAAGTTTGACAAGAAAATAGTCCAATTGATGAGGATTGAAAGGAATCCTCCTTCTTCTTTGAGCTGCACATCACTCAGGTGGGTATTGCCTTATCTTCACATTCATGACATCCTTTTGGTGAATAAAGGGCCTATAGATAGATTAGTGTGGAATAGTCATCAAACCCCTTCAGGTAACTTGTACCCCAATGAAGCCAATCCTTATGCAACAGCCCTACTTGCATAGAATGAGTCTAAAGACTAGAGACAACTTCCTAATACTATCACCAACATGAAAGGGAAAGGTATTTGAATTGAATGATTTATGTTGGGTTGAAAGGACCCCTGAGATACTCTAAGTCTCTCATAGACTAGTGCCTTATCTAATGGGCAATAGAGTCAAATAGCTCATTGTAAAAGAGAGCTATGAAACAAGAAGGCAATACATTCAAATATGGTGATGCCTTACATCAACCACACACCATTGATTAGACCATACATTATCAAACCACCTGTGTACCCAAATGTGTTATCACCTATTTAAAGAATTTTAACCCTCCCCTTAGAAGAGACCTATCAACAAACAATACATAACCAACATCCACTAGAAGACAAGCATGAAATACCCTTGATACCTCAGCTCATACACATATGAAAAGCAATCCTAGACTTAGTTGCTTCTGCGAAAACAATTCTATTGCAGACACTCACTAGAAATGCAAGTAGAAAGAGCATAACACCCTTGGTGCCATAATCAATAAGTATAAAACCCAAATGGAGACAATCTGATAACAGTAAAAATGTATTGAATCTCATACATAAAAAAAGCTAATACAATCTGTATTCTATTCTCAGAACCAGCAAGGGAAAAGAAGAACACTTTATATGCAAAGAAAAGGAAATATCTACAGGAAAATGCTCCTTCCTTTGGAACCAATAGAAACCAGAACCCTTGGAACTGATCAAAATTCAAACCCTTCCTAATGATCATGAGAATCCTTTTATAGGAACAAGGATTGCAACAAGCTATAGATCATCTAGAGAAAAATTTTAGGTTTGCAACCACCCAGTACAAAAAGAAAAGAAAGTGTGCAGAGAAGCCTAGAAACCCATGGAGAAATCTAGAGTACAATTGCATCGGTTTCATCACCACAAGCTAACTGCGAAACAAAGTTAATGCCTTCTTGTTGCAGGAAAAAAAATTTTTGATGTCAGGACCCACTAGAAGAACTTTGCATGTACATAGCATTAAGATCACTGACATACAATCCCTAGCCACCTGCAGAGAGAAATAGTCAACTACATTTAATTTGGCATGGCAACCTAGGCAAGAAAATTTGATCTGTGTAGCCACATAGATCTTCATCATCAACCTTGCAACTTCCATCGAGCTACCACATTCATCACAACTGACCAACTGCCTGAAAACCCTGCAAAACAATGGTTGTCACATGATTGCATAGCTAGGAAAAGGGCTATGCGAACATGCGAGACACCCCCAACACTCATCACCAGGTACAAAAACCTCATGCCACTAATCAGCAGGACCATCAGGCCAAATTGCAACACCTACCACCATCAAACTGATCAAAAACCGCTGCTAAAGCCATCAATTCTGGTACTTTCAGTTGAAAAATAATTTTGATATTGAAATCTGCAGAGAAACGGCTAATGACATGGCACCAAACATAATCGACTTCCATCATTTGAACTTAGATCAACTTTATATCCTCACCGTTATAGCTTCATTTTCTTGGGCATCGACAAGATTAACCGCAAGAGGAATCGGTTACATTTGTGCTTGGTCGCATGATCGCAAGGCACCATATTAACCTTTGCGATCATGTGACCGTGGCTTCTTAACCAAGAAATATCGATCACAAACCATCCTTAGAAGTCCTCGGCCCCACCACTAGTCAACGACCAATCAAAACCGAACAACTCGGCAACAACTGCACAGTGGACCCGCCTTAACTTCACAACCGCGACGTCCAAACAGTTGTCGTATGATCGCATAGCCAGGAAGAGGGCTATGCAAACATGTGACAAGCCTCCACATCAGCACCATGTCACCGCTTCCCACCAATGTGGCATCCTTGTCGCATGATTGCATGGCCGAAAGATGGCCCTTGCGATCATGCGACAAGGCCACAAGACTGCCACCTTGTCACCCGCCAGTCTACTAGCAGGACCACAAAACTTCCACCACTAACGGGCACAGGAATAGGTGTCAACCGGTCGCATGATCGCATGTCAAAAAAATCTGACATGCGATCATGCGATAGCCAACCATAGGATGCCACATAACCACCTCCAGGACCACAACCCCTCCGCCAATGGTCCCCATGCGTAATGAAGGAAACTTGTCGCATGATCGCAAGCCATGAAATTGGCCCTTGCGATCATGCGACAAGGCTATATGACCACCAAGCATTCAGAGATTACATGACTAAAGAGAAATAGACCGCCCGCTACGTCGCTGAAGGTTAGGCACCTAACTGCCAGAAACAAGAGACCTAGCGACGACCGCTAGTCGCAGAATCTCAGAATAAAAGAAGCAATCACCAGAAGATTTGGAGAATCAGCAACACAACCGAGCAATGACTGGGCACCACATAAGAAATAGCCAGTCACATGGTCACATGTCAGAAAATTCTGACATGCGATCATGTGACAACCAATCAATTTAAAGTCTTTGAAAACTCGAGGCCACCATCAGGTCGCAGCTGCGCAGATAGGAAACGCTGACAAAGAGGAAAAGGTGCGAGGTTGAAAACACACATGGTTTTTAGTGAGAGATCAAAAATACATAGGGTTTTCAGCAAAATATTGAAAACATCCAGGGTTTTCAAAAACATTGTGGGTTTTTGACACTTGGGCAGATTCTGAAACTGTTTCCTGCAGACCATAAAACTTTAATAACTCCCTGGGTTTTGCGATTTAGGAGATGCGATCAAAGTTGGAGAAAGGTGATACATTGGAGAACCTATGGCTAATAGCACACACCATGAAACATCATAGATCTACTTCGCACATTAAAACTTTGATTGCAGGCAGGGCGGGACACTTTACAAAACTTTGCAGGGAAGAGACCATTTTCAAAGGATTTTTGCATTGACAAGAAAATGACCCAACAGGATGAAGAAGATAACAATCAACTTGTGAGTACAATGATGTAACCATATTTCTTTGTTGTCAGTTTGCGTGGTGTTCAAGTTTGTGAGTACAGTGATGCAACCATATTTCTTTGTTGTTGGTGTGCCTATGTTATTGAACACCTCGCATGATACTAGTGACCCTTCTCAAGGGAATCTATATAGAATACATAATATAGATAGAAGAAATGTGTGACCCTTTTCAAGGGAATCTAGATACAATAGCTAATATAGATAGAAGAAATGAAAATGATGTACAATCCAATCTACTGAAGAAGAACCCTAAGAATGTAATGCCCAAAATACTAGGACAAAAGACAACCACAAATTTTTATCTTTTTTTAAAGAATGCTAAACAACACCTAAGTTGCACACAAGCTTACATGATAAAAAAACTCAAGGCCTAATGACTAGCGCAAACGACTCATAAGGGGAATCATGGCATGCGCTGACATGCCAACATCCCTTATTTGATAGATGACATTATTCAACAGAATAATCCTTCTAGGTTTGACAAGAAATAATCCAATAGGTTAATCTTAGTTCAAAATTTTAATTAAGTAATAATGGAAGTCCCCTAGCTCAAAACTAGGGTAATGGAACTATATAGTCGTCGATAAAAGATAGATTAGTTTATAAGGAACGTACCCCTAGAAAAGAATGGGCTTTATATAAAGAATCAAAATATATTATTATTATTTTCTCCAAGGGATTATAAAACAATAAATTAATTCCCCTTATATCCCATTTATAAAAGGAGATAATAAGGTCACTAATTAATTAATTAATTAATTAAATATTCCACAATTTAAAATACATCATAATATATTTCAATTCCTAATTCTCAATTCACAATTTAATACAAATTAATAAAAAGAATAAAATTAAAATAATATAATCAACATTAGCTTCTTATTTAAATTCAATAATGTTTAATTAGAAAATTTTTAATGAAATGTATTTAGTACTAGATCAAAATTAAACATTCACTAGTTAATTTTCTAAAAAAAACACTCACCACAAAATAGAATATTTCATTGCAATGATTTATTTTAGATTTAATAAAATGATATACATAAAGTCACTTAACAAAATGAAATAAATAAAAAATCTAAGTATGGAAGTAGATTTAATAAAATGAAATAAAAGATTTTTTTTGTAAATCTAAAAAAGACATTTGTACATAAATCTAAAACCTAGCTTTATTAAATTTATACAATAGACTTTTAGAACAAAAAATATGAAGATAAACTTTTTGAATAAAGAAAGAGATAATAAATTTTAGTAAACCTTCATTTTATGGAATAGATCTGTTCGGCTACATGAGGGAAAAATCTGAGTTTTCATTGACAGAGAAAATCAGATTTTTATCCATGTGAACCCTTTGAGCAAGGATTTGTAAAAAAAAACTGAGTGATACCCACATGCACTCACAAAGGTAAATGTGTGTGTATACATACATATGTACACTTGTCTGTGCATACAAATATTCCATCTTCCTCTCCCCTTTAGCTCCACCTGCAAGAAAAAGTGATAAAATGAAAAATTAGGGTTTCGGGAGGACTCTAAAGATGGGCCTAACCCTAAATCCAAAATTAGGGTTAGGGATTCCCACTTTGAATTCCTCCCCTTTTAATTTATATTTATTTTCATGAGAATGAAAGGATATTAAAAGCAATAAAACCCCTATTAAGAATTAAGTCTAGACTGATCAAAATTATGGGGAGAAATTATATGAAGTGATAAAAGATACACACATGACCATTGACAAGACATTAATGGAAATATAAAATTATGGGGAGAAATTATAATAAAGTGATAAAAGATACACACGGCCATTGATAAGGTACTAATGGAAATACAAGCTGAGGAATCCTCTCCTCCTTAGCCCAAGGATACAAAGCCTAAAAATATCCTAAGAGGGGAGTCATCCAAGATAAGCATTAATACATCTAAGGATGAAGAAGATAACAATCCGTTTGTGAGTAGCAACCATATTTATTTGTTGCTGGTGTGCTTGTGTTATTGAACCATATTTCTTTGTTGGTGGTGTGCCTGTTTTATTGAACCATATTTCTTTATTGCTGGTGTGCCTATTTTATTGAACCATATTTCTTTGTTGCTAGTGTGCATGTTTTATTGAACCATATTTCTTTGTTGCTGGTGTGCCTGTTTTATTGAACCCCTCATAGTGTTCCTATGTTATTGAACCCCTTGCAATAAAACTCTCCTCCTAAGTTGAGGGATACTAAGCGTAAAAAATATCCTAAGAGGGGAGTCATCCAAGATAAGTTTTAATACATCTTAGGATGAAGAAGATAGCAATCATTTTGTGACTACAGTGATGTAACCATATTTCTTTGTTGCTGGTGTGCGAGGTGTTCAAGTTTGTGAGTACAATGATGCAACCATATTTCTTTGTTGCTAGTGTGCCTGTGTTA
The DNA here is from genome assembly GCA_027943335.1 of Chamaecyparis obtusa. Classification (NCBI taxonomy): domain Eukaryota; kingdom Viridiplantae; phylum Streptophyta; class Pinopsida; order Cupressales; family Cupressaceae; genus Chamaecyparis; species Chamaecyparis obtusa. The sequence goes on along the minus strand of BSBK01011241.1, from coordinate 207,393 downwards.
TTGAACACCTTACACGATACTAGTGACTCTTTTCAAGGGAATCTAGATACAATACCTAATCTAGATAGAAGAAATGAGTGACCCTTACCAAGGGAATCTAGATACAATACCTAATATAGATAGAAGAAATGAAAATTATACAATCAAATCTACTCAAGAAGAACCCTGAAAGGTGAACATAAACTATGCATTAAGTTCTTACTGGTGTGCCTGTCTTATTTAACACCTTGCAAGGTACTAGTGACCCTTTTCAAGGGAATCTAAATACAATACCTAATATAGATAGAAGAAATGAGTGACCCTTTTCAAGGGAATCTAGATACAATACATAATATAGATAGAAGAAAATTACGAGGAGAAATTATAATGAAGTGATAAAAGATACACATGGCCATTGACAAGGTATTAATGGAAATGCAAGTTGTGGAATCCTCTCCTCCTTAGCCCAAGGATATGAAGCCTAGAAATATCCTAAGAGGGGAGTCATCCAAGATAAGCATTAATACATCTAAGGATGAAGAAGATAACAATCCATTTGTGAGTAGGAACCATATTTATTTGTTGCTGGTGTGCTTGTGTTATTGAACCATATTTCTTTGTTGCTGGCATGCCTGCTTTATTGAACCATATTTCTTTGTTGTTGATGTGCCTATTTTATTGAACATATTTCTTTGTTGTTGTTGTTCCTATGTTATTGAACCCCTCACAGTCTCCCTGTGTGAACCCTTTGCAAGAATCCTCTCCTCCTAAGCTGAGGGATACTAAGCATAAAAATATCCTAAGAGGGGAGTCATCCAAGATAAGCTTTAATACGTCTAAGGATGAAGAAGATAATAATAAATTTGTGACTACAGTGATGCAACCATATTTCTTTTTTGTTGGTGTGCAAGGTGTTCAAGTTTGTGAGTACGGTGATGTAACCATATTTCTTTGTTGCTGGTGTGCCTATGTTATTGAACACCTTGCATGATACTAGTGACCCTTTTTAAGGGAATCTAGATAAAATACCTAATATAGATAGAAGAAATGAAAATGATACAATCAAATGTACTGAAGAAGATCCTTGAAAGGTGAACATAAACTATGCATTAAGTTCTCACTAGTGTGCCTATGTTATTGACCACCTCACATGATACTAGTGACCCTTTTTCAAGGGAATCTAGATACAATGCCTAATATAGATCGAAGAAATGAGTGACCATTTTCAAGGGAATCTAGATACAATACCTAATATAGATAGAAGAAATGAAAATGATACAATCAAATCTACTGAAGAAGAACCCTCAAAGGTGAACATAAACTACACATTAAGTTCTCACCTTTTTATCTTTTTAAATCAACATGGACATGTAAAAGGGTCCGGGTGCTTATGTGTGTTATCTCTATTTGAGCATTAAAGGTTGTCATTAGTATCAAAGACAACAGTCAGTTACCTATGCTACTTTAGTCGGTAACTGCAAGAACTACAAGCCATATGGTTAAGTCTTTACACCAAACAATGAGGTAGTTCTATCAAGCATTAGTGTACACCGATACCGATACTGAGCACCAATATAATTACTGAGCAGTATATACAGTGTTTACTAAGGAAGAAAAAAATGACATAGTAATCAGAAATGGCACATCTATCTATGCAGACAGTTACAATAGAATCACAAAACATTTTACCAAGATCAAGGATCATTTATTGTAAGATTCTATCATTAATTGCAATGATGATCTTTATGTATTTGTTAGATCTAGGTTATTTTTGTACACCATTGATCTTAGGGTTTTCTCTAAGATATTGTAACCTAAATTTTGTTAAGCGGCAAAAGAAGTATTCTATATAAATGTAATCTCATGTTATATTCATATGCGTGTGAGAGAAGCTTAACAAAGGAAGTTAAGAACAAGAAGAAGGGAGTTCATGAAGCATTAGACAACTTGATGGATACTAGTTATCAAGCAGAGAAGAACAATATTAAGAGTTATTGAGATTGAATAGAATCAAACAGGGCTACCGAGCAGTGCAGAGCAGAGATCTTCATAAGAAAAAGGTGATATCTAATCAGTATTTCATAGATCTGTATTAGACAAGCTGATTTGTCATTAGCAGATATTTACCTATTATTTTCTAACCATTCTAACTGAGTTTTGGTAAAAGCTCTTAACAAAGTAGACCTAACAGTCTTTTGTAAATCTCTTAATCGAGTGCACACTCAAGTAGTGTTGCTAAAATCCTATCACTAGGTAGATCTAATTGATCTAACATGTTACTCCTAATAGGATAAGATCATCAGAAGTTATCACAATTGTAGCCCTATCAAGCAAACCTTTTCTATCTGTAGTAGTGAAGAATTTGTGGGTGTCATCCCCACCACAATTTTTACCTTCTAACAAGGGTTCCTGCATTACCAAAATAATTTTTTTATGTGTTGATTATCTTGTTGATTTCATGCTATTTACCTTTGATAGTTAAATGAATGAGTGATGCATGCAATGGATACAAGTTATATTTGAAGGTTACTATTGTTTGTTGTTCAAGGTTAGAAAGGTTTATGAGTTGAAAGTTTTTGTGGGCACTGATTCACCCCTCCCCTCTTAGTATCTCTCCAATCCAACAATTGGTATTAGAGCAGAGTTCTCTTATTGGATAGTTTAACCAATGAAGGGTAAAGATCTAGTCATGGAGAGGTATAAGTTAGATAAAACAATAGAGAATCAAAAGATTCAAATGCAGATGTTTTTTGAGCAATATAAGAAAGCCAAGGATGGACTGGAGAAATTACTCGTTGAAAGGAAGAACCTAGCTATTCTACAAAATGAGATTGGCTACCATGAAGAAGAGATTGATGATTTATTTGATCACATTGGATCTAGTTCAGGGAGTATTTCTGATGGATCTGAAAGTATAATCTCTGATTTATCTGAAAATAACCTTCACTTAACCAAACAAGTGAAAGAACTGCAAATCGGTCAGGAATCACAGATAGCGAGAATGGTGGAAGTAATGAATAATGCTAGACAAGCTGAGCAAGAAAGAAATCTAGCTATTGAAGAACAAAGACAGACAACTGAACAACTTCAAGCAAAGGAAACTGAGATACATAGACTCATCAAGAAACATTTCAAAATTTCCAATCGGATGTTGATTGTGAATCAAGAGGTCAATAGAGTAAATGGTGAACTATCAAGAAAAGTGGAAGATATTAGAATACTCAGAGAAGAGAATGAGAAGTTGAGAAATGAAGTGAAAACTAAACAACAACATAATGAAATGAAGAAAATGGCTGAGGAAAGTTCCAAAAGGATTGATGACTTTCTGACTAATCAAAGGAGATTGGGAAGAAAATCTGGATTAGGCTATACCAGTGAAGGAGAATCATCACAAGAAGTTGAACATGTCAACAACAATCAAAATCATAGACCTAAAGTGTTGACATGTTATCATTGTGGAAAACTGGGACATACTTCTAATATTTGTAGAACCAATTGCCAATACAGATAGGTGCACGTACAAGGTCAGCAACTGGAGCTTCACCTCGGATAAAGGGAGCTGAGAAAGTAATAAAACCTAAGGCAGCTACACCGACCAAAACATATGCAAAAAGAAACACCAAAGTTGTAGCTGAGGCACTAAGGAAAAGGAGAAGATTGATAAGAGGTATGGAAGACCTTGAGGATGAGGAACTTGATAATGAACAATTCAAGCTGGTCAGCAATAAGGAAAGATCAATTGATGACATTGTTGCGGATATAATTGAGAATGGAGATCTTGCAGATCTGGAACTCAGTCGGTTTGAAAAAATGTCTACCAAGGACTAGAAAAAAATTGAGGAAGCAGTCATCCAGGTTATCATACACTTCAAACAAGTTCCATTAGAGTTTGAATTATCACTACCCATGGCACTAGAAGAAATAATTTATCAGAAGTGGTCCTATGCCTTTGACACCGAGAAGAAAATGAGGGAATAATCCCTAATATAAGAAGCATCACATTTAAGTCTTAATTAAATGGATGAATATATGAACAATTACTGTAAGAGATTCAAAGTAAAAAATAGGGCTATGCAAATTTTAGATGACAATATGGCAGCTGTTGATGAGACTAGTCATCTCATGTGGGCTTAAATTTTTAAAGCTAGAGAGCAAGCTAAGAAAAATGCATTTATGAATCTATCTAAGAGGAGACAAAAGTCAAAAGGTAAAGGTATTTACATTGATGATAATGTAGCTAAGAAAAAAAAAGAATCAAGTGTATCATTTACCGAGGTGATTGATACAACTCTTGCACAAGAAGGGCATTTCACAAGATTCACCAGATCTAGTAGAGATCCAAGTTAAGGATAAAAATGATGATGATGTACTCATTGAGGACATCACAAATGGTGATCCTGATGACAGGAATGAAGATAAATATGTAAACATTACACAAGATAATACATAGGATGAAGGTCAAGTCACTGAGTGTATATTTGCATCATTACCTGGTGAGCTTCCTGTTCTTGTTGAAGCAGTTGAGATCTTATCACAGGAATAAACTGATGGCTCAGACCTCGAGTCACCACAAGATATAACAGGGGAACAAAGCACTGAACCACCTGCTAAAGAAAATAAGCCTGAAGAGAAAGAGGCACCAGCGGTAGAAACAAAGGATCAAGAGAATCCTATTGTAACTGAGGCCACCCAACCAGACACTACATCAGAAGCTCAGGTATAATCAACCGACACCAAGGTTAGTGATGAGTAGAAAAAGGTAGATACAATGTCAACTGGGCAAGTTACATCAAGTTCTGAGGTAAAAGACATAGTTCCAATTGCAAATAATTCACCTCAAGAACCAGAGAAGAAGAAGAAGAAAAAGATAGGAAGAGGGCCGGTCACACTAGATGAAGTCATTGTTATACCTGATTGTGACCTGAGGACCCTAAGCCCTGAAGAACTAAGAAAATATGGGGAGTTATGCACCAGGAAAGTAGCACAGGAGAAATTGAGGCAAGAGATCAAAAGCAAAAAAATATTAGAAAATATAAGAGATATCTTACAATAGGTTGTACCCGAGGTACATGTAGATGAAGACACTCTGATTATGGACCAACTTGCTACACTTGCTGAAGGAATAAATGCCTCAGATGTCAAAGCCAATAAAAGAATAGAAGAGAGGGAAGAATGAAAGATACAGGATAACTTGCAGAAAGAATCAGCCAAGAAGTGGCAATTTACAAGGTTAAGCTATTCGAGGTAATAACTGAAATTCAGGGTATTACTAATTTAATTTGTCAAATCTTATTTAAGCTATGCACTGTGGAAACCTTCATTGCAGAGATCAGTGAAAAGATTAAACAATTTGAAAATGAAATCAAAGCTAGTGCACAAGCAACTATAACCGAGCCACAAGCTTTTGCAAAGCACATACTAAGAGTTCAAGAACTTCGGCAATTGATAGAAGATCTCAAGAAATAAGAAGAGAGAACCAGTGATCAGGTCACTAAATTACAAATGGAGCTCCTAGCATACTTGAAATTTTTTGAGAAACACATTGTCAAAGCAAAACAACTTGTTGCAACACCAAAAAATTTTGTGTTGGAGAACATCTTTGACATGCATGCACAAGTCGGTCTTGAGCACATTGCTCTCACCAACTTGAAAGAGGAATGGGAAAACCTCCTAGAGTCATTGAAGAAAATCCATCAGCACATTTTTGATAAGCTATAAGTATACATTTTTGCATTTGGCATTGTTATCAAAAAGTGAGATATCAATATATATGCCAAATATGTAAATAGAAGTTAGGTATACTACACATTACCGGAGCATGCACTGAGGGGGAGTATATAGATAATTTTTGATAAGTATATATGTATATGGCGGAGATATAATTTTTGAGACATATGGTCTATATACATTAAGGTTTTGATACTAATGACAAAGGGGGAGATTGTTATCTCTATTTGAGCATTAAGGGTTGTCATTAGTATCAAAGACATCGGTCAATTGCCTATGCTAGTCTAGTTGGTAACTGCAAGCACTACAAGCAAGTTGGTTAAGTCTTCACACTGAAGAACAGGTCAGTTCTACCGAGCATCAGTGTACACCGATACCGATCGGCAATAAACACCAAACAGACTAGACACGGAGCACTAGTATAATTACTGAGCAGTATATACAATGTTTACCGAGGAAGACATAAAATGGCATAGTAATCACAAATGGCACATCTATCTATGAAAATAGTTACAATAGAATCACAAAACATTTTACCAATATCGAGGATCATTTATTGTAAGATTCCATCATTAATTGCAATGATGATCTTTGTGTACTTTTTAGATCTAGGTTATTTTTGTACATCGTTGTTCTTAGGGTTTTCTCTAAGATATTGTAACCTAAATATTGTTAAGTGGCAAAAGAAGTATTCTATATAAATGTAATTTCATGTTATATTCATATGCGTGTGAGAGAAGCTTGACAAAGGAAGTTAAGAACAACCAGAAGGGATTTCATGAAGCATTAGCCAACTTCATGAATACTAGTTATCAGACAGAGCAGAACAATATTCAAAGTTATATAGATTGAACAGAATCAGACAGGGCTACCAAGCAGTTCAGAGCAGATATCTTCACGAGAAAAAGGTGATATCTAATCATTATTTCATAGATCTGTATTAGACAAGCTGAGTTGTCATTAGTAGATATTTACCTATTATTTTCTAGCCATTGTAACAGAGTTTTGGTAAAATCTCTTGACAAAGTAGACCTAACAATCTTTTGTAAATCTCTTAACTGAGTACACACTCAAGTAGTGTTGCTAAAATCCTATCACTAGGTAGATCTAATTGATCTAACATCTTACTCCTAATAGGGTAAGATCATCAGAAGTGATCACAATTGTAGCCCTAATAGGCAAACCTTTTCTATCTAAAATAGTGAAGAATTTGTGGGTGTCATCCCCATGGTAGTTTTTACCTTCTAACAAGGGTTTTTGCATTACCAAAATACTTGTGTTATGTGTTGATTATCTTGTTGATTTCATGCTATTTACCTTTTATAGTTAAATGAATGAGTGATGCATGCAATGGATACAAGTTATATTTGAAGGTTACTACTATTTGTTGTTCAAGGTTAGAAAGGTTTATGAGTTGAAAGTTTTTTGTGGGCACTGATTCACCCCTCCCCTCTCAGTACCATATCTCTCCAATCCAACAATGTGTGGGCGCCTATCATCTCCACTAACATCACACATTTTGGATCCCACTTATGTGTAGGCCCCTATCAGCTCTAGTAACATCGAAGGTGCTTATGTGTGAGTTCCTATCATCTCCACTAACATCACACATTTTGGATCCCACTTATGTGTAGGCTCCTATCAGGTCCACTAACATCACACATTTTGGACCCATGCACTTATTGGCGTTCCTCTCTCCTATCATTTGTCTCCTTCAACAACACATTTTGGACCCACGCACTTATTGGCATTCCTCTTTCCTATCATTTCATTTATCTCCTTCAAGAACGCCATTGTCCCCTCTCCTATGAAACCATGTCCCCTCTACTATGAAACCCTAGGGCTGCCTCTTAATTTGAAGAAGCCATAATTTGATACTAGAATTTGTGATGACCAAAAAAAACCTTAAATGAAAAATCTTGGGGTTTCTATCTACCATTTTAAAGTAAAAAGTAACAATAGTATAAAAAGAGAATGGGTTTTTTTGGTCTAGATTGATGAGAGAGATTATGGTTCTGTAAACTGTAATGCATAGAGCTTAACTTTATAAGATGTATTCCAACAACAAATTATAAAAGTGGTCAAAAGAAATTCTTGAGACCACCGGTTGGAGTTATATTTTATAGGGGAGAAGATATCAACATTGGGAGGATACTATACAGGGAGGATACTATACAGGCAATCACATAAGTTCTTAATAATTCTGGGTTTAAAGGCAGACAAATAAATCATCGACAACAACTGGCAATTTTGTAAGCAACCTTTCTTTATGGTGTGCCAGCTTTGCATAGGTAGGTGCATGAAAATAGCTATACTTATATTTTTCTCTGTGTGCATGTGAATACCAATGATGTTTAATGTGTCTACTTGGTACGATTTATAATGGTTTAAGGATGGTAAACAATGGAATTACACATTTCACTACCTCCTATTGTGTTTCTCTCACTAAACGAAAAAAAGGAAAGTATTGTGTTTTTCCCACTAAATGAAAAAAAGGAAAGTTTTTCAATTGGATGTAATCAATCTGTTGCTTTTGTTTCTTCACCCAATAAATATTATGGTTAAGAATTTTGTATTTTGATATTTTTGAAAACGTATTATGGTTAAACAATAAAGTTAATGAGAAAATTGAAAGGATGTCATGGAGGTGACATATCTTAGATTGAAATATCTCCCAATACTTATGTACTTAACTTATAGTAATCAACTATTTATAGTATCATTTCAACGAATTGTATAACATATAGTAATCAACTATTTATAGTATCATTTCAATGAATTGTATGGTGATATTGTTAAACAAGTATTATGATATAAAAATGAAAGGATATCTACGAGGTGATATATCCTAGATCTAAAAATCTCCCAAAAGTCCTTTATTTAAGATATTGTAATAAACTATTAAAATTATCATTCCACAAAGAAGTAAATAAAAAAATAAAAGAAGATTTATTTATTTAATTACCTATTAAATGTATCATTCCACAAAGAAGTTAAAAAAATAAAAATAGATTAATTGAGAAGATATATGAAAACATCAAAATAAATGAAAACCTCACCTTGTAAAGATTGGAGGGAGAAGAATTTAAAAAAGACACCAAATTGTAATTAATTATGTAAATTTTTAAATTAGTAAGTGTTAGATGTTTTCTTTCCTTAAATAACTAAGATTAGTCTAACAATAAAAAGAAAATAATTTATATTAAAACTATATTTCTCATTAAATTGAAATTTAAGGGAAAAAAACTCCATCAAAAAATATAATATATATGATAGATTGTATATAATAAATTACATTTGCAAATAATAATTTAATACTCCTTAAACAAAATTTCTATTTATAAAATATTTATCAATATGCTAACATTGTTCCAAACCATAAAGAATGAAATGATGCACTGGAAAGAAAACAATAGCTTAATATCATTAAAAAAAAGGCTTTTCAACCTAACTTTCAATCCTATGCTACCAAAGAAAATGTGAATTACTACTATCAGTTGAAAAAGGTAAAATGAGAATTACTTTGAATCCTTTGCTGCCAAAGAATATCAGAATTACTGTTATTTTTATGATATCCTATTTTTAAACATTGAGTTTTTTCAACTATAGTAAAAAAGATACCAGACCACACACTATAACAGCGAGTTTTCTTAAACATAGTGAAAAAAGACTGCACGCCTTTACTGTCTTGCGGTAATTGTAACTAAAGGAGCTTTTAAACGGCAAAGTGGTAATTGTAACTAAAGGAGCTTTTAAATGGCAAAAAAAAAAGTTTGTTTTAGCTAAGTTTCAATCTATTCCAAAAACACCGAGTTTCGCTAAGCATGACGCACTGTCAATTTCTCCAAAATTTATGCGATGACACCCTTTAGCTCATTCTACGAGCAGACCCCTAAAACACAAAACAAAATTGTATGGGAAATAGTATCACAAAAGAGGGCTTAGCAGAACAAAAATGAAGGTCTCCCTAGTTAAACTAGTTCTGTAATTACAAAATGTTGGATTAATTTTACCTTGACTGATACAACAAATGCAGCTCTGAAAACATCGTTCAACACAGTTGTCGAAACCAAAGATGCCTCCAGAATCTCTAGTGCCTGAAAAAAATGTTGAATATTTTACGAAAATTCAAGCCCTAATAAAATCCAGATATAATTTTGGCCTAAAACAGACGAAATGAAAGTAAAACCTCTGACCTTGTTGCGATCCACAACTGTCGTCCGCTCTTGAAGGTCTGTTAAATCTTTAATATTGAGCTCGTTGAGTAATGTTATACTAGTGATGGTTGAACTCCCTTTTATTTTCAAGTTGTCAGTTATTATAAATGTAAGCATTTCCTTCACATAACCGCTATTCGCTTGCTGTTCAGTTTGGTTGTTAATTCCACTGGCCTGTTTGGCATTCGCATACTAGGATGTTAATGAAAGGCCTGATACGATCAGGATATCATCGAAGCTCATGCTGGGCTGGTTGACATTGCCATTCTGGTGAAACTAAATGAGGCAGTTGATACAATTTCCGCAAATACATAAATCTTCATTGCTTGTGCTGATATTGTGAGTGCCTCCGTTATTCGAATGACAGTAGACGTAATAATTATAATTTCCGCCTTCAATCCTAAGAGAGTTATTCCAGTAGCTGGTTATAAATCTGGGTTCGAGAAGCTCGGATTTGTCTTTGCTCAAACACTCAGAGGGCAATTTCTCAACACTACTATATAAATTTGAGATAGAGCCAATTTTCCTATTGGATTGAAATTGAGTAGCTTGAGGACAGATCCCATTGGCATAGAAAGGAAACTAAATAGAAAATCAACGAACTCTTTGTCAGATTCAGCATATACAATACGTTGAGTTTTACTATTTATGAGAAAGTGTACGTTAATGGGTTCAGAGCTCTGGTTTTCCATTTTAATGAAGAAAGTAACTGTACTACAAAAGACGAACAACGAAAAACTTGTCCTCGATTGAACAGAGTGAGAGTTCCTTATAAATTGAAATGCGGTAAAGCCTGTAATCGAAATGCAGAAGGCAAAAATGAATGCCAGCTGTTTGGCGCCAAGATTGAAGCTTGTGACTTTGTCCACCTGTTAATGACGGTGTCAATTGTTGGCAGTATCTTGCAGTCTACGTGCCACCTTCTTTCGTCTCACAGTTTTGATAAATTACAGCCATTGATAAGCCTCAGCTATTTTCCTGCCCACGAAGATTTACCGCAATTTTTAGGTAATGCCTTTTTCGTACTCCATTTAACTCCCGTTTCAATAGGCAAATAATTGTCAATGTTTTTGTTAAGGAATTATCAAATAATTTTTAATATTTAAACAAAGTTTCTAAATTTATATTATGCTTCAACATAACTTTTTGGAAATTAGTGAAAACCTTGAAAAACCTATCCCTATTCTCCACTAGGGTCTCCTGCTCTGTCTCTATCACTTCCATAAGGCTATCTGCCCTCCGCCCCAACCTCCCCCGGTTATCTAGGATGTCACCCAAGAGGATTTCCCCATGAAAACTAACAATCTCACTCATTCCACCTCCCACTCTATCCAAGAAATTCGGGAGACAGACCTGGTCCCTAAAGATGATAAAAGCTACAAAAGATGTGTGAAAAACCCTTTCAAAAGGGTGGAGGAGCTTCAGGAATCCCATGTCTCTGAGTCCTTAGATACTAAAGATTTGAAGGAGTCTGATAGTACCCCTGAGACTGATAGGAAGCCTAAAAAATGAAGGTTTTTGGATAGCCAGGTGAAGTTGGAGGTGGACTTAGGGGGCTCTGGTCACCGCAGGTCTAATAGAATTGCTAAGGAGTAGTGTAAAACCAGAATCAAGGAAACAACCTCCAATGAGAAGTCCCTGTCGAAAAAAGACTCCCATACCGCTGAGTCGATTGAGGGCTCTTCGAATGAGCACCAAAGTCCGAACAGGACTGGCACCACTCCCCCTCTAAACCCCCAGCAAACCATGGAGACTCTCCGTTGCACTACCCCTCCCCCAACCTCCCCTCATGATCATCAGACCAAGTCCCCCACTACTAAGCATATGGTTGGCAATGATAGGTTGAAGAGCACCCTGAAGTAGAAGTTCTCCGAGTTGGACAATGAGATAGCTGGCATCAAACAGGACTTGCAGGAACTCAAGCACCGCATGATGGTTACTAACAAGTTTTCTCTTAAGGTCATACATGCTTCGGCTATGACCCTTTGCACTGTGCAGGAAAAACTGGCGGGTGGCAATCTGGAGGCAAACGAAGATAATAAAGATCTCTTCATGTTTTTGCAAGAAGAGTGGGCCAGGACCCTAATGTCCAAACATCTGGGGGGAGATCCTAGTTGTTGTTGCTGTCATGAGGTTCTCTTTTTTGTTTGGGCATGGCCCTAAGTTCCCTATGCTACTTTTTTGTGTTATGTTTAATACTGCTACTTTATGGTCTAGCCCTGCATGACATGATATTTTTATTTTAATTGCTACTACTTACCTTAGATACTCTGGGTTGATCTTTTTGGAAAGAACTATTCTATTTTTTTTTTATAGAGGTAGATTAGACTTCGTTTCTTCTGCTGATAAACTGCTGATGAATGCTTTGGACTAGTGCTTTTAATATGATGTTAATGTGTTTCTACTCCCCTGTACTACGGGCCAGCACCCTCTTGCTGCTTTTATCTATCAAAAACTTTTGTTAAAAGTATTCTTAAAGTTAAAATATTTATGTCTTGAATTTGTAAATCATTTTAAATTAACATATATTTTTATAACAAATATTAAAAATAATATTTGTTAATGTTAATAACAAGGGAAAACCTCCCATTAACAAAACCAAACTTTGCATCGACAAGGTGAATAATAAAGAGAGAGATGAAATGGAACAGGACCGCAAATCTAATAGATTGGCCAATAGGTCTGTAAAGAAAGAGAAAAAAACCATTGGTTGATAAGGATTCAGAGAGCACTAAATAAAGGAATGAGAAGTTTGAGAAGGAGGGTGGGAAGAAGATGACTATTGAGTGGGATAATAATAAAGCTGAAGTTTGAATAAGTCAATTACTAATAGTTATACCCATATAGCTAAAAATACAAAAGAAAATCTCTTGGACCTCACCGATGCCATCAGAGTTGGCTAATTTGAAGAGTGAGGTGGGGAATTTAAAAAATAAATTGACCAAGATGGAATAAAAGATGGTGATCATCTCAACATTTAGTCCTTGGGTTATGTACAACTCTATGACTTTTATGAAAAGGATTTTTGGCCATTTGTTCAAGTTCCATTTGGGACACAGACATCAAATCCCCTTTTAATGCTTAACTCCAAGATGGTTGTGGTTTCTACCCCTATCCCTATGGGACTTTTAAAGACAATTTACTTTTTGTTTTTGTTTTTTACTTAGACTCTAGTTCGAGGGAGAACATTTTTCTTTGTTATAGACTTTTATGCGCTTCTTATAATACCTCTACATGAGTAGGATTTTATTGAGTTTTTCTATTACATGTACTTATCTGAATAATGATGGTAATCTCAAGGTTTATAGTCTAACTAACCGCTACATGTGGTTACTTTTTGGTGGTTATGTTCTTCACTGCTTTTAATATTTTTCTAATGTTAGTGTATTGCTATCTTTATGCCTTTGGGTTGTGGTTTTATAAGGATTTGTGGCCTTGTCTTTCTATTGATTAATATGAAAATGATTGTTACTTATTAACACATATATGTCTTTTTAGTATTGCAATTTAATTGTACCTATTTAATTAAATTCCTCAAATATATACATTGTAATGGAAATACCTATTTTGTAGGCATCTAATAAATTATTATTCTATAATAAAAGGACAATTAGCATAATGGCATACCCATATTGTAAGCACATGAATGGTATTGAATTTAAAACTTGAAAAAAAAAAGAGATTTGAAAAGAAATAATATAAAGATAAGATAATAGTTAGAGATCAAAAACTATTGAAAAGTGAATGTATCATAATGTTCTTAGTACACTTAAATGAGTAGTATATTCATTAGGACCTCAAAATCATTCATATGTAACAAGTTTTTAAAATATAACTTGATGTCAAAGCATCCCAGGAACTTCGTTATTTGGTTAAATTTTTAAATTTCATATTTTTTTTTTCCTGATGAGGGGGTTTAATTTTTGGTTTTAGTTATTCACCTTACGAATTATTACTTTAGAAATTTTATAAATAAATAAAAAACCATTTTATAAATGTAGCCAAATCATAATGGCTATGACCATTCATTTTTATTTTAAATGGTGGAAACCAAAAGACCAAGGTTGATAGTGAAAAAAAGGACACAAGTAATATGAGGGGAAAAAGTAGAGAAAAAAAAGAAAAAAGAATCAAGCTTTAGGTAGGCATAAATAGTTGTAGATTTTGGAGCTACAATAGTGAAGTTTGGACTATATGATAGCCAAAAGGTATCTTGGAAGAAAATGAATTATTTGGTAATGGTTCTTAATACTTAAGGATAGTATATTTTTGTGTAAGATATTGGTGGTAAAAAGGGGGGAAAATTGAACATTAAGAAATACCTAATGATTATCGATGAGAAAGGATAAAGAAATTTTTTCGCAGTGAAGGGAAAGTGCATAGAAGATTTTTAGTGATGCTAGATGAAGTAAAGTTTGCATGGGAATAATAACAAATTCCAAAATTGGGGTTTTAGAGCAAGAGAATTGAACATAAATTTTGTATTAATATCTCGTTCAATTTGGGAAATAAATTAAAATCATGGTCCTAGAGATTGTAACTGACTTCTTGCAGTATTAATACAGCTTGAGATTTTCATCTTTTCATATTTTTTATTTCATTGGTGATTAATTTAGAATTTAGTTACAACTTAGTTTTTCTTAAAACTAATGAATTTAACTACACATCAAATGGTATTAGAGAAGGTTTGATTATGTTCAATCGAGCTAGTGTAATCTCCTAAAGTAAATGTAAGATGTTAAAGTTACCACCATTCCATTAATACCATCCATCAATGCATATCAATGTACAAGAAATATAATCAAAGTTAAGTTCATAAATATGCCATTTGAGCACACAATGCAAACTTAAAATGAATAAGTAGCTAATGGTTTGTTCTAAGAAAGTTCACTAAACGTGCATCCAAAATCACTTCCATTGAACTAAACACTATTTCTATAATAAATGAAATGAAATCTAATCTAAGTGAGGAATTGAAGAAACCATGCAATGCTCTAAAGAAACACAAGTAATCCACTATGAAGGCCAATAATTAATTAACAATTACTCTGATGGCATTATGGAAATAATTTCAAAAATTATCCTATCCTACTCTCTCATCTTGTCTCTGCTCTAATGAATCTAATATATAAAACCTTACAAATTAGAAGGTGTTGGCCTTTCATATTTGTTTAATTAAACAATGAAGGCCCAATATTTACCTATTATAAACCCCAATTAGGGTTACCACTACTATCATCCAATTACTTGAAGGCACCAGCATGTGGGCCAATGATAAAATTAAAACTGTTTTGAGAACCAATGAGAAAGTCACATATAAGGTAAAGCAACTAGATGCCTTCTACATGTACATCTAGTATAATATTATTGAGTGGGTTTGAACACGTGTCTGGAATTTTATGATTGGTTGAAGAGAAGTGTGTGCCGGTGCCTCAACATCCTCATGCCTTCAATTGTGATGCCATATTCCCCAATTGCTTCATCTTCTCAAATTTTCATCATCCTTTCCTTTGGAATTTTTCTCATTTCCACAATCATGAACTTTATTTTACTCCATGTAATTGAAACTTGAACTTCTTGATGTGATGAAGTCCTCATGCACTTGGGTCTTTCAAAGTGAGCTTGTATTTTTGAAGGAAATTCAAGTTTAGATAAATTTCTCTAATCGTAAACCGTGATTTTTTTCTTTTGCCAAATTTGTTCTTCAAATTCCACTTTGATAATCTAACCTTAATGATCCTTGTTTTAATTTTTGTGCTTGATCTTCTTTGATGGAAGGCTAGCCATTTGTAAATTATTTCTTAAGTTCCTTGCACTTGACATTGGTAGCATTTTTTGTTCTCCAAGCAACTCCTTCAAAAAGTACCTTGTAGCATTCAGTTTAGTTGCATTAGTATGATAGTATGAATGTGATTAACCAACACCAATATGAGTAAAATTCTAAAACATAAACATTTGCAATTTTGACCAAGTACACCATACAATCATCGAGATCAAATCAAAATGACTGAGTATCTATCATTGACATCCATGCACCTACATAATCATGTCAGTATCATAAATATGCTTGTATTATTGCATCCATTATCATCCATACATAAATAAAAGAGATGTCCATATATCACATTGTATTACATCTCATATTCATGCATAATATGAAATTACATCATCAAAAGACATGCATCTGCATACATACATCCATAAAATAGTGAAAGTACAAAAATATCTCCATATGTCAATGACATGATACAATGAAGTCAATAAATCAAATCCATCTAATCACAGAAGCAAGTATGAACAAAGGTGAGATCAATATCCAAAGCAAATAAGCATGTAAAGATCAATATATATGTCAAAAAATTAGATAACATCAATATCAACAAGGTAACAAGGAATCAAAGGATAACATGTATATGAAAGTCAAAGTGTATCAGAAGGTATATTGATAAAAAAAATAGTACAAAGTACATTGGAATGTATATCAAGAGATACATATGTCAAAATAATACAATAAGAGTATAATAAATGATCAATTCTGACTTCTTGCCTCATTAGCTCAAAGAGGATCAGGAGGAAGAGAATCAACTCTAGTAGGTATAGGAGGTGGCATCGCACCCTCAAACTATTGTGCTATGACATAATTTAAAGGATCTCTCTATGCTAGAGGAACAACTGAATAATATAAACCATAGTAATATGCAGCTCTCTATCCCTGATGGGAAGCAGTATGTCCATATCTATCTCTCTCTGCTCTAAGGGTAACTATCTGCTCATCCCTATCGGATCCCAAGTTAGAAATCCTAGCCTATAAGGTGGAAATATCTATCTACAAAGAATCCATCTCCTTCTCACATACATAAAATGGATCTCTATCTCTATTTGAAGGAGGACCTCGAGGTGGTTTCACTCCTCCGCTATTCCTCTCCCTAAGATCCCTCTACTATTGCAATTGTTCTGAATGGGGAACAAGTAGATTAGGATCTCACCATGGAGGCAATACTCTGAATATCCATTTTTAACCATGTTGTTTTCCATCCCCTCTAGGTGCCTATCATCTCCCACCTCTCCCACCACCACCATCTCATCCCCCATCTCCATCTTGATCTCCTATACCTCTATCCCTACCCCTACTAGCATGGCCTCAGCCTCGACCATCCTCTGGAGGATCATATTCTAAAGCATCCTAGATGCGAGGAGAAATCTAATTAAGTGCGATGAATCAAGAAAAAGGATTTTGTGAATAATAAGCATAAAATTCCTTTGTAATACCTCTGTGAAAAACCTCTGGAAGATAGTCCTTGGCAACAAGAACCATCTAGGAAATCTCTTGTAATGCACTCTAATAAACTAAATGCCCTCCCTACTAAACCTCCTGATCTCTGACTCGGGCATATACTACTAAATCTTGGGGCATGCCCTGTACTCGCCTGTACTATCTCAAAACTCTAGTAACAATAAAGTGCTCTACAGTATATTAAGTCTGCTTGATGAGGTACCTTCTCTAGAAGAAAAATGGCATCTACTAAGCATTTGTGCACCACTCCTCATAGTCTAAGTAGAGCCTCTAGATCACTTTAGTGACATCATCTAAAACTCTCCACTAATACTCTAGCTTGCCCAGGTGGGCCTATTGAATAACACTAGAATACATAAAAATATATCAAAGCTCTAGGTTCCTCTGGTGATCAACTATATGACATATAACATGGATATTCTCCCATGCCCATTTATGAAAAACAAGAATACCAAATTTCATAGTAAAAGAATGCTAGTATAAAATCTTGTGTAACTCATAGTACATGTGAGCTAAAATGCAATTTCCCCAAGAAAAATGGTGAGGTAATTGAATCATGAAAACAATCATTCTAGACCAGCCACACAAAAATGTGTTTTGTCCTCTATCCGGCATCAAAAGGCCACAAATCAATCTGGCAAGGTATAAATGAAGATGGTCATAATGAGATACCATGTAATCTAAAGATAAGTACCAATGTACAAGAGTAGCATCCTTTAAAAGTTGTCAAGCATCTGCCATTTTTATAATCGCCTCAACCTCATACTCAACACAAGCCCTCATGGTTAGGAATCCGCTAGACATCCTCAAGAGTAACTGCCATCTCCCTAATAGGAAGGTGGTAGGTGTTGTGCTCAAAATTCCATCTCTCGGCAAGAGAAGTCAACAACCCTCCATTCACTTGAATATTGGGTAAATCTGCTAAACACCGTAACCCACAGTGAGCCACAACATGTTGCTCTACCGTAGTCAGCTTCTCAGAGAGCTCCAAAACCTGTATATGTCTCAGACTATGGAATGATACAATACTAAAATAAGATTGTGAACATTAAATTTACACTATATCATCATCAGACAAGGAAAATTGAAGGAAAATTGGCTAAACAGATTAGACATGCAACCTAAATTAGAAAAAAATTAAGTAGAAAACCAAAAATGATCTTATCCCCCAGATGTGATTTAGGATATACAGGATGTGATCTAATGACAAGATGCAATCCTTCGCATACGGTATGTGATCCAAGATTCATAGGTTGCGATCTAGAATCTGGATGCGACTCTTTATTAACCAAATACGATAGACTCGTGAACAAGTTCAAAAATAAGCACAAAAAGATCAGATGCGACATAGGAGGCAGTGATCCAGGATTTATCATATGTGATCTCAAATTTGAATGAAAAAAGGATGTGATGTAGGATTTAGCTAATGCAAGCCTGGTTATCGGGTGTGACCCTAAATGAAATTGACTCCAAAAAGCCTGAAATGCAGTAAAAATTCAAATTAAAATATTCATAGGGAGCGTTATCAAGTACTTATCGGAGCTGCATAGTGTGTCGGCCGCTTATGACATCTTCCAAGCTCAAATCGATGTCGCTCAACTGGGACCACTATTTCGTTAGTCAGAGCTCTAAAATTACTAAAAGTGAAAAGTGAAAATGAATTGTAAAATGACCCTTTTGGCCCTATTTAAGCATCCCAGGGACCCTAATGACCTAGGGCATTTTCATGGTAGGATGTCACAAGAGATTCATATCGGAACCGAAATCAAAATAGGTGATGTATATCACTTAAGAACAATAAAAATAGAGTTATAGAGCTAATTCAACCTTGGAAAACAAAAGTCAACTATGGTCAAAATGTAGTTGGATAGAGGCAGAATTAATAGAAATTATAGCAGAAACATGCCATATACATCCAGTAATGGTTATTATTCAAATGGATAGTCAACATAAGTCAAAATACAAAAAAATTTCAGTCAATTACAATTTAAAAGTACTCAACAGAGCGTAAATGATGAACAAAAGGTTACTAGAAGCTGCACGAAGTAGTTTTCTCTCTTGCACTTCGAGTTGGTAGCTTAGGATATTGGTTAAACATTGGTCAAACTTGGACAACTCTCATCTTTTGAGGGTCAAAATTGGTCAAATAGTCTTCTTTTAACACTAAAATTAAACCTAATTGTACTTTGAGACATTCTAAATTATTTGTACCCATTTCTATCAATTGAATATCTTCATCAATGCTTGTATACATAGACTTTATCAAATTTCTATTCCAATTTTGATATAGAGGGGGAAAAATCATAGCTAAATCAATAATTTCAAAACCAATCAAAGATTCAAATTTAATGACATCTTCAACACCAAGGGCATGAGAGTTATCTTCAATAAAGTCAAAATTGTTGGATAATTCACTTCAAATCAAGTTTATTATTTGTGCCTAAATAAAATCTTCTTGAAATTGATTAATTTCATCACTTCAAATAAAATTCGTTATTTTTAATCATCATGGTCTTTCATATTCAGTTTCAGCTCACCAAATCAAACGGGATATCCTGATAACTTTTATCGATCTTTGTTCGATCAAGATCAGAGTCGATATGGTCAATTTTTGTTCAATCAAGTTCAAAATTGATAAATTTTCAATCACATGGAATTTTGTTCAATCAAGCTCTAAATATCACAAACTCAGAGTAGTTCTTCATTCTCTCTAAATCTATTAGAATTCAGATTGGTTTTGAATGCTCTCTAAATCTCCTTAAATCTATCAGTTTCTACCAAACCATTCTCTAAATTAATTTCCGTTGAATCACTGTGTTGTTCGCAAAGAAATTCAAAGAAGAGCAAATGTAATCACCCTAAATTATAGAACCAAAGGCCTTATTTTCCCTAATTTAGGGCAATCTCATGATTATGTTAATTTGATTATTGATTATTTATATAATTCAATAAAACTAATAAATTCGTAAATGAAGCATTTAAACATTATCAATTGATCAAAAATAACATTAATTACCAATAGCCTAATCAATTAAATCAATCCCATTAAATACATGGCTAAAATAATTAATTAAAATAAATTAATAAAATAACGTAAAATATATGTCACCTCTCAAGAGACAACAAGGATGAAATCATCCAATGAGAGGTTAGCCACATGGATCAAAGGAGGATTCATCTCAACCACTCCTCTCAAATTGCATCTTAACTATTTGATTCAATAACGTTCTATAAAAGAGGAATTTGAAACTGACAAATCATATAGTTAATTGCATTCATACTTACATGTTGGTACTTTGATTTCATAGCTAATTAACTCACACTTCATTTGAATAGATTCATTAGTAATGAATCAATGACATTATTTAATCTCTCACATTTCTTAGTTTCAATGAATTGAATCTCTCATTCTAGCAGTGAATCATCACTGTTTAGGGTCTAAATCTAAGAGAAAATTAGACTTTAAGTATACTCTTTCTAGTTAGAGAGCAATAGAACAAATTTCTTAAGTTTCTTTGATTTATTATTGTCTTAGGAAACTAACAATCTAATGTCCTATTGAAGTGTTGTGTTGCAAGATAATAGGTACCACAAAATAGACACACGGGTGAGAGGGAGGTTATCGTAAAATTTATACTTAATTCATTCTACTCATTCTTGAGACCCAATATTTTTAGCACTTAAACACATTGAGTTGGTAACCCATAATAAACATCCTTTATTTAATTGTACAAACTACATACTTATTGAAATTGGAAGTGAAACTACATTTTTTATGCACCCTAAAATGGTCGCCTAGACTTTGGGCCCCCATTTCTGCAATTTATCAAATCCCTGAATCAATATTTTCAAATATCAACAAAATCAATTATATCAATTTCCTTGATAAAATCATAATCAATTCAATATTTCCTAAGGTTTGAGCCTTATTTAATTTAAAAGAGATAAAAATAAAAATCTTATTTAATTAAAAGAATATGCTCTCTTTTAATTAATTAAAAATCTCTTTTAATTAAATAATAAAATCACTTTATCCTAAGTCTTTATTTATTCAAAAGGAATATTTCCTCCCCTTTTGATTAAATAAAAAGCCTCACTTTTCCTTTTATCCTAAGTTGCACAAATAAAACATTATTCTTATTTCACAAAAAGGAAAAAAGTACTTTTTGTCTCACATGAGGCTCAAAAGTCAACACTTCACTTTCATTGGAGGATACTTGTGCACATGGATTGCTCCTCTTTCAACCTCCACCGCTGATTAAAACTTTTGCCTCTTAATCTCAATGGTCCGTTCCTTTGCATTTCTTATAAAAGGAAAGCTCTCTCCTCCATTTTCAGGTCATGTTTTTGAATACTAATCTTATGCTACAGGAATTCTTGGAGACTTTTTGGAGCTTTTGGAAACCTTATTGTTCTTAGTCTTTCATTCTTGCATTTTAGCTTTCATGGCATCTAGTTTAGTTTCCTTTGATGCAATAGATTTAACTCACATAGCTTAATAGGAGGGATTTGTAACACTTGTTCTTTCCATTTCATAGCTTAGTTGCATTGCATTTTCATTTCCATAGACTAGTTTGCATTGCATTTTCATAGTGATTCTTGAGGATATTGGCACTCTTGCCCTTGTCCTCATTCGAATCTCTCATTGTGTGGTTGACTAGCACTAATACATTTGGGGTGAAATTGCGACGGCAATTTGCGATGACAGGCAAATGTCATGCGGTTTTGGCTTTTTTTTTTCAAATATAGCCCGACACTGTCGCAATTGCGATGACAATACATTTGGCAACGTCGCAAATTGCGACGTTGTCGGGATATAAGGACAAAAAAAAAAAGGAATGTTGTCATTTGTGTTTTCAACAGCGCCGTAACCCTCTGCGAAATCACATCAAGATATAAGGGCAAAAAAAACAAGAACGTTGTCATTTGTGTTTTCAACAGCGCCGTAACCCTCCGCGAAATCACATCGGGATATAAGGGGCAAAAAAACAAGAACATTGTCATTTGTGTTTTCAACAGCACCGTAACCCTCCGCGAAATCACAGCTACAATTTCTGAGTACGTTGGGTTTATTTTTCTTTTGTCATTATTATGTAATCTGGTATTCAGCTGTTACAGAGCTAAAATACCTAGAAATGAGGACATATCTATGTTGAATTTATTGTTAGTGGCTTTGGTTATTTATAAGTTTAATTTTATTTGTTCATCTTTCAAGCACAAACGTTTTGTGGACCGTAACGTCTTCATTGTTTCGGGTATGCAGTGAAACAGCCCTAACTTGCAATTGCGATGTTGTCGGGATATAAGGGCAAAAAAAAAAAGGAACGTTGTCATTTGTGTTTTCAACAGCACCGTACCCCTCCGCAAAATCACATCGGGATATAAGGGCAAAAAAAACAAGAACATTGTCATTTGTGTTTTCAACAGCGCCGAGAGAGATTCCCTCCGCCAAATCACAGCTACAATTTTTGAGTACGTTGGGTTTATTTTTCTTTTGTCATTATTATGTAATCTAGTATTCAGCTGTTAGAGAGCTAAAATACCCAGAAATGAGGACATATCTGTGTTGAATTTATTGTTAGCGGCTTTGGTTATTTAGAAGTTTAATTTTATTTGTTCATCTTTCAAGCACAAACATTTTGTGGATTGTAATATCTTCATTGTTTCGGGTATGCAATGAAACAGCCCTAACTTGTGACTACCTTCACGGTACTTGTGTACATTATCATGTTGTCTTTACAGTGACTGTCCTCATTCAAGTGGCAATTACACAAGTGACAGTCACTGTGAGATGTCCTCATTTGTGACAAGGACAGTCACACTTAAGACATCTCATAGTGATATTCCCTTGTGTAATTTCCACTTGAATGTATTGCTATTGAACCACATTAATGCTTTTCTTCTTCAACAAATGAGGACAGTCACTGTAAAGACAACATGATAATGTACACAATTACCAAAAAATGATCTTGTTAATTGATGTAACACTTTGTCTTGCTCACTCCCTATCCTTCACTAGGGTCTCTTTAGGCCAATGTTTTGACTTGATAGGGTACTTAACTATCCCTACACTCTTTAGGTATCTCTACCCAAGATCCCACTCCTTCAACTAGTGCACACCAACAAGAAATACAACGAACTCTGCTCAATACCAATCTAGCTACTAGGACACTCCTAGTCTTGTCTTCACAAATTGAAACAAATTCAACTAGAACTTTACTCCATGGAGAGGCTAGCCACTAGGACCTCTATTGGTTTCAATATTACTCCTTCACCTATACTTTTCATCAGTACTTCAATCTGGTTCATCAAACCATGCCAATTGCACCCAAAAATAGGCTGCTAGCAATTAGGCCTTTGTCAAGCCTTTTTGTTTATATTAAGCCACCTAAAGGGCTTAGGATTCAGATGCCCTTTATTGAGAACTCCAAGATATCTAAGGTCTTCTCCTCCTAGATTTTTTGTACACCAACTGCTACAGCCATGCCTGAAAACAAGTATTTTGACACAACTTGGACAGTCTGACTAAGAGTTTGTTTTCTTAGTAGCCAAAGAAACTCACCCAATCTTCTAATTTGACTTGGGGCTTCTTTAGATGTGTGTCTACCTCTCCATGAGATTTTAGTTGAAGCAACCAATGCATTCAACTTGTTGTAATCTTCTTGTAATGATTTGTCATCCCTAACTGTGCTCAACTGACTCACCTAGGACATCATTGCAAACATAGAAAATGAGCTTCCCAGGGCCCCTCCTTCCAAACATATAGTACATGGAGTCTCCTCACCCATTCCAAGAGCCCGTACAAAATTGACAATGGAATGATGAGCTAAGACTCCATTTGTTCAACCTGCCTGGTTCAAACCAATGATAGGGTACTTAACAAAAGAATTAACAAACTAGTTGGAATGCTTCAAAACTCAAAAAAAACACAACACAGAATAAAAAAACAACTTGTACTAACTTTTCCAATAGACACTGTGAGCTATCTAATCCATTAATCAACTGAAAACAAAGAAACAAAAAAACTCAAGAATTCACTAAAATCGTGTTACTCTACAAATCTTCTTAATTCCAAATGTTTTTCCCCCCAACCTTTTGCACAGATCGATGGAGGCCTCTTATAGTTGATCTGATGCCTAATTCAATGGTTTCATATAGTTACATAACCATCTTACTCGAAAATGCTCCCTTGCACAAATGTTGTCAATGTTGTGAATGACAACATTGACAACTTGTTACAACCTTTGGGATTTTGGTTCAAAACTTATTGTTCAAACACCATAAGACCCTAACCATGACTTAGTTAGGCTATTTAGACCTCACATAGGCCACTTCTACACTTCTTTGCCCAATTTGACCCCTAAATGCTTCATTCCCACTTTTGCCACAATATTGGTAACTTGGGTACAAATTGGCACTTGCCTTCACAAAGGTCACACATGAGGACATCTCACAGTGATCGATTGTCCCTTGTGTAATTTCCACTTGAATGTATTGCTATTGAACCACATTAATGCTTTTCTTCTTCAACAAATGAGGACAGTCACTCTAAAGACAACATGATAATGTACACTCACTGTAAGGATAGTCACAAATGAGGACATCTCACAGTGACTGTCCCTTGTGTAATTGCCGCTTGAATGTATTGCTATTGAACCACATTAATTCTTTTCTTCTTCAACAAATGAGGACAGTCACTCTAAAGACAACATGATAATGTACACTCACTGTAAGGATAGTCACAAATGAGGACATCTCACAGTGACTGTCCCTTGTGTAATTGCTGCTTGAATTACACAAGGGACAGTCATTGTGAGATGTCCTCATTTGTGACAAGGACAGTCACACATGAGGACATCTCACAGTGATTGTCCCTTGTGTAATTTCCACTTGAATGTATTGCTATTGAACCACAATAATGCTTTTCTTCTTCAACAAATGAGGACAGTCACTCTAAAGACAACATGATAATGTACACTCACTGTAAGGATAGTCACAAATGAGGACATCTCACAGTGACTGTCCCTTGTGTAATTTCCACTTGAATTACATAAGGGACAGTCATTGTGAGATGTCCTCATTTGTGACAAGGACAGTCACACATGAGGACATCTCACAGTGATTGTCCCTTGTGTAATTGTCACTTGAATGTATTGCTATTGAACCACATTAATGCTTTTCTTCTTCAACAAATGAGGACAGTCACTCTAAAGACAACATGATAATGTACACTCACTGTAGGGACAGTCACAAATGAGGACATCTCACAGTGACTGTCCCTTGTGTAATTGCCGCTTGAATTACACAAGGGACAGTCATTGTGAGATGTCCTCATTTGTGACAAGGACAGTCACACATGAGGACATCTCACAGTGATTGTCTGTAATGTCCCCTTTTTGGCTAACTTGGAAAATAGGAACAATTACTCCACTTCTCAGACTTACTCTATCAAATACTTACAATTAAACTAAGTAATGGAGGTTACTTAAGATATCAACCGCTATTTCAGATTCAATCACAATATGTGTGCAAGATGATATTGATACCAATATGTTTAATAGCACTGTCGGATATAATGATATGAAATATGCTATGAATATGATGTTTCCTATCACTTATAGTGATAGTATAATGATGCTATGTCTGATATAAACAATATCGATATACAATCAATAAGTATTGCTTACAGCAATGTATTTGATGTGTCTGATATGATGATGTAATTATGCAAATGTGTAATATCGCTATGAGTGATATGTTACTATTTCAGATTCTGAATTATATGCTTGCAACTTCAAATATTGATGCTGTTTCTGACTATCCTTTCTATCTGTGCAATCATGGTGTTGTCTCTGATCTGCAATGATAAACTTGAAACCAAACTGCCAAAGGCAGATGCTCTATTGAGTATATCCAAATATGGATAAGTAAATAAAGTTTTAATGATGCCTTGAGTGACTGACGAGAATGCATTCTTATATTGTCTTTAACAAATGAAGAGATGCTATGAATGAGACGTGTCTTGTTTCTTCCTCCATGTCCCTTTGTTAATCAAACCTTTCCATAATCCGACGGTTCACATAATATTATTTCATTATTTTCTGATCATAGATAACTCCCAGATTGACTCAATATCAAATCTTTTTATGAAGGTAATCTTCCCTAATTGGTAGTGCAACCAGTAGTTAACATCCATTGTGTTTGTATTAGTTTGGTCTAACTATCATTAGTATTTAGTCAATCGATATTAACTCTTGCCTTATCCCATATTGTTATGATTATATCCAATCTTTCTACTCTGATATAAGTCGATATCATTTTCTGATAATTGTCCATTTATTGGTTGATTGCTGGTAATGGAGTTTGATCTTCAAATTGACTTCCATTCCTGTTAATACTTAAGGATACATTGTACTTATTATCCATGACTGATGCCTCATTCATCAATAGCTTGTGATATAATCACTGATGCTTTTGTGTTTCTACAAGATGTGGTTTATCTCAGACAATCGATAATCTTTCAATCCTTTAGTCGATATCCTCCTATGTGGTGTCTATTGATATAGATAGTAGAATTCAATCTAGTTTATGTTATTGTCATGATAACATAGGAAGTGATGGTGCATATTTGCTAGCGGGTCTTCATGTTTGATATTGCTTTATCGGATATGTCATTGTCTAAACTTGTGCAATTAATGATTATTTATAATATATGAATGGTTATCCTTCTTGCTTATCAATACATCTTCTGAAATACATAGCGACCTATCCCTTATTCATATCATGTTGATCTTGACTTCATAGTATTTGGTTCATTAATCATCCTCTCATGGTATCGATGTGTAATGACTAGTGATTGTTGTATCACTTCTTCATTCCTCATCGTGATAGATAATGCAGATGTTTAATGTAGATGTATATCGATTACAGATATTCGATATTGCTTTAAACGTTATTATTATTATTATTATTATTAATGTTATTGTTATTATTAAATATTATAATTAATGATGTTAGTAATATTAATAATATTATAATAAATATTATTATAGTGATAACATATTGTTTTATATTGAGAGGTTTATTAATATTATTTATATATTAAAATTATTATATCAATAATTGATTTAATATTATTACTTAATATATTATTATAATATAATATATATAATTTATTAATAATTATTTATTATTAATTTATATTATAATTATAATCATAATTATATTATTTATTAATATTTTAATATTATTTAATTAACATATTACTTATTATGCTAACTATATATTATTATTATCTTTTGATAATAATTATATATTATTGTTATATACCGTTAATAATAGATTATTATATATCATCTAATCATTTTATTATTATACTAAGTTCAATATGTCACGGCTCATGACATTGTCCCTTGTGTAATTGCCACTTGAATGTATTGCTATTGAACCACATTAATGCTTTTCTTCTTCAACAAATGAGGACAGTCACTCTAAAGACAACATGATAATGTACACTCATTGTAAGGACAGTCACAAATGAGGACATCTCACAGTGACTGTCCCTTGTGTAATTGCCACTTGAATTACACAAGGGACAGTCATTGTGAGATGTCCTCATTTGTGACAAGGACAGTCACACATGAGGACATCTCACAGTGATTGTCCCTTGTGTAATTGCCACTTGAATGTATTGCTATTGAACCACATTAATGCTTTTCTTCTTCAACAAATGAGGACAGTCACTCTAAAGACACCATGATAATGTACACTCACTGTAAGGACAGTCACAAATGAGGACATCTCATAGTGACTGTCCCTTGTGTAATTGCCACTTGAATGTATTGCTATTCAGCCACATTAATGCTTTTCTTCTTCAACAAATGAGGATAGTCACTCTAAGGACAACATGATAATGTACACTCACTGTAAGTGTACATTATCATGTTGTATTACAAATGGACCTTATGTTGGTCGGGATATAAGTGCAAAAAAAAAAGTTGTCATTTGTATTCAAGTGGCAATTACACAAGGGACAGTCACTGTAAAGGCAACATGATAATGTAGAGAAACGTTGTCATTTGTATTTTCAACAGTGCCGAGAGAGATTCCCTCCGCGAAATCACAGCTACAATTTCTGAGTACGTTGGGTTTATTTTTCTTTTGTCATTATTATGTAATCTGGTATTCAGCTGTTACAGAGCTAAAATACCCAAAAATGAGGACATATCTGTGTTGAATTTATTGTTAGCGGCTTTGGTTATTTAGAAGTTTAATTTTATTTGTTCATCTTTAAAGCACAAACATTTTGTGGACCGTAACATCTTCATTGTTTCGGGTATGCAATGAAACAGCCCTAACTTGCAACTACCTTCACGGTACTTGTGTACATTATCATGTTGTCTTTACAGTGACTGTCCTCATTCAAGTGGCAATTACACAAGGGACAGTCACTGTGAGATGTCCTCATTTGTGACAAGGAAAGTCACACATGAGGACATCTCACAGTGACTGTCCCTTGTGTAATTGCCACTTGAATGTATTGCTATTCAACCACATTTATGGGCCCGTTTGGACCACAGCACACAGTAGCATCTACAAAGAAGAATATCCCAGGTGTAACAAGTTGTAAGAATATACCTACAGTTCTAAGAAGTTCCCTAGCACATAGTAGCATCTACAGAGAAGAATATACAACATGAGGGCAGCCACTGTAAAGACAACATGATAATGTACACTCATTGTATGTGTACATTATCATGTTGTCTTTACAGTGACTGTCCTCATTCAAGTGGAAATTACACAAGGGATAGTCACTGTGAGATGTCCTCATTTGTGACAAGGACAGTCACACATGAGGACATCTCACAGTGACTGTCCCTTGTGTAATTGCCACTTGAATGTATTGCTATTCAACCACATTTATGGGCCTGTTTGGACCGCGGCACATAGTAGCATCTACAGAGAAGAATATCCCAGGTGTAACAAGTTGTAAGAATATACCAACAGTTCTAAGAAGTTCCCTAGCACATAGTAGCATCTACAGAGAAGAATATACAACATGAGGGCAGCCACTATAAAGACAACATGATAATGTACACTCATTGTATGTGTACATTATCATGTTGTCTTTACAGTGACTGACCTCATTCAAGTGGAAATTACACAAGGGACAGTCACTGTGAGATGTCCTCATTTGTGACAAGGACAGTCACACATGAGGATATCTCACAGTGACTGTCCCTTGTGCAATTTCCACTTGAATGTATTGCTATTCAACCACATTTATGGGCCCGTTTGGACCACGGCACATAGTAGCATCTACAGAGAAGAATATCCCAGGTGTAACAAGTTGTAAGAATATACCAATAGTTCTAAGAAGTTCCCTAGCACATAGTAGCATCTTCTAATTGTCTATACCACTTCACAAGGTATTGTTTGCACACATTGTTTTTGGTTCTTTTGATGACCCTTGTTTTGAAATTTCTATTAGGCCTTGTAGCTTATATGTTTTGATTGCTAGAGAGCTTCTAAAGCTAAGCAAGAAGACCATTGCACGAGTTATAGCAGCGCGCTCAGGTTTGAAAATTGTATATTTTTTAATCTAATGTATATTTTAACTAGACTTTTAGCTTATTTTTGCTGTATATTTTAATCTAAAGGGAATCATGGATGTGAACTTGAAAGAATTTTGTACTTAGTTCTTATGGAGGGAATAGTAGTAGTTTACGGTCTAATATCAAATAGAGTTTTCCAATTACAGAAAGTTAATGAATTCTAATAGCTTATATGTTTTGATTGCTGGAGAGCTTCTAGAGCTAAGCAAGAAGACCATTGCATGAGTTATAGCCGCGCGCTCAGGTTTGAAAATTGTATATATTTTAATCTAATGTATATTTTAATCCTTTTTCCATGTCATGTAATATGTCTTGCCTTGTAGCTTATACGTTTTGAAATTGCTGTTAGGCCTTGTAGCTTATATGTTTTGATTGCTAGAGAGCTTCTAGAGCTAAGCAAGAAGACCATTGCACTAGTCGTAGCCGTGCGCTCAAGCATGAAAATTGTATATTTTTTAATCTAATGTATATTTTAACTAGACTTTTAAAATATTAAAGGATTTAACTAGGTCTAAGAAGATTTGTGTACTTTTGACAATTTTGCTTAGTCACTGAAAGTTGTAGACCGAAGTTTTCATAGCCCAATTTTTGCTTCCTGCGAAGAACGATCATGTCAGATAATATAAGTGAAGAACAAAATAGGGAGACAATCGCTAGATTGTGGTCTAACTTGAAAAGAAAAGGTGATGGAAAATGTTATTGTCCCTGCAAAATTTGTAAGGGCTTAAACCGTAGAAGACTGCTAATCAAAACAGTTAAGAGACATTGTAGGGAGAATGGTCACATTGAAGGGGGGCATGACTATCATCCACTGGTAAGTTGTTCATTATATCATTTTAACAATTTATATACATATGAAATCACTTGATGATGAGTTGAAGATCATGGTTTATTTATGTTAATCAATTTTATATAGGTTGATCTCCCCAGGGAAGTACATGATATGGAGGAACATGGGGGTGCGAATATCCAAGGTGAAGATAATGATCCCATGGAAGATGACGATCATGTGCCAGAAAACACAATTGAAGATGATGGTATAAATACATTGATCCATGACACATTTAGTCCAAGCGGATTTGATCATGATGATGATGATAGCCTCGATGTACCTCTACTTGAGAAGGCATATGAGCCCCTATACAAAGACTCCCAAACAACTCTTCTCTCTGCTGTATTGTTGTTGTTGAACTTGAAGGTTATGAATGGTTTATCCAACATAACAATGTCATGTATGTTAAGGTATGTCATATATGTCTTTATAGTTAACAAAGGGTGAATAATGTACCACTAATATTGTTTATATTAACAACTTATATTTTTTGCTGTAGATTGATAGGCGAGTTTTTGTTACCACCATCAAATATTCTACCTCGCTCATATCGAGAATTATCTGCTATTATGAAAGATATTGGAATGGAGTATCAAGCAATACATGCTTGTCCCAATGATCATATTATATATTATAAAGAACATGAATTTGCAACACAATGCCCTGTATGTCATACGAGTAGATATCGAACATATCGAATAACAAAAAAGGTGCCTCACAAGGTTCTTCGTTACATCCCCATTATTCCACGGATGCGACAATTATTCAGGTGTACTAGCTTGGCACAATTTATGGATTACCATGCACGCAATAGAAGTCGAGATGACATTATTCGAATCCCTGCGGATGGTTCGGCATTTATGCACATAGAGGAAAAGTGGCAACACTTCAAAGAAGAACCTCATAATCTCAGGCTTTTATTGGCAGCGGATGGTGTCAATCCATTTGGAGAGATGAGATCTATTTTCTCGGTGTGGCCTGTTTTTGTTATCAACAATAACATTCCTCCATGGATGTCAATAAAGAGGGAGCACATTATGTTGGCAATGATTGTTCTAGGTATTTTATCATTTGATAGTTATTAATTTACATGTACTTACAAATCTTACAGTAAAATGGTCACAATAATTATGTAATGTTACTGTTCATTCAAGTAGGTAAATATCAAGTTAAAGATATGAATGTATATATTGAGCCTCTTATTGACGAGTTGGTGGAGTTATGGAACGGTGTCACTATGTATGATGTGTCTAGACCAATAGGACAAAGACAATTTCAATTCCATGCAATACTTGTATGGACAATACATGATGCCCCAGGGCTAACACATTTTTGTGGTATGTTATAGTGAATTCAAGTTGCGCATGATAATTCTAATTATAAAAATCAACATATTTAATAATCCAATTATATCATTATCTTGTAGGTCTTCAAACAAAGGGAAAATTTGCATGTCCAGTTTGTGGTCCAAAGATGAAATCTCGTCACTCAAAAAGTTTAGGAAAGCATGTGTTTGATGAGTACAGACACTTCCTCCACAGGAATCATAAGTATCAAAGTATGGAAAAACATCTTTTCAATGGGAAAGAAGAGACTACATCAAAGCCACGAAGAATGACACCTCGCCTATGGAAGTTGGAATATAATAGAATTAATCGTCGAGGTAATGTCGTTCCACTTAATGGTTTATGTTTGTAATTTATATATTTCTATTGTGATTTTTGTTTACTAATTATGTAATTGATGATCGTGAAGGTCGTCAAGGCACTACTGACAACCTTCCAAAGGGACTAAAAAGCTATCCCAGACAATTTAGTAGGTTGCCCTACTACGAGGACCTACAAATTGTGCATTTGTTTGATCTTATGCATGTTGGAAAGAATATAACAGAGACATTGTGGAAAATACTGGATGGAAGGCGTGACAAAGAAAAAATTGTCAAAATTTGTAATGACATTCATGAATCCAATCATGCACTGAAGAATTTCATTCACTCAAATAGCAATAGAGATCAGATTAATATAAGTGCCCTTCCTTGGTTATTAACGGAGCAACAAAGTGATGCCATAAAAGAAGTCATACGAAAAATTCAATTTCCCACAGGATTTGCTGGGAACATAAGCAAT
The DNA here is from genome assembly GCA_027943335.1 of Chamaecyparis obtusa. Classification (NCBI taxonomy): domain Eukaryota; kingdom Viridiplantae; phylum Streptophyta; class Pinopsida; order Cupressales; family Cupressaceae; genus Chamaecyparis; species Chamaecyparis obtusa. Next base: position 174,604 of record BSBK01011241.1, on the reverse strand, counting down.
CTCATATCAAAGAAAAGTGAATTTGGGCCAGGGCTCAAAACGCATGATTGGCATACTTTCATCAAGGTAAGTTATGTTCTTCTGTATTTACAATATATTCATAAACTACGTGTACTATTCATTATGTTATGTTAGAAAATAATGAAATGATTGGTTTATAATTACTACAGTACGTGCTACCTCTATCTCTCCCAGAGCACTTCAACAATAACATCAAACAAGTGATATATGATCTTAGAAAATACATGAGGTAAGCAGTAATATCTGTTCAATTTGTTGTATATATTTATTATATTCACGATTTGTTTTTCTTGCTATGTAATCTATTGTATATTATTTTGTAAAGTCTCGTATTTATATATTTTTTGTGACTTGAATCTCTTAATGTAGGTGGTTTTCATCTAAAGAAATCCATAAAGAAGATATAAACTATTGGAAGAGAAGAATTCCTCATTTACTGTGTGAAATGCAAAAGTGTCTACCTCCAACTTTTTTCAATGCACAAGAACACTACCTCATACACCAAGTTGAGGAGATTGAATTGTGTGGACCTGCACACACTAGGTCAATGTGGATGGTTGAGAGGCACTTGAAATCTTTGAAGGCTTTGGTTCGACAAAGAGCACATCCTGAGGGTTCTATGGTAGAGGGATACATGGTATACCAGACTATGGTGTACATTACTGAATATCTTCCTAAGTTTGCTTCAAATATCCATGTAGATCGCATTTGGGATCTCGACCCTTTTAAAAAATTCAAAGGGGAGTACTTGATGGGGAAAGGTAGATTGAGGAAAGTGACAGGTAATAAATTATAAGATGTTATTGTAATAAATTATTTCTTAATCTTCAAAATAAATCGGTTGTAAGTCGTCTATTTTTTTTTTGTACAGTTGCTCGAGAGTGGGATGCACTACATTTGTATATTGCAAACAATCTTGATTGGATGACGGTATGGATTGAACGATGTCAACATTCTGGTCACACATTAACATGGGAAGGTGTATCTTCATTGGTTAAAGAAGCTCATCGTAATGGAGATTCTAATGTTACGCAAAGGGAAATAGATTTAGCATATGGTTTAAGAGATTTCCAGGTACGTACAAAATTATTAATCACCTGTATGTTTATCAACTCACGATATAATAATTTTGACATGTTTCACATATTATTGCAAGTTAAACACCACAAGGGTATGTTCTGTAATGGTCAAAAATTTCGCGTCAAAGTGTTGGATGACACGAAGAAAACTTGTGATTCTGGAATAACTGCAATCTTTCAAGTGACTAATATTTCATCTAGAAATGAATTAGATCCTCAAGAGTCTAAAAATCAATACTATGGCATTTTGGATGATATACTTGAGTGCGACTTTAGTTCCTTCAAATTAGTACTCTTCATTGTCAAATGGTACAGGCTACGACTTAATCCAAATGATCCTAATAGAACTATTATTGAACATGATAATGGATTTACAATGGTTAATACAAGGTCGTTTGAGCCAGTTGGGGATGAGCCCTATGTTCTTCCAAGCCAATGTGAGCAGGTATTTTACTCAGAGGTTTCACATAAATCGGGTTGGTCATTTGTTGTTAGACATGAACTGAGAGGAAGGCCGATAAAGTATAATGCGATGGAAGAAGAAGATACCGAAGAAGTAGAAGATGATGTAGATGATGATCACGATCGACAATTATTGGATGATGTTCCTGAGACAAATTTTCATGAAGAAGATGATGACGATGATGCTGCTACTGATGATGATGATGAAGATGATGTTGATGTTGATGATGATGATGTTGATGATGATGACAACGATGACAACGACGACGACGATGACAATGATGATGACGACGATGATGAGGATGATGATGATGATGATGATGATGATGATGATGAGGATGATGATGATGAAATTTAAAGGTATGCCATCAATCCTTAATGTATTTAATATTCATTTCTTGATAGAAATATATTTGTCTTAAATGGTTACATAGTTTATTCATTATCTATTTAAAAGCTACAAGTTTCAACTACAAATAGAATACTGCTAATGTGTTATAATGTGTAATGTGAGCCTGATTTAAGTGTTATAATGTGTACGTTTTAATGTTTTTAATTTTTATGTGATGCTTATGATGGATGTGATTATGATTATGATGTGATTATGCTCACGATAATTGAATTACATTTGCAGAAAATTGAACCCCTTTCAAGAGCATCCCGCACAGTCTCATGGATCGACAGGTATAAGTCAATACACCTTATAGAAAGTCTATTTAATACACTTATCAATAGTAAGATTGATGTCTTCTAAGATCTCTCCCCTTTGCAGGTACCAGCAAATAGGTATTTGTAAGAAGTGTCTTCCTCGAGTGAGGGAAATATAGGAATAGAAGAGGAAAGTGAGACATGCAGTTTATCTAGAATAGGGAGATTAACTAGAGGTCAAAGGACTAGAAGGAAATTCAATAAACACATGAAATTTTTCCTTGCTCAAGGGGGGTCATGTTCTTATGATGATGAGATGAAAGGTGACATCGAGGTGCCCTTGAGGTACCAACATCTACAGAAATATTGGGTACCCAAGGAACTTCCTCCAATAAACACTGATTTTTGTGTTAATGAGAGGATATATCGCATAGCACCATCATCATTACATGGTTTGCGCCTATTTTCTATGGATGGCATAAAGGTGTCTTACAACAAAGTTTCTGAATTGATGGAGTATGTTGGACCATGTTACGATTACAAAAGTTGGATGCATATTGTTCAATATAAAAAAAGTATGCGTAGGTATGCACTCTCGGAAAATTATATACAACAACAAGACAATAATCAAAGTAAAAGTGTGGCTATATACATTGATGGAAGGCCAAAAGCAACAAGGAATATTGCGGGTTTTATAAATAGTACACGACCTGGGTCAACTATAAAGCAACCCAATTGCATATTTGAGGCGCGTGAGGGAAATCGTGTATTCATCTGTGCGATAAAATCAATACGTGCAGGGGAAGAGCTGCTTATTGATTACAATTTGAACCGCATAGATACAAATGAGGCTACTATCATGGGGGTGGTACATACTATTAAACCAACTTCTAATCAATGACTCCAACATACCATTTAGTTATTAAATTTTTGGCTAACATTTTTATACTTGATCTTTGACACAGGGGCACAATATGGAGCAACCGCCTGAAGGTGATGGTGACGATATTCCTAGCTCATCTACACATGAGCAGGTAAAACTCATTGTAATTGTGCAAACTAGATAGAAGCAAAATGTTATTTTTTTTAATATTATTTTCTTCATTGTTTTGGAGTAATTTTGATAATACTAATACTATTGTTGTCACAGAGGGCCGGTGGTCGGAGAGAGGGAAAGCAACCTGCAGTCCCTCAGGAGTCCCCCCTTGTGGACCCTTTTTTTATTGATTTAACAGAGACCGATGACCCGATTGGTTCCATTAAAAAGCTACTAAAGAAAATTGGGAAAGAACTTCTACGTTTGGTATCCATACATCCTCAGACTCAGGAAATAAAAGACAGGGCAGCTGAGTTGTTGCGCACTTCTGAAAACTTTAAAGTAAGTATTAATGAAATTTTTAATTATTACAAGAGTTCAATAATGGTTTTTATGTTATGCTCTTTTATGACATTAATTAAAATATGGATGCATTGTCTTTACAGAGTTATTTGCGTAATTTTGAACCCCATTCCCATGATGAGGCCAGTACTGCAAGTGGTTCAAGTAGATCACATGTTCCATTCCCCACTTGTGTTTTCCACTGAATATATATAGGAATGATCATAATCATTGACAATACATGCTCGAACAATCTTTTTTTTTAATGCTCTAACAATCTTGTCCATGCTAGTCCACGCGTTCTATATTTATGCATGCTCTAACAATTTTATTCTTCAGCTCCTTTCCATGATGATATGACAACGCCGCCTCCATCCAGGACAGCCACAAATGTCTTGCCGACTGCCATGTCAACAACACACAGCCTAAATGCACCAACTGTTGCACCATCTACTGGTACACAAATCCCTCTTTTTCTCTCTTTTGTTATGTGTTTAAGTGTTATGTGTTTACGATGTAGATCCCTTGATTGTGTTTGTGCCATGGGTGCTCTGCACCAATTTATTTCCCTTGAAGTATTATTTCTTGGAGGCATTTGATAATGGTTTTCATTTTTTGCAATAGGAGATGCAACAAGTCCCGATGCAACATCATTTCTTGGATGTTCCCGTGTTCCTAGTATGGGAACGGTGAAGGATTGCGTATTGATCATCAGCGACGATGAAGGCATTCCCTTAAAAGTAGCCAAAGTTCCAGGTACTTTAAAGTTATTATTATTCTATAGTGATATAATAGTAATTTAGTTTTTGATCACTCTTCATCGACTAATGATCCCATGATTATTTTGTAGGGAATGATATTTTTTGGTGAAAACTTGGTGACGAGTGTTTGCAGACGGGCCCACCCTACGTACATGGTGGAACATCATATCCTAACTAAAACCCCAAACCACTATTTTGATTTCATATCATTGCTAGAATAGTTTTCCTTTTCATCAATTTCTTGAACTATATTAAAGGTAGCTTCTCTTCATTTATGAGTCTAACATTTTTTTTTTTACTTAAAAGGTGGAATAACCAAGATAAAAAGTTGAAGGATGATCTTGTACATAGTATGACCCATCTTTTTGGACCTCGTGCATTCGAGAGAAACAAGCTCCTTGAAAGAGCTGGTTTATGTTTGAAGTATATTAGGGACCAGTACAGGAAATATTTAGAGGTTAACCCAAGGCACGAGCGTCCACCCTGTGTTCTTGAGGCTGAGTGGCAGGCTTTGATTTTGGATGGAAAGTATAAAGCCGACATGAAAAAAGGAATTACGCCAGTAGAGAGTAGAGAAAGGTATGTGATACTTTTGAGAATGTAATTATGTACTAATTAACCTCTAAATTTTTCCTGTAATTATGTACTAATTAACCTCTAAATTTTTCCTGTACTGGTCTCTAACATATTTCAAACTTTTCATAGATTGCCTGACACATCAAAGGAAACAAAGGCAAGATTAGAAAAGCACGGGACACACAAGCTCGGCTCTGGTGGTTTTTCCAAACTTCAAGCATGAGTTGTAAGTATTAGTAAATGAAAACTTGTATCAATTTTTTTATATATTGCAAGGAAATTTTTTTTGATCAAACAATGCAAGTAAAATTCACCATACCAAGCAAAAATGTAGGGGTCAGAGTTCAATAGATGCCTCACAGAAGAGGACAAGAGAATTGGCTTCCAACAAGGCTATAGAGCCGTGGCTGAACGGCTACGAGCTGAAATCAGTGTGCAAGGTTCAAATAATGATGCATCTGAGCCACAGGTAAATAAGCTAAATGAAATTTATTTCAAATTGAATACTTTACCAATTAGTCTATTTGATGTTAAGTTCTAATATAAAGTGAGTATATCTGTTTTAAGAAAGCAATGATAACAATGTGTAGGAAATTGGAATGCAGCCTGACAATCCTTCTACACAATCTATGCATAATGAAGGTTCGCATGATGTGCATCCTAGTGGTGGAGGTATACATTTTCTATTAAAATTTTTATATGTAATTACAATTGGTGTTTGGATTAATGTAACATTTTGTATAGCAACTGTAGAGGATCGAGGGGTCGGTGCTCATGAGCATGTTGAGGTTGAGTCTAGACAAAATGATGTGGCCAGATCAGGTAATTAAAGAGTGCCACAGTTATGTTCTTTAAAATAATTAAATACTTGTAACAATTATAATTAAATATTTTAAATTTAACTCTTTTATTTGTTATTGTAGAGGACCCCCCTTTGCAACAGCATAGGAATTTGAGATCATCAAGAACAGAGAACAAAACAACTGATGAGGGGGGTATTGATGATAACACTGATGCTCCTCTTAGAGCTTACATAGAAAAAAAAATTAGAAAGAGAAAAAAGAAATGATTGTCATCTAAATACCTTAATTGATAATGACTGAATTTTATGTCTCAATGAATTTAATTATGTGCTAATGAATGTTCATGAATTATGTGTTTATTTTCATATTGATGAATGTTGCGTGTTAACGAATCTAATGTGTTAATGAATGTTATCATGTGATATTGATTGAATGTTACATTTTGTTAATAATTGAAAGAATGAATGAATGTTAGATGTTAACGGGGAATGTAGAGTGATGTTAGGGGGAGGGGGGTGGGGCCAAATGAGCTTCCACCTTCACGTGGTTGGCCCTATTTAGTAGAGAATATTAAACTATATTCTCAAAACAAAGTGAAGCTCAATAAGATACTAAATGAGTCAAAATGGTTATCAAGGTCCTCTATCCATAGGATACTTGTAGTCAAAATGGTTATTAATAAGATACTTGTAGTCAAAATGGTTATCTAGGTCCTCTATCCATTCCATAAGTTCTTCACCATTCAAACTTCCTCCATAACAAGGAATGTGCTCTAGGTTAGTCATGAAGCCTAGCATGGACTCTCTGTCAGATAGAGCCACTATTTCAGAGCCTTTTCTGTGCATTTCCTTCAAGCACTGTACAGTGTACGGATGTGAAAGGGAGGGCAGACTAGTGTGGAAGTTAGAGTATTTATATCTTATGCTTTGAGAGTTTATTTGGTAGATTCAAGACACCTTATATCAAAGTTATTCCTTTTTCTTATCTGTTGTTCTGTCAAACCCTCATTTTTTGGGTTATTGCATTCAAATGGCCTTAACTTGCAAATAAACCATAGGATATCCTCTATTCTTTTTAAAATGCAAGTTAAGGGGGTTTATTTTCATATTTTAAAAGCTTTGGAACAGGATACTAAGCCAGAGAATTTCGAGAGCAAGCCCTAGGTCAAGAATCTCAATGTTCTTGACTAGGAGTTGATGGATTATGCAAGATCAGAGGGTAGCGGCAAGTAAAGGACCTCAAACCTTGTTGAATCTAGATCTTTAGAGCATGGTGGACATCTTCAAACTCTGATCTTGGTTTCATGCACCCATTTTCAATGCCTTGTTTTGGAACCCACACCCAAAGGCATGCATTAGGTCTGTGGACTCAATAAGGACATTGATATGCTGGAGTGGAGTCAGGGTCTAGGAGTTGGAGGATTCTTAGAACATCAAAAAGGGTACTCAAAAAACATATAAGTTCATAAGGTCCTTTGTCAAATTGAAGAGTTATTGCTGCAGAACAGGTTTTGGAGACCTACTAGAGTCACTAGGTCTATTTGTGATTTTGATGTCTTGGGTTGTTTGGAACACAACCAATGCATGATTCTACATGTTTTAGGGAATCTTAAGACTTTTCAAATGTTTGATTGGGTTGGCAAAGCCTAGGATCAATAAAGTCTCTTTTGGTAGAAAATCAGGGAACTTGTCCCTAAAAGGAAATTTGGTCTTGGTTGGGATTGAGTCAATAAGGTGTTAGAAGTATCTTGAAACCTTTAAAGTCCCTCTAGTACAGAGATTTTAAACTGGTCTGATAGAATCAGAGGCTAAATTGCTTAGGTGTAACATTTTGGTGTCTTGAAGTGGGTTGGGGCTTAAGACCAAGTTTCTTGCTGACCACTCTGCATCACATTGTCTTGCATGAAATTAGTCATTCTGTATACACTGGTCTAGTGTTGTCAATAGACCCAAATAGTTCAAAGATACTCGAACCAATCAGATGTTTTATGGGGTGCTTTTTTGTGTTAGGTAGAAAGGATTCTTCATACAGGTGAAAGTCTCGAACCTTTCCCCACTCCCAAAAAAATATCACTTGTACTGTTATGAGCAGTCATGAGGACTAGATAGATACATTATAATATATGTAATTGCCACTTGAATGTATTGCTATTCAACCACATTTATGGGCCCGTTTGGACCATGGCACACAGTAGCATCTACAGAGAAGAATATCCCAGGTGTAACAAGCTCTAAGAATATACCAATAGTTCTAAGAAGTTCCCTAGCACACAGTAGTATCTACAGAGAAGAATATACAACATGAGGGTAGTCACTGTAAAGACAACATGATAATGTACACTCATTGTATGTGTACATTATCATGTTGTCTTTACAGTGACTATCCTCATTCAAGTGGCAATTACACAAGGGATAGTCACTGTGAGATGTCCTCATTTGTGACAAGGACAGTCACACATGAGGACATCTCACAGTCACTATCCCTTGTGTAATTTCCACTTGAATGTATTGTTATTCAACCACATTTATGGGCCCGTTTGGACCATGACACACAGTAGCATCTACAGAGAAGAAGTTTGGTATGCAATGGTCTTGAAACCTCCTGAGAAATTCTTGGTATGCATTTGTGTGGTGCAAAAGCTTCGTTGAAAGAGAAAAAGAAGAAAAGAATAGAAATGATTTTTTTTCTTTTTATGTCATATACTGTAACCAGCTACTTATAACTTGCAAAAATTATTATAACCATTTGAAATTGAAACTTACTTTAATGTGAAACTGAGAACTGCTTTATTAGAGCTTTCTGTGATTTAGATTCAGACATCAAGAACATTGTTTGCCTAATATTGTGATTAATGTTTATTTATTAATATCTCATACTGACAAACAATTGATAATTGTAGGGAAAACATCATTGGGGGTCTTTGAGGATCCACCAGAAGCCAAGGAGAAAATGTATTCAAATGCTAAAGATGGTGTAACAGTCCTTCCAGCTGTTGAACCTTGCTGTGTAGATCATCTCCGATTCTCCAAGTTCAACAGTACTGTGGTATTCCTGTGGATACTTCTAATGGTAAATTTTAGACATCAAGTTCTTTTCGTATGAAACTACTACATTTGTAATCTGTAGTTTTAAACTTTTAGTTTATAAATGTTCATCAGCTTTAGTTCGTATGCTGCCATTTCAAGTATGATTAATGAAGTTACCTTTATCACAAGTTGAAAGTGAGCAGTCAGCATACTGGTACGGAGCTGGCAGCATTGATACGGTGACTAGGGCATTGTTTAATGGTGGTATTGTGTTTTCCCGTGTTTAGGGCATCGGCCTTTTGAAGCATTGCCTTCATCTTTCTTAAGTCTGAGTTTTAAGTTTGTTTATCTCTCTCGGCACTGTTGAAAATACAAATGACAACGTTCTTGTTTGTTTTGCCCTTATATCCTGATGTGATTTCGCGGAGGGTTACGACGCTGTTGAAAACACAAATGAAAACACAAATCCCTTGTGTAATTGCCACTTGAAGGAGGACAGTCACTGTAAAGACAACATGATAATGTACACTTACAGTGAGTGTACATTATCATGTTGTCTTTAGAGTGACTATCCTCATTTGTTGAAGAAGAAAAGCATTAATGTGGCTGAATAGCAATACATTCAAGTGGCAATCACACAAGGGACACTCACTGCGAGATGTCCTCATTTGTGACTGTCCTTACAGTGAGTGTACATTATCATGTTGTCTTTAGAGTGACTGTCCTCATTTGTTGAAGAAGAAAAGCAGTAATGTGGTTCAATACCAATACATTCAAGTGGCAATTACACAAGGGACAATCGATCACTATGAGATGTCCTCATGTGTGACTATCCTTGTCACAAATGAGGACATCTCACAATGAATGTCCCTTCTGTAATTGCCACTTGAATGAGGACAGTCACTGTAAAGACAACATGATAATGTACACATACAATGAGTGTACATTATCATGTTGTCTTTACAGTGGCTGCCCTCATGTTGTATATTCTTCTCTGTAGATGCTACTATGTGCTAGGGAACTTCTTAGAACTGTTGGTATATTCTTACAACTTGTTACACCTGGGATATTCTTCTCTGTAGATGCTATTGTGTGCCATGGTCCAAACAGGCCCATAAATGTGGTTCAATAGCAATACATTCAAGTGGCAATTACACAAGGGACAGTCACTGTGAGATGTCCTCATGTGTGATTGTCCTTGTCACAAATGAGGACATCTCATAGTGACTGTCCCTTGTGTAATTGCCACTTGAAGGAAAAAAGCATTAATGTGGTTCAATAGCAATGTATTCAAGCGGCAATTACACAAGGGATAATCACTCTGAGATTTCCTCATTTGTGACTATCCTTACAGTGAGTGTACATTATCATGTTGTCTTTACAGGGACTATCCTCATTTGTTGAAGGAAAAAAGCATTAATGTGGTTCAATAGTGATGCAGAGTAGTCAGCAAGAAACTTGGATCTATGTCCCAACCCACTTCAAGACACCAAAATGACTCAACCAATCAATTAGGCTCTGATTTCTATAGGATAATGTTTAAACTCTGCAGAGTAATGAATTTAAAGGTTTCAAGGATCACACAACAACTTATGGACTCAATCCCATTCAATAACAAATTTCCTTTTAGGGACAAGTTCCCTGATTTTCTATCAAAAGAGACTTTTAAGGTTCTAGATCTTACTTCCTGCAGCAACACTTAGAAACCCCTTAGATATCACTATTACAACTTCCAGGCAAATTTTATCATCCAACCACCATCTGTACAGCCGTACAGAGTTCATTTTTCACCAGAAATGCACTAAAACAGGGTTATTTTTATTTTTTATGAAAGCAAAATGATTACAATACTGGTTCTCTGTCTGTCTTCGACCATTTGAAGCCTAAAATAGGCTCTCCAAATGTTGGTTCAACCATCTAGGTGGTTAGAACAGTTTATCCAACAAATGTCAACTTTGCTAAGCAACTTTTAAAGTTGCATTACAACTTTGCAAACAACTTTGCCGAGAAGGTTAAAAATGTGTTGTGAAACTTTAGGAACCTTATTAAAGTTATTTTGGACCTTCAAACTTCTTAACAACATCTAAAAGACACCTAATAAACACTTACTATGCTCATTTCATCCAAGGACTCAAAAGATGCCCAAGGTTTATAAGTCACCAAGGGGTCTTGTGTCCAACAAGTGGATGTTTATAAGGAGATAAAATCAATCCTTAATATTTATTACAAACCAAGAAAACATCTAAAACTCCTATTCTAATTTATTGTCATTCAAAAAGACTCTGATTTGTCATTCAAAAAGACTCTGATTTGTCAATCAAAAGGACCTTTCACCAGTCAATCCTTCAAAGCTCCAAGGTGAAAATCTTATGTTCCAATTGATAGGATTTGACTCCTTGGCTTCATGGCAACTTCCTTCAATCATGGTGTCTTTGGCTTGCATTAGGGATGCCCCTGCATCAAATAGCAATGCATTCAAGTGGCAATTACACAAGGGACAGTACATGCCCATTAAAGTTGGTGTTTTGTTATCCAGCATGACAATGGAGACAACATACTCTGTGTCAATTTTACTGATCAAATTTCCCTCCGCCAGGAAAAGCAACAATCTGGGTATGATAAGGTGAAATTTTGTAGTCCTTTTGGGTATGATAACAGTTCCAGTTTCCAATAAGATGGTTCATTTTTATAATCTAGCTTCAATTTCTCTTGTGAAAATCTTTTTTTCATTTTATGGGTGGTAAAATATAATTATTATGCTAGAGGTGTGTACTTATGGATGATAATGAAACAAAATGATAAGATTTAAGACTCTTGTTTTTTTTTTAAATAGCAATTTAAGTTTCCTTCTATTATAAATTACTATTTTTCTATTTTTTAATGTATCTTTCCAGATCTTTTATATCAATTTTATTTATGAAATATAAATATATTAATAATGTTTTAGTGTTTTTAGGATTAGTTTATATCAATTCTATGTATCATCATTCGTCATTCAATTGTCAGTATTATTAATTTAGACTGTGCAATTGTAGAACTACTCGAATATGGGTTGGATGGATACTCAAGCAGGGGAACCCTCCTCAAATATCTCAAGCAGTGAACTTGGAAAAATGTGTCCTGAAGGAACCCTTTCCATCAGAGAGATAAAAGTACAAACAAGTAAAAGAAGCAGGCTCTGCAAATATGTTTTTGAGAAGAAAAATGATAGATTATTCGAGTATGGTTCATGAGGTATATCTAAAAAGACATTTTTTTTCTTATTATAATAAAAGAGGAAGTTGTGAATGTCAAAGTTGAGTGAAACAAAAATTATTTTCATCAAATTTTGTTAGGCTTGCTTTTGGGAATAGTTTCTTACAATATTGCTATTAAGATTTTTATTGTGTAGTTTTTAGATTAGGTTTATAAAATTATATTTCATGAGTAGTGATTCATATTAATCAATTAACGATACTTTTGGAAGGTATTTTCAATGTGTCAAATTTTGATATTTTTACAAGAATTAGATTGTGTAATTTTTTTAATTAAAGTCATTGACTCATATTTCATAAATAATAGTTCTCATGAATCCATCTCTTATAAGATTGAATAGTCTATTTAGGAAGTATTTCTGATAGTATGTCAAATTATGATATTACTATTACCATTAGATTGCATGGCTTTGAAGTCAACCTCGTTGACCCATATTCTTCTCTGTAGATGCTACTACATGCTAGGGAACTTCTTAGAACTGTTGGTATATTCTTACAACTTGTTACACCTGGGATATTCTTCTCTGTAGATGCTACTATGTGCCATGGTCCAAACGGGCCCATAAATGTGGTTGAATAGCAATACATTCAAGTGGCAATTACACAAGGGACAGTCACTGTGAGATGTCCTCATGTGTGACTGTCCTTGTCACAAATGAGGACATCTCACAGTGACTGTCCCTTGTGTAATTTCCACTTGAATGAGGACAGTCACTGTAAAGACAACATGATAATGTACACATACAATGAGTGTACATTATCATGTTGTCTTTACAGTGGCTGCCCTCATGTTGTATATTCTTCTTTGTAGATGCTACTATGTGCTAGGGAACTTCTTAGAACTGTTGGTATATTCTTACAACTTGTTACACCTGGGATATTCTTCTCTATAGATGCTACTGTGTGCTGTGGTCCAAACGGGCCCATAAATGTGGTTGAATAGCAATACATTCAAGTGGCAATTACACAAGGGATAGTCACTGTGAGATGTCCTCATGTGTGACTGTCCTTGTCACAAATGAGGACATCTCACAGTGACTGTCCCTTGTGTAATTGCCACTTGAATGAGGACAGTCACTGTAAAGACAACATGATAATGTACACAAGTACCGTGAAGGTAGTTGCAAGTTAGGGTTGTTTCATTGCATACCCGAAACAATGAAGATGTTACGGTCCACAAAATGTTTGTGCTTGAAAGATGAACAAATAAAATTAAACTTCTAAATAACCAAAGCCGCTAACAATAAATTCAACACAGATATGTCCTCATTTCTGAGTATTTTAGCTCTATAACAGCTGAATACCAGATTACATAATAATGACAAAAGAAAAATAAACCCAACGTACTCAGAAATTATAGCTGTGATTTCACAGAGGGAATCTCTCTCGGCACTGTTGAAAATACAAATGACAACGTTTCTCTACATTATCATGTTGCCTTTACAGTGACTGTCCCTTGTGTAATTGCCACTTGAAGGAGGACAGTCACTGTAAAGACAACATGATAATGTACACTTACAGCCCGTGTACATTATCATGTTGTCTTTAGAGTGACTATCCTCATTTGTTGAAGAAGAAAACCATTAATGTGGTTGAATAGCAATACATTCAAGTGGAAATTACACAAGGGACAATCACTGTGAGATGTCCTCATTTGTGACTATCCTTACAGTGAGTGTACATTATCATGTTGTCTTTATAGTGACTGTCCTCATTTGTTGAAGGAAAAAAGCATTAATGTGGTTCATTAGCAATGTATTCAAGTGGCAATTACACAAGGGATAGTCACTCTGAGATTTCCTCATTTTTGACTATCCTTACAGTGAGTGTACATTATCATGTTGTCTTTACAGTGACTGTCCTCATTTGTTGAAGGAAAAAAGCTTTAATGTGGTTCAATAGCAATGTATTCAAGCGGCAATTACACAAGGGATAATCACTCTGAGATTTCCTCATTTGTGACTATCCTTACAGTGAGTGTACATTATCATGTTGTCTTTACAGTGACTGTCCTCATTTGTTGAAGGAAAAAAGCATTAATGTGGTTCAATAGCAATGAATTCAAGTGGCAATTACACAAGGGACAGTACATGCCCATTAAAGTTGGTGTTTTGTTATCCAGCATGACAATGGAGACAGCATACTCTGTGTCAATTTTACTGATCAAATTTCCCTCCACCAGGCAAAGCAACAATCTGGGTATGATAAGGTAAAGTTTTTGCAACAATTTCTTGCTGCTGCTAAGGTTACCATTGTTTATGGTTTCTATTATATAGTTCTATCTATATTGCTATATGGCCTTTTGTTTAGGATTAAGTAGACGAGGGAAAATATTTCTTTTGTGGATTGTAAACAAAACATTGAATTATTTCAGAGAACAGATCTAAATCTATAAGATGCTACGATGGAGCACATGACCATGTACTTGTGAATATTAGGATCCATGTTAATCAAATGACTGCTTTATGTAAATTACTTTTGAGTAAGTAAAAGGCAATACAATTTTTTGAAGTGTGCAAGGATTTTTATGATATACAGGTGTACGAAGAAATGAATCTGTGTTGTTTTGTATCAATATCAAACATCTCTGATATATTTTCATGTTTTTATAATCTATTTTGCAGATGAAAACTGTCCAACAGATAAAGATTGGGAACTTCTCCCAGCATCTGTACCTGCATCTCTCTTATATACTACAAGTTGCTTGCCATCAGAAATTGCAGTTCCCTCACGTGACATTGATGGTGAAGTGTTCTTTTCAGAACCATCATCTATGGTTACCAATGCTCCTATTTTAGGCAATAAGTTTGTTGCATTCCATGAGCCATTGGTCAAGTTTCTTCTACGAGCTTCTGATGCCTCAAAATCTAAGCAACGCCTACGCATGCCTCGTTGTGGTTGATTATCATTCTGTACATGAATTATAATGAGTAATCAATTTTGGGCCTTGGAATCTTGTATGTAACATGCACAGGCATTTCATGGCTAAATGAATCTATTTTAAAAGGATCAACTTTTCTTACATGATGCTGGATACATAAGTAGAACAAGCGTATATCAAATTGGAAGCAATCAGAACTCCACAATGACATATTATTTAGAGTACTCTTCAGTTTAAGTAATAATGCATATATTGACACTGTAAAGACAACATGATAATGTACACTCACTGTAAAGACAACATGATAATGTACACTCACTCTAAGGACAGTCACAAATGAGGACATCTCACAGTGACTGTCCCTAGTGTAATTGCCACTTGAATGTATTGCTATTCAGCCACATTAATGCTTTTCTTCTTCAACAAATGAGGATAGTCACTGTAAAGACAACATGATAATGTACACTCACTGTGAGTGTACATTATCATGTTGTCTTTATAGTGACTATCCTCATTTGTTGAAGAATAAAAGTATTAATGTGGCTGAATAGCAATACATTCAAGTGGCAATTACACAAGGGACAGTCACTGTGAGATGTCCTCATTTGTGACTATCCTTACAGTGAGTGTACATTATCATGTTGTCTTTACAATGGCTGTCCTCATTTGTTGAAAGAAAAAAGCATTAATGTGGTTCATTAGCAATGTATTAAATAATTTTATTTTTTTATCCACCCACAGGCGTCGCAATTGCGATGGGAGCCTGTCGTAATGCGATGCAAGCGCCCATCGCAATTGCTTGGGAGGCCCGTCACAATTGCGACGGCCCTCCGAAGCCATGCGATGGCCCTCCGAAGCCATGCGACGGGGGGGCGACGCCCATGCCGCTAACAAATCTTAGCGACATTGCGACGGGAGGGCGTCGCAATGGCGACGGCTACCCATAGACGTCGCAATTTGCGACTAAAAAATAGCGACATCTATGGGTGTTGCTATTGCGACACATAGCCGTCGCAAAATGCCCCCAAATGTATTAGTGTAGCAAGGTCATAAGCTTGTAGCTCTAGCTGAGAGCAAACACATCATAGTCCCTTGCAACTCCATGCATAGAGAGCTATGAGCCGCTTTGTGAGGCCTCATTCTTGAGCAACCTTGCATGTAATGGTTCATAGAAGTGCACCTTTTTAGTGTGTACATTTTTGGCACCCACCGTGGGGCAAGACAGCTCTGTTTTATCCTTTTTTCTTGCATTTCTGCTGCATGTTTCGGCTGTTTTAATTTTTTTTGTGATTTTCGTGCGCTGTCTGTACTTTCATGCATCACTGTCACAAAGTCTCATGCGAGCTTCTGCACTTCCTCGCGTGAGTTTTTATACTTCCTCATGCGGGCCTGCATTCTATCTCGCGTGAGCTTCTGTACTTCCTCGTGCGAGCCTGCATTCTGTCTCGCGTGAGCTTCTGTACTTTCTTGTGTGGGCTACGTTCTATATCATGTAAGCTTCTATGCATCCTCGCGCGGGCCTGTATTCTATCTCGCGTGAGCTTCTGTGCTTCCTCGCGCAGGCCTATGTTTTGTCTCGTGTGAGCTTTTGTGCTTCTTCGCACGGGACTGTGTTCTGTCTCGCGTGGGCTTCTGTACTTTCTCGTGTGACCTTTGTACTGTCTCGCATGAAATTTTACGACAAATAGAGACCAAAATTCTAGATTCATCAGTTTGCTTGCTGTTTTTGACTTTTTAATTTTTTTTGAAAATTTCAGCATTTTCAAATCCGTGCCTGGAAAACGGGCACCCATTTTTGAGAAATTTTTGCAAATGGTATCGAAAATCTAAGTGTGATATATCATTGGAAAAGTCTTTCCATGCCTAATCCAACCATGATGGTTTCATTTTCAGATTTTGTCATTTGATCAGTCATTTTTTGTAGATTATCTGATTTTTCATGTGCTAACCATTGTTAGATTTTGGATTTTGCTAACCTTGTGGGCCTAACTAGTTGTGGTTGTAGGTGCCTTTGCTTAAGAAATTTGCCAAAAATCACATGTCAAAGAGGGCTACTAACAGTTTTTGCAGGGCTGCCCAAAAAGCATAAAAATAAAAGAAAATCTTCCTTGTTTATTTGCTTTCCTTTTAAGTGTGGCAAAAACTAGTTGTTTCATTTATTAGGCACTTAAGATCTTGTTGTAGGAATTCTTGGGTGGTAGGAGAAGTATGCTCTTCACCATTTTGGTGAACCAGAAAATCTTGACCCATCTTTGAATTTTGAAAACAAGAGGGTAAATGAACTTTGCTTGGTGTGTTTGGGAGAAGTTTTTGAGATAGGGGAGTATGCTCTTCACCCTTGTGGTGAACCAAAAACCTTGAACCTCAAGAATTGATCCACTTTTTGTTTAGATTTAGAATCCTTTAGCGGGCCTGCTCTTGAGCAATCAAGAGGAACAACCCAAGTGGGGACAAGCTAATACCGAGCTATTCCAACCCACTATAATCTCAAGGCTATCAAGGACACAAAACCTTGGTAGACATAGCACTTATCTTCGTTTGATGTGAGTATCTCATGGGATTGTGACCATGGGGAAAACATTGAACAAGAATGCTTAAGGTACTCTTGAGGCCGCGAGGTCCTAGTCCTTTATGAGGAGCAAGAGGGGTGTTGTGAACGGAAATCCTTATTAAGAACCATTAGATAGAAGCCATCTTGTTTATCCACTTATCTTCTTAGTGCAAGGATTGATCCAAGTGGTTTACCCGGATCACCTTAAGATACTCACCATATGTGTTCCTTTGGTTGTGTTTTTGACACTTCCATGACAATGCCAATATCTCTTGTGGGCAACCACTTGGTGTGAGGCAAGGGAACATCAAGTTGTGGGCCAAGTTGCTAAGTAATGAGCCTTGTCCTTCTAGGTAGTAATTGCTTGAATTGTCTTCAATTGTGCTATACCAATGTAAATGTTCTCACATACAAACAATCGGTAGCTTCCATAGGGTGCAATTTTATTTTTGATATCACAAGTGCTTGTCTTGGCAAGGTTGCTTTTGCCCTTGTTTCAAGTGTTTGAAGACATGTTTGATCCCCTACTGTTTGCAAACCTATCCAATTGCTGTTGAATTTATGATTGAAATCAGACATTTTCACTCTCAGATTCAAAAACTTGAAATCAGACCTTAAAACTCAAAATTTTGCACAAATTGGTCAAGATCAACATCAGTATCACATCAGCCAAAGAGAAATATCACATTAGAAGGTTGTTCTTGGTGAGAAAGTTTATCTCTAGAATTGTGAGCTACATTCTTGGGAAATTCTCGTACTCTTATTTCCAAACAATTTTCATTTAATCTCAATTTCAATTATATTTTGGCCTAGCCCAACCTCCTGCTTCAAAAGTGCAAGGGTAGTCACCCTTTGATTTGAAGCACCTCTTTGACAGTGTTGGTAAAGCCCCTTCTTCTATCTTTTCATTTCTCTTTGGACAATAGAGAACTTTGATTATCCTAGTTTGGTGTTGACATTTTGTGAGGTCATCCTATTACCAAGGGTCTTCTATTTTCAATCTTCCTTGGTCAGTCCAGATCTTAGATCCTAGGTGTTGTCATGTTTCTCAACATCTCAATGAATGTTATGGTATCAATTGCACAAGATGGCTCTTAGTCTTCTTCTTTCTTCTCCATTTCCCATGTTCTTCTAAAGTCTTCTATTCCCATGGGAAATTCTTCTTCTTCTTCTTGATTCTTTTTCTCCAACTATCTAGTTTGCATTCCTCTATTTTTCTATCATTCCTATGCTTGATTTCTCCTCTTTTGGAACCATGAATCTTGACTATCTAGCTTTGGAACCTTTATTAAGAATAGATTATCTTGAGCTCATTGACATATTCGAAAAGTGTTGTTCCTCCAAAATTCTCATGAGTGATGAATTTATAGCAAAAATAAAAGAAAAGATGATTAAATTAGATGCCTTTGCTAGAATCATAAACATGATCATATCACGATCTTCTTCTTCCAAACATTCTTCATCATCTAAATCTTCTCATTCTTCTTCACCTTCGAAGTCTTATCATGACTCTTCCAGACATCATTCTCATTCTTCATCTTCTAAGTCTTATCATGATTCTTCTAAATACTATTCACATTCTTCATCTTCTAAATCTTATCATGACTCTTCTAAACATCATTCAAATTCCTCATTATCCAAGTATTCTTCTTCCACTAAGTCTTCATTTTCCTCTTCTTCAAGATCTTGTTCTTCTTTTACTTCTCCCAAGAGTCTTACTTCTCTTCAGAAGACATACCATAAAGAGCAACGTGATAGTCCTTGTGATGTCTCTTCCACAAAGAGTGATAGACCCACCTATGATGACTATGATGACTATGATGACTATGATGATGGACAATGTAGTGATGCCCATGAAACTTCTATTCCTAAGCATCATCCTCGTGGTACACTTGTGATTTCTAAGGGGGAGTCGTATTGGGTAGACTATGATGGTGATCCATATGACTCTAAATTTGAAGAATTCTTTGATGATTTTTGTGAACAATACAATATTCCTACTGAGGAAGAAAAAATCTACCGCGCTGATTTCAAATGTCAAAAGAATCTCTCCTCTAAAAGTTCTCATGCTGAAAATAAAGGTTGCACTCTCAAGCAAGATCATATTAATGTTGAACTTTTGTCTTGTGATGGTTCCCTTCCATCCACCACTTCCTCCAATACCCACACACTTCCTAAAGCTTCTGAGTCATCCAAATCTTTCACAAATCCTTCATCCAACAAAGATCCTAAGGCTTTCCATGCGGTTCCCTATAGTTATTCTCAAGAGCCACCTCTTAAAGATACTCAAGCTAACCTTCACTTGGATGTGAATACTTCCAATAATACTAAACCTAAAGAGCCTAAGCCTCTATGTGCTATAATGCCTACTTCAGCTAGTCCTTCACTATCTCCTCCAAAGTCTTCCATGCAATTCCAACATGCTTCCTTGTCCTTAGAGGTGGCTCCATGTCAAGAGGACTTTAAAAATGATAAAGAAAAGAATATAAATAAAGATCAAGATCAGGAACCCTCCATATCATCCAATTCTCTTCATAATGTATCTCCTCCATTTCATGGCTCTTTTGATCCTCTACGCTCTTCCACATTCATTCCACTATCTCCTAAGCAAGATCAAGCTACTACTTACACTGTTGAGCTTATTGACAATCAAAATAACCTTACTACACTTGCATTTTCCAAAGATGAATCTTCCATTAAGGTTATTAAAAATGGTGTTGTTACTTCCAATGTTGAGCCTATTGAAAATCCAAAGCAAAATGATGCGCTTATGCTATCCCAAGCAACTTGTCAAGATCAAAGTCTTCCATCTTCTTGTTCTACCACTCCATGTTCACTTCCACTTTCTACTCTTCCTAAATCTTTGCAAGCTACGAACAATCCTATCAAAGAAGGTGCTCCTATTCAAGATGTGCATGATCCTGTTGAAAATTCTAATGCTCACTCTAAAGATGTTGATATCCTTGGTTGTGATATAGATGCTGATGAAATTATTGATTATCATTTTGCATCTTCTGCGTCCATCCTTGGACCTCCTCCACCACTGCTAAGGGCTTCATGTCTTCCTTCCATCTTGGGTCCTTATGTCCCTTCACTTTTCCCTCCTAATTGTCCTAATTCATCATCCATCTTGGGTCCTTACATCCCTCCATCTCCTATCTTTCCTCAAGATCAACATAGATGCATACCCTTGAATCATTTTCATCCATACACCCATCTAAACCAATCATATCATCCTTCTTCTTCCACAAGTCCCAAGTCTTTTGGAAGTAACTTGAATGTTCAATACAAGAAAAAGAAGCAATACAAGAATCCATCAAAAAAAGAAGATCACCATGTCTCCTCTAATCGACATGGAAGCATAAAGTCAAAAGAGATATCTAAGAAGAAAACTACAAGACAAGTATGGGTTCCAAAATCCATCATTGAGGATATTCTCTCTAAATCATCAAAAGGAAATAAAAAGTCTAAGGCTATATGGATTCCAAAGTCTCTCTTGAAAGAGTCTAATATTGAGGAACAAGTGAAGTTGACATTCAAGCTTCCAAAGGCTTCCACTTCATCTTCTTCCAAAAACATTCTTCCATTCCATGTGCTTGAACCACAACCTCTGCTAAATATTTTCTATATTCCTTCTCGTATTCCTTCGCTCATGTTTCCTCTATCCTCTCACCACCCTTCAAGGTGTGTGTCGACGTTGATCTTGCCTTTCTTTCCATCTACCCTTTCACAATCCTTCCATTCATTATCCTTCTACCTTCTATCCTTTTTCCTCACTTATCTTATTCCTCCTATCTTCCAACCTTACTCGCTTTACATAAAACCTTATCCTCCTTTTTTTCCCTTCCATCTCCCTTTCCCTATCAGCATCTTTGAGCATATCAGTTTGGATCCTTGGCATATCATGGTTTATCCTTTCAAGGAGAATTATCTAAAAAGCTTGCCTTCTTCCAAAAATTTCAAAAAATAGAAAAAAGAAAAAAAAAATGAAAAAATTGAAAATGTACCATGGTGAAAACCTAGAAACAAGCGCCTTGGTAGCAAAAGTAAAGAGAAATAAATTCATCTTATGGTGAAAACCACTCCCTTGTGGTGCCTTGGATAAGTACCATGATGAAAACCTGGTAATCAGGCATCATGTGTAGTTCCTCTACGTATTTCATCCATTCCATCTTTGATCTTGACAATGTTGAACTATACACAAACATTTGGCTATCTTGTGAGCTATCTTATGATGGTCTTGCTTTCATTCCATTCATGTTTAGCCTTCACTTTCATTTTCCTTCATTCATTTTAGCCTTGCACTATCCTTTTCCCCCTTGGTCTTGATCTAATAAAAAGAGTAAAATACGATGCTATGAAGCCTCTTGACATGTCTACTCCTTTGGATTGCATCCTTTCCTTCTTTTGCATTACACTTTTGAGGATTATCCTATGCTAGCAATTTTTCCCTAGCTTGGGTACTCTTGAGGAGTTTGTCTTTGAGGATTTCTTCCCTTCATTCTCCTTCATTCTCTTGTCTTCCACCAGCTTGCTCATCCATCTTGTCCCTCACCTTGCTAGACATTAGGACTACATGATGTGATCTTGCTTGGGAGTTTGATGCCCATTCTGTCTAGGGGCATCCTTTGTACATACTTTTATGATCCTGAAAAAATACCAAAAAAAGATTCATATATGATCCTGAAAAAATACCAAAAAAATTGATATATGATGCTGAAAAAATCCTAAAAAGCATAAAAAGTCTTGAAAAAAATACAAAAAAAATTAAAAAAATTCAAAAAAAATAAAAAAATAAAAAAAATAAAAAAATAAAAAAATAGAAAAAGTGCCTTGGTGAAAACCTGGAAACAAGCGCCTTGGTAGCAAAAATACAAAAAAAAGAAAAAAGAAAAATTGCAATAAAATCCAAGTGGTGAAAACCTAGAAATAGGCGCTACTTGAGACTTTTGCACTCCTATTTATTAGCATGCATCCTCGACACTTAGCCACTTTCCATCATGCCTTGACCTTATTTGACTTGGTCTGAAATTGGTCTTTATCTTTGTCTAGGGGACATAACTGTTAGCATAGGTCCTTTAGGTGCGTTTGTCTCTTGGGGCATTTTACAACAGGTGTTTTTCAACACCACCCCAAATAGTGTTTCTCAACACTACCCTTGCGTCGAGTGTTTCTTAACACTTATCAGATGTCTTACCCAACAGTCTAGTACAATGCGACGTTTCTCATTTGCAAATGTGATACTCAGAGTTTGACTCTATGACCAACACAGACGCACTTAAACAATCAACTCGCTTGAGATATGTCGACTTTATTTTTCTTTGTGTGTTGTCTATGAGGATTTATTTGATGAGTGGTCTCTCCCTGAGAAGTTTTCGATGATGCATAGCTAGAAGATTGAGGGTATGAGAACATGTTTTATTTATTTATCTTCTTATGGGTATATTTTGTTGATCCTAATTGTCATGAGCATTTATGCTGGTCTTACTTGACACTATGGATTGACAAGGTATTATCCTTGACTATTTTGTGAGTGCATGCTTCTAGTTATCCTAACTCCATGTGTCTTGATAGAAGCATAATCTCGCCATATGAAACTTAGGTGATCTCACTACATTAGTCATCTGGACCTACATGTATTTGATGCCTAGGTGAGATTTTCACATTTCTATCTGATAAAGATCATATTCATATCCACATAGTTATGCTAGTGTGCATTGTATGATCTTACGACGCTACCAATAACGCTCGATGATGATAATTAAATATCTATAAGTGTTGTGACCTTGCAAGTCAACCACTTTCATAGTAGCTTGCATTCTTAGGTTCATCATAGTTTAGTTTTTGCATCTTGCATATGGAGAGAGCTCTCTTTTTTTATCATCTATGGACTAGTTAGTCAACTGTGCTCATTTTCTGATTCTTCTTGATCATATCTTTCATTTCTAGTCTTTCATATCACATCATTTTCTATCCATTTTCGGACTAGAAATCAAAATCTGAGTCGCGTTTCCAAGTTTTCTCATTCTTCTACGCAGTTGACTGACCTTTTGAGGCATAATTCTTTGATCTTTGATGGAATTTCTTCCTTTCCATGTCTTCCAAACTTCTAGTCTTTCATTCACCCCTTTCGCTTCCTTTCTCTAAGGTTTGACTTAATCTTTATCCTATATCTTTTTCAGTCAAACCTCGTCAACCTGGGGCATATATTCACTGTTTGATGGTTATCTTATCATGCTCCATCCTTTGATTATAATTTATTGTGACTTGATCAGGTTTATCAATTTGTTGTTCTCCTCTATCTGATTTTGATTTTGATTCCGAGGGGGCAATACCTATCAGCTTTAATCTTTGATTCAGCTTTATCATTCAGCTCAACTTGAGATTCTTATTTTGAGACTTGATTATCACCTAGCAGTGACGGTGGTGATTTTGTCTTTTGAATTTTATCTCCTATTTTTCAGACTTGATTATTGCCTAGCAGCGATGGCGATAGTTTTGTCTAAGGCTTGATTTGCACCTAGCAGCAACAGTGTTGGTTTTGTCTTTCAGCTTTTGCTCACTTTTGTCCTGATGTGTTCCCAAAATAAACACACATCTAGGTTGTTTTGTGATCCCAAATCGATCTCACATTTCAATTCTTCTTTGACCGCATGTGTTCCCAAATCGATCACACATTAGCCAAAGAGGGGCAAATGTATGCACCCTAAAATGGTCACCTAGACTTTGGGCCCCCATTTCTGCAATTTATCAAATCCCTGAATCAATATTTTCAAATATCAACAAAATCAATTATATCAATTTCCTTGATAAAATCATAATCAATTCAATATTTCCTAAAGTTTGAGCCTTATTTAATTTAAAAGAGATAAAAATAAAAATCTTATTTAATTAAAAGAATATGCTCTCTTTTAATTAATTAAAAATCTCTTTTAATTAAATAATAAAATCACTTTATCCTAAGTCTTTATTTATTCAAAAGGAATATTTCCTCCCCTTTTGATTAAATAAAAAGCCCCACTTTTCCTCTTATCCTAAGTTGCACAAATAAAACATTATTCTTATTTCACAAAAAAGAAAAAAGTACTTTTTGTCTCACATGAGGCTCAAAAGTCAACACTTCACTTTCATTGGAGGATACTTGTGCACATGGATTGCTCCTCTTTCAACCTCCACCGCTGATTAAAACTTTTGTCTCTTAATCTCAATGGTCCGTTCCTTTGCATTTCTTATAAAAGGAAAGCTCTCTCCTCCATTTTCAGGTCATGTTTTTGAATACTAATCTTATGCTGCAGGAATTCTTAGAGACTTTTTGGAGCTTTTGGAAACCTTATTATTCTTAGTCTTTCATTCTTGCATTTTAGCTTTCATGGCATCTAGTTTAGTTTCCTTTGATGCAATAGATTTAACTCACATAGCTTAATAGGAGGGATTTGTAACACTTGTTCTTTCCATTTCATAGCTTAGTTGCATTGCATTTTCATTTCCATAGACTAGTTTGCATTGCATTTTCATAGTGATTCTTGAGGATATTGGCACTCTTGCCCTTGTCCTCATTCGAATCTGTCATTGTGTGGTTGACTAGCAAGGTCATAAGCTTGTAGCTCTAGCTGAGAGCAAACACATCATAGTCCCTTGCAACTCCATGCATAGAGAGCTATGAGCCACTTTGTGAGGCCTCATTCTTGAGAAACCTTGCATGTAATGGTTCATAGAAGTGCACCTTTTTAGTGTGTACACATTTAACTCTAGGCATTCAAATCTTAGAACTAGCTGAACAGACTTCATCATAGTGACCTTTTAGAGGTTATGGATGAGGTACCATGAAACATCATTTGGCTATGGATAATCAAAGGAAAGGATTTGAAGATCAAGGGTGCAATAAACCTAACATATGCTTAAGAGGCAAGACTAAGGATTTTGGGAGTTGGGGATGCAACATATGCATCACATCCTTAGGAAGTGGCAGGAAGGCTTTGTCGGTCAAGGATTAGGGATAAAGTATCCCAAATTCTTATGCACATTTAGGATTCTTTATGTCCAAACCCTGATGGTTTATAGCTTGTCAAAGTCTACGATGTGATCCTTAGCACTTATGAAAATTTCAAGCATCAATGTCTAATGAATAGAATCTTTCTTATTTTTTCGATAGTATTTTCTTCACATAATTATCAAGACCAATTTTTTTGGATTGATTTAGTGCTTCCAGTTATATATATATAGTCTTAATTTTTAGCATCTTAAAAACATGTTATTTTATCTACTTTGAGGCATTGCTCATATATTAGTCTGATCAAATTAGGAGCTTTGTCTACTATGAGGTGTTGCTCATATATTAGTTTGATAAGGGATTGATATTCTATTAGAACTCTTTCTACTGGTCCATGCAAACTGATTCATCTGGTCTCAACATCCTTGAGAAGCTTGATTCCTGGTGTTACTCCCTCTGAAAAAATCTCAAATTATGCAAAACATTTAGGACTTCTACAAAACTAAGAGTATAGCTCACAAACTAGATCTTCAAATTTTGGCATTGAAGGAAAATCACTTACAATTTTATATGCTAAATTCATTCAATGGGCCATGCAATGTATGCCAAGCATGTAAGGTGCAATACTAGTTTGTAATCTTGCACAAAGACCATTCCTTTGGCCTTGCATTACTGCAGCTCCATCAGCTCCAACACACACTAACTTCTTGCCAATTGTCAAATCATCCATACCAGCAACTTCATTCAAAGTATACTTCACTTTAAAATATAAGTTTTTTGCTGTTGAATTACCCCTCATTTTACGAACATAGAGTAGATGAGCTTGGCGGACATGATCTTTTACTCTATACACATGCCTACATACCCAAGCAGTGTTATCTACTCCAGTAACTTCATCTATGGATAATGAAGGGAATATGGACTATTTTACTTTCTCCTGTAAATTTTTCTTTTCCACCTCAGAAAGACAGTTTTATATTTCCTATCCAATGTTTATTGACCAATGTGACATAGGATAGTGAGGAACTCTCAAAAAGGATAATAAATTAACATATTTTGAGAAGTCTCTCATAGGACACCCTCTAGACAAAATATGAAAAATAACACTCATCTAAACAATTTTTGCCAGGTTTTCTTCATTAGCTGCATGTTTAAACCCAACCTCTATTGGATTTTTACTACTAGCAATTAATTCCATTCTCTTATTATGATCTTCATATTCTATGGAATACTTAACATGAAGACATTTTTCCTTTGATTTCCATCTCACTACTGATATTTCTTGTCCGTCTATGGTCTATTTTTCATAAACCATACCAATATTCTTATTGTCTCAAGACATAGCTACAACTTCTTCTCTATTTTATTTTTCTAGGTACAAATCTTACACCTGCATTTTTTTGGTTGTTCATCATTATTTAGGACTGGTTCAATGAATGAGTACTTTTCTACCCATTCAACCTTAAAATTTCTTGTGATATCCCACTATCACCCCATTTTAACTTTCCTTTTTCTTTTCTTCCTACGAACATCATTATTATCTTCATTGGTAGCATTTTCATCTGACTAGTTTTTTGTATTCCTTATAACATCTTCTGTTGTGCCACCATTGTTATCCTCATTTGATGCATTTTAATTTTCATTTAACTCAATGACAACCCCAGCTTGTGGTAATGGTACTGGTGAGCTGCTGTGGATGGCTTTTTCACTTGCAATTGTAGAAGTTGATGGAGCATAAACATTTCCAACTCCAAAGAAAGCCTTTATGGTAGTATCTTTAAGTTTTGGGCATTTTGATGGCCTCCCAGACCCTTCACTGCCCTAGGGAGTCCTACTGTGCCCTTCACTACCCTCATGAGTCTTACCCTTGTCTAGCATTCCAATCACTTCATTGCCCTGAGCACAGTGAGAAGTCTGAGTCTCAACCTCCCCTGACATCTTAATTCCTTCAGCGGCTTGAGGATACTCAGGATAGTCATCCTTGTCCGACATCTTGACATCTCACTAGTCACAAGGATTATAGGAATTAAAATTAATAGCAATATTATGAAATGTGAACAAATAATTGCTTACCTTGGTCTTGTTTCCTCTAAATTCCAACTCTCTGAAATGTTGAATCCTCTATTTACTATTGGAAGATTATTATTTGTAAATCTGGCCCTCCAAAATTTTGTAACGGGACACAAAAAGACTAATTTTGTAAATCTGATTTGAATTTATATCAATCCATGATTCCAATTTCTATTTCTTTTTAATTCACAGGGTTTTGTCAAAAATGTGCCGACCTATTCAATGCTTAACAGGTCTTGGTCAATATAATAATTAATAAATGGTTGGTAAAATAAGTCATGGTCAATATAACAATATAGACCATTTGGCTATATTTAGATTTTATATTCAGTTCATAATTAATAACCCTTGGCGAATAAGAGACTGTTACAAGAACCACATCAGATTAGTTAAAGATGAATATACTGGTCAACCTCGTCAAATGAAAAAATCTTAATGGCGATTTGAAGTAATATTTATCCGTTACCATGTTAAGATTGGGCGATTTGGGCCACTGTGTACCATGCACAATTCACCAATTCTGACAAATTTTTTTCCCAGAATTCACAAAAAGGTGAATATTCGCCACTAAAAATTACGGTGTCCATGGCTAAACCACCTTGCCTTTTGTTAAGCCATATTCTCTATTGAATAGGGGTGCATAATCTGTAATATCTATGTGCAATTAAGTCCAGGATTGAGATTGTCTAGGATTTCTTCATTGATGTAGACAATTAAGTCCAAGCCATTTTCATAAGTTTTTTGTACATTAACCATTGTGACTTTCGCATGTTGATCTTGCAAAAAATGACAAATAATTTCTCAATAGCACATCTAGGATGTATCTAATATCACATCCCCCAAAGGCCATATATTGTCCCCTCTATTTCTTTGTAGTTCCTGGCAGAAGCCATCACTAGATTTGGGGATTGGTGTGGGGTGGGAAAACCTACAACCTATACTAATCTAGACCAAACCAAGGATGTTTCCCACTAGCTTTCCCCATATGGAATTTCCATTCTCTATAGGAACTCTTCAAAGTCAACATGTCCCAAATTTGTATTGGTTATTCTTTTGTCCCTTGACAATAGGTTGGTGGGATGGAGGTTGTCGTAAAATTTATACTTCATTCATGCTACTCATTCTTGAGACAATAATTTTAGCCCCTAAACACATTGAGTTGCTAACCCATAAATATATCCTTTATCTACTTCTACAAACTACATACTTATTGAATTTGGAAGTGAAACTAAATTTAACTCTAGGCATGCAAATCTTAGAACTAGTTGAGCAAACCTTATCATGGTGACCTTTTAGAGGTTGTGAATGAGGAACCCTAAAACATCATTTGGTTATGGAGGATCAAAGGCAAGGCTTTGAGGATCAAGGGTGTAATATACCCAACATATGCTTAAGTGGCAAGAATAAAGGTTTTGGGAGTTAGGGATGCAACATATACAACACATCCTTAGGAAGTGGTGGAAAGGCTTTGGGGGTCAATGATTAGGGATCAAGTATCCCCAATTCTTATGCACATTTATGACTCCTAATGTCCAAACCCTAATGGTTTCAAAGTCTACGATCAGGGATGTGGATTCTTTGATCCTTAGCACTTATAAAAATTTCAAATATCAATGTTTAATAAATAGAATCTTTCTTGTTTTTTCTCTAGTATGTACACACACATTCCTGATTTGTAGCATCTTCAAAAAAATTTATTTTATCTTATTTATTAAAATTAAAAATAATAGCTTATAAAATGTGATTTGAAATATTAATACTAAAAATTAAAGCACAGTTATATTTAGAAACACTTTCTACGCAATATATAATAACAAAAGGCATATTTCCAGTATACGATGCCTAGAATCTAAACTTATAAAAAACTATGTAAAATAATATTGATATTTACTAATGATTATAAAGCCACTCTTATTGATTGCACATTCTCAACTTTTATACGAGCGATTAGAATTCAAAAACGCTCTCATGGGAATTCCAAACGCATTTTAAACGACCATTAAATTTCCCCGGCAAAAAGCAGAACTTATAAATTCCAATCTCTATACATCGGATTTTACCAGCGAATCCCGTCTGTTTATCAAACAAGGGCAAGTTTTGCAATTGTTCTTTTTCAAAATGAAAGTACGCTTCCTCATAAACACTAAAACTAAAGGTATCGTATACATTGAGGCCGGAAAATGGTTTGTCGACGAGCTGCTTTGTATTCTTACCATGCCCACTGGTTATATCGCCAAATTTCTGTTGCAATCGCAATCCGCCAAGAAAGTTGGGTCGCTCACCAATCTATATCAGAGCAGAGAAAACCTGCCCCTTCCACGGAAAATATATAAAAATCCGTGGAAATTCGTTGACTCCAACCATAACATCTTTGATGACGATTCCAGAGCGCTTGGTGTCGGAAATTGTGGCGTCTGCCCACTTGCTGGGCAGAATTCTGAAACGACTCACAATATTTGTGGGATCGACGGGGGATATAAATGTTCCTGCGGACACAGTATGAACAAATACGTTGAGCTAAAGCGTGGTAAGTCTTACGTAGAATGCAAGGCGACTTTTCTAATAACTGATGACTTGAAGATAACAGCGAGCTCTATCCCCAACTCTAGAAGGATACTCAATCAGCTGAATATCGGAGATATTGCAGAGCTTGAGGAGCGTACAGTAAATGCTGATAGGGAGAAGGTCGGGGTTACTAAGACTTTTTTCATATTTCTTTGTGGATTTTGTTACAATGATATTTACGGCAATGATATTAACAATTCTCAGGCATGTAAACTTGTGGAGGCTTCCTTGGTTTCAAGGACCGTATTGAACGATGTCTTTGGACCTGAGCTTTTCGAAGGTGAAATTAATTTGACATTTCATGGGGGCGTTGCAGTTCTATTTTCATAATATCTCACTAGTAATTTCTTATTTCGTTTTGCAGATCTTTCTTCAGATGCATAAATTTATTGATAACACCCACAATAGTGCTATAAAAGAGAACTCGGTTATTCGGAGATAGCGAAATCGTAAAAATGCAGTATATAGGAGTATTAATTTTGTTTGATAGAATGGGATTTAAAGTTTGTTAATTGCGGATTTGGTCACGAAGAGATACTTTCTTTTCAAAATTATGGGCAGCAAAACTTGAAATATATAACTGCTATGTGATTGTTTCGCCAATTCTTTCAATGTTTTTATCCAAAGTTTAGAAATATTTTAAGTTGTTTCAGATATATTTGTCTAAATTCAAAATATTTCGGTAAAGATTATTTTGGTTGTATTATATTGATTTAGTTAATTTTTAGGTAAATTTGTAGTTAACATATACCAATTATTTAAGATGATGTTGTGATGTTGTCAAATATAATATTTAATTTTTTTAGTTTAAATTTTTTAATTTATAAGAATTTATATACATGAAAAATTATTTAATTTTGTTTTTATTGTGATATAAATATTTTATTGAATATGATAGTAATAATTAAATAGTCTTTAATTTTTGGATTTATATATTGTTCAAAGTTATTAAAAATGATAAGACAAAATTGATATATGTATGTATGTATTTATTTATTTGTACAAATACATTTATCATACTTAATTTTATGTTTCTAAATTATCAAGAAAATAAAATAAAAATAAATACAAAGTATAACATTAATATACTAATATATTCTTGTTGACTTTTTTATTTAGAATGTGGTCATAGTTCAAAATCAAAATTGTTCACCTTTAAAAATAGAAAAATAATACAATAATTGTATTGCAAACTATAAGCATATATAACACTTAACATATAATTTTTTAACAAGTTTTGATTAATAAAAATAAACATAATTATATGTGAGATGGTTCAAGAAACTCATTCATACAATAATGAGAGGAACAATAATAATTATCTTAACACTTAATTTGCTAAGTAAAAATATTTAATAATTATTTATATGTTATGGTATAATTACTATTTAATGGGTATTATTGTATCATTACACTAATGTGTGTTGATCATCCAAAGTCTTCTATGAATCTTTGTTGATCTTTAAAAGGTCTAGTAACATAATCTATATTTATATTTTAATGATAATATTTAAGAAATAAATATAAATAATAATACTAGGTGCACAAAATATTTTTCACATTAATTATAATGAATTTATTCTACATATAATAAAAAGTTAGAATTTAGATTTATAATGATAATTTTTAGAATATATGATTTTAAGAATGAATTTGCTCAAAAAAGAATTTAAAAATATATCATCAATAATTATGCTCAGGGGCGTAACCCTACAGTGGCATCACTTTTTTTTCTTTTTTAATAATGAACTCCAACATGTAAACTGTGGCTTTTGATTTCAACTTTGTTAATTTTCATGCCCATCTTTTTTGTACATGCAAAACAATAATTTTAGTACAAACTAAAATACATTTTCATTATAAGAGATTGTCAATGTAGGATTATACCACAAACTAAAGGTGTGGGCTTTCCTTCAAACATAATGAACCATAAAAACATAATATTGAAAAAAAAAAAAAGATCTACTAAAAGACAATGAATTTTTTGCAGATATTTTGTTGTTTTCTACCATAAACCTTTCCAATCATGAAGAATTCATCCTGAAAATTTCATAAAATTTCATTGTATTTTACCAAGGGGGACACTTTGTTTATTTTTTTCAAACTCTTCTTATATATTATCTCATTTAGTTGGTTGCATAGCCATGGGTAACTTTGAATAACCCCCTCTTAGGAAACTTCATCATTTTTTAATGTTCTCTTATTATATGATACTACGTATTTGTAGATATTTTTTAAAATGTAAAAATAAAAATAATTGATCTTTTCCAATAGTATAAGTTAAAGATGTTCGATATAAGTTTTCTAAGATTCTAATTGTGTATATAATTTTTTATTGTCCAAATAATGATGATAAGAGTGTTGGTTTCCAAATCAATAGATTGGAAAACTCTATGAGTATGCCTAACTTAATGCTCGAATCTTCTAAGTGATTTGGCCAACTAATGGGATTAATTAGATTATGGTTAGACTCCCCTACTCTTTAGGATCTACAAGACCTAGGCGGTAAACCTTCTCACCAATTGTCTCTCTAAGTTGGTACTTTTTATAACAGATTGCACTTTGTGTATATTTTGACTATTATATGACCTCTCAAGATGGCATTAATGTCTTGAGATAGATCCAAGTGTGTATTTCAGAACTATTTCCTATTATCTTCAACTACTTGATTTTGTAATTTTGGTTCAAATCCTCTAATTGCTTTGTATTTGATCAATTTGTTGATGTTCCTTAATTAACTTTTAATGTTATTCTTTTGACTAAAATTTTGATATATAATTATATTGATAGACCAATGCCTTCTTTCTATTGGTCTGAAGAGTCACTCTTCTCCTTGACTTAATGTATAACCCTTGTGGGATAATTTTTATGATCACAACTTGGATGACCATGTCAACTTATTTGACCTTGAATGTTTTCAATTATTACATCACACCACAACTAGTCCTATTGAATTTAACTCTTGCTTGAAAAGACTAATACAAGAAAAAGAGTATGGACAACAAATTCGCATAATTTTTTTTATAATCATGCCGCAATGTAATGCAAATAATATTCTCTACACAAAGACTCAAGATAGATTCTATTTTCTTGAAATAGAAATCACAAGGGAACTTACCAACTTAAAGATTTCATCCATAGCTCAATTCAAAATAGAAGAATTGGAATATTCTAAATTAACTTCTGATAATAATATATTACATTGGGATTATACGATGATATTTTATTACAATTTGAATGCTTTCTTTCTTTACATTTTACACCAAACATATATATGAGGTTGAATGGTTTTTCTACTCCTTTAGGGTGAAAAGACACCACCTAATTAAAAGCCTTTTCAAAAAAATTAAAGAACTAATTGAAAAATAACTACCTATCATTCAGTAGGAAAATCGGTCTGCAACTCCCCGCCCAAGGTTTTTTGATTTGCAGGTTCCCACCCAAGACTTTAGATTTTGCAAGTCCCATGCCTGCCTCCTCTGGGGGTGGTGTGGCCCCCATGGTTGACTTGCCTGAGGACCCTGTTGCCTCCAAGGTGTCCCTCGTGACTCCCTTTGGCACGAGTCCTGTGCCTGAGTCATTGTATTAATCTCTAAAATTGGCTTCCCCCACTGTACAAATGCCTAACTAGGTTGGGGCTCTTATTGGAGATGCACATCAACAACTGGAGTCGCTCCTTGTTGATTTTATCCTCACCGATAGCAAGGCTGAGCTCTCACTCCCGGACTCTATTGTCAACAAAAAACTGGCAGACTTTCAAATGGCTCTGGTGGGGAGGTTCTTCAACTTCTGACCCACTATCGAGATGGTGAGGAAGTGGATTTCATCTCAGTGTAAGATCAAGGGCTCTGTGTCAACTTCTGCTATGCCGAGGGGCTTGTTTCTATTCAAGTTCACATCCCTGGAAGACTTGTCTTCTGTCTTGTCGGGCTCATGGGTCTATGGGAAACACTTCCTGGCCCTCACTAAATGGAAACCTGGATTCAATCCTGATACAGACCTGTCTAGATCAGCCCCTATTTGGGTTCACCTCCCAGGTCTCCCTCTTGAATATTGGGATGAGCAAGTTTTTCAATGGATTGGTGACTCTTTCGGCTCTTTCATCACTACAGATCAAGTGACTCGTTCGAAATCTAGGCTTGTTTTCACTAGATTTTGTGTGAATGTTACTCCGAACAAAACTCTCCCAAATTTTGTCACTCTAAAGTCCAAACTGGGTAGATGGACACAAGCTATTGTTTACAAGAATGCTTCCCTATTTTTCCAGAACTGTGATCGTAGGGGGCATTCAAGTAACAACTGCAAGCTCTCTAAGCAGGCTGCTGGTGAGGATAAGGGAAAGGGGAAAGTGTGTGATTCCTCGCCTCAAACGCAAGCTGATGCTGTGGAACACCTAGATCTAGATGTGGGAAGAGCTACCCCTGTCACTGTGAAGGCCACTTCTCCTGATATGGTGGCTCCCCTGGCCTCTATTGGCACCACCCTGGTGGTAGGTGAGTATGTCCCCCTACAGTTGGAGGTGGAGAATGGTGGTGGCTTGGAGTTGCTCCTAGGCTCACAGGAAAAGGCTGTGGTGACTTTGATCCCCTCTACACCCCCCTCTATGATGGGGTCACCTCTCCCATCGAAGACTGAACAACCATCCATTGTGGTGGCACTGGAATTGATACCTCAAAATTTGGATGCTCCCCCAACACCAAATACAGAGCACTCATTCAGCTCTCTTGATGATCTGGATGATGAGGAGGGAGAATGGAAAACTCAGAGGAAGAAAACCAAGCCTAAGAAGGCAGATGTGGGTGGTGACACTCTAAGAGGAAGGTCATCTGATCGGGAAAGGAGATTGAGAGGATCCATAAGAGACATTGCAATGGGTAAGCAACAAACCCTAGAACTAAGTTTTAAGGGTAAAAAATGATTTGCCTTTCTTGGAATGTAAGGAGCCTGAATAGCTCCCTAAAACAAAATGTTGTTCAACATTACAGTTTTTATCATAAACTTGATGTTCTTCTATTGCAAGAAGTTAAGATGTCTGTTAGTAACTTTGAAAGGATGGCACCTAAGTTATGGCTGGGTGCTGCTTTTGTTTACTCTGAAGCTTCGGGTGCCTTGGGGGGTATTGCCACACTTTGGAATCCCAATAGAATCAACGGTAGATTGTTGGAGTTGACCCCAAAATTTTTTGTTGTCACTTTTAATAAGGTCAAGCTGGACTGGATAACCTTTAACATTTATGCTCCTAACACCTGCCCTGGTAGGATTATGCTCTGGAATGAGCTTAGTATCCAGCTGACACAGTATAGCTTGAGGAAATTTATGCTGGCTGGAGACTTCAATACCCCCCTCTACCCCTCAGAAAAATGTGGTGGGCTTGTTGATAACTCTGATAGTATGTCAAAATTGGCTGATTTTATTTCGGTTAATGGCTTCCTGGATATTGACCTGGCCAAAAATCCCTTCACCTAGTCCAACAACAGAAATGGCAACCACTTTATTCAGGTGAGACTTGATTGTGTCTTGACTTCCGCCTCTTGGGATCTTTACCTAAATTCCTCCCTAACTTCCCTACCCAGAACCACCTCAGACCACAACCCCCTCCTTCTTCATTGGTTTGATCAACCTAAGGCCTACCCGGCCCCCTTTAGGTTTGAAATCATGTGGTGCTCTCACCCTTCTTTTAGGGATCAAGTTAAACTCTGGTGGAGCACAAAAATTATAGGCACAGCCATGTTCAGAGTTGCTCAAAAGCTTGAAATAATTAGAAGGGAGGTCAAAGGCTGGAACAAGCACAATTTTGGTGACTTCCGCAAAGAGAAATGTGAACTCTCTCGGACCCTTAATTCCCTTCAAGACAAACTGGCTACTAGAGATTTCTCTCCCCAAACACAGAAGAATGAAGAAATGACTAGACACAAGTGGTAGGACATGCTAAAAAAGGAAGAAATTTACTGGAAGCAAAGGTCCAGGATCCAGTGGCTCACTGAAGGAGATAGAAATACAGGTTTCTTTCATAGATCGGCTAGTATCGACAAGAAAAGGAATACAATTACTTCTTTAGTTGATGAAGGGGGTACTATAGTCAAGGATAAGGAAAAGATTAACCAGGTGGCCATCAACTACTTTGAGGAGTTATTCTCAGAGAGGGGTCCGATATGCCCAGACAATATTCAAAATCAACTCCTGGAGAATGTCCATTGTGTTATCACTTCGAAGGAGAATGAAAAAATTACAGGAAGGGTCTCGGATGAAGAGGTTAAGAGTGCTATTTTTGCTATGGGTAGGTACAAAGCCCCTGGCCCTGATGGGTTTCCCCCAGCTTTCTTTCAAGATTTTTGGGACATTGTCAGTTTTGATGTAATCCGCGCTGCCAGGGATTTCTTCAGAACTGGATGTCTTCTCCAATAGCATAACCAAACCTACATTGCCCTCATTCCCAAACTTGACAATCCTTCCTCTATGCTAGATTTCTGACCTATAAGCCTCTACAATACCTTCTACAAAATTCTTACCAAGATTCTTATTGGTAGGATAAAGCCTCTGCTGGAGAAGTTAATTTGTCCCACTCAAAAGGGATTTGTCCCGGGAAGGCAAATTTTTGATGCGGCTATTGCTACCCATGAGATCATTCATTCTATGGATAGGAGCAAGATTCCAAGTATGGCCCTTAAATTGGATATTTCTAAAGCTTATGACAAGGTCAATTGGTCTTTTTTGATCAAAATTTTTAGAAAAATGGGGTTCAAGGACAAAACTATCCAAATCATCAAGGCATGTACCCAAATGGTGTGCTTCTCTATCTTGGTTAATGGCTCCCCGGGGGGCTTCTTCACCCTTGAAAAAGGTCTCAGACAGGGAGACCCCCTCTCACCTTATCTTTTTATTATGGTTGCTGATATTCTTAGTAGGAATCTTTGTATGCTATCGGAAAGAGGGTTAATTAAGGGGGTTAAACTGGCTTCTACCAGCCCCAAGGTGGTGCTATAACAATTTGTGGATGATACCTTCCTGTTTGGGTTTTCTTTGGTGATTGAGGCAAGGTATTGGAAGCAAATTCTAGAGTGCTACGCTTGGGCTTCTAGTCAATGCATTAACTATCAAAAGATTCATCTATTCTTCTTCAATACCCCTCTAGAGACTCAAAATAAAGTGCTTTGAATCCTTGGATGCCTCCCTGCTTCTCTTCCTTCCACCTACTTGGGTCTTCCTCTCACTGTCAAAGAGGTCACTCAGAATTTCTAGAATTCTATTCTTGAAAGGACTCAAAAAAACCTTCTGGGTTGGAAAGGGAAAATGTTGAGCAATGCTGGAAAACTTCAGTTGGTGGCAGCTACCCTTCAAGGTGTCCCCATCTATTTCCTATCACTCTTTAAGATCAAGAGCAGCATGGCTGAAAAGTTGGAAAGGATCCAGAGGACCTTCCTATGGATAGGATTAGAGGAGAAAAAGAGGTTGTCTCTTGTGAATTGGGACACGGTTTGCCTTCTAAAACATCTTGGCGGTTTGGGGTTAAGAAAAATAAACTACATGAATAAGGCTCTATCGACCAAGATTGCCTAGAAGCTCATTGAGGGAAAGGCTGAATGGTGTAAAATAATGGAAGCCAAATATCTCCAAGGCCTCCCGTTTAATAGGAAGTTCCAAGATACTGACCTTCCTACTGGTTCCAAACTATGGAAGAACATCTACAATTGTAGGAACATCATTGCCAAGGGGGCTTTCTAGTAGATTGGCAATGGGAGGTCTACTAGGTTCTGGAAGGATCACTGGATCCTAAACCTCCCCAATCTGGGATGTAAATTCAAACCTCTCATGGAGCACCTTAGAACTATTCTTGGC
This sequence comes from Chamaecyparis obtusa, assembly GCA_027943335.1. Classification (NCBI taxonomy): domain Eukaryota; kingdom Viridiplantae; phylum Streptophyta; class Pinopsida; order Cupressales; family Cupressaceae; genus Chamaecyparis; species Chamaecyparis obtusa. Next base: position 136,703 of record BSBK01011241.1, on the reverse strand, counting down.
AATAGAGTCTCTAATTATATGACCAGCAAAGACTGGAAGGACATACAGACATGGCTTCTGGATAGATAGGATTTGAAACAAATGGGGAAGGAGCTCATGGAGAACCTTAACATTAGAATTTCAGACCATGAGGATACTATCCTATGGGCCCCCACCCAATCGGGGAGGTTCTCTGTCAAATCTACTTACAATCTGTTATTAAAGGAAAATGGTAACTCTAAGGATTGGAAGAAGATCTAGATCCCTCAACTCACACCGAAAATAAACTTTTTCTAGTGGACTCTCATGCATGGAAAATTTCTAACTCAAGACAACCTAGTTAAAAGGGGCTTCTCCATGGTGAATAGATTTTCCCTTTGCTTGAGAGAGGAAGAAACAATAAATCATTTGTTTATACATTGTGAATATGCTAGTAATATATGGCATGAAGTCATTTGCAAACTGGGGGTCCAATGGGTCTTCAGTGGGGAGGTTCACCAATTCAGCTTCTGGAATTCTCCCTCTAAACATCCACTACTCTAACTGCTCTGGCAGCTGATCCCCCCACATGTCTGTTGGATGATCTAGAAGGAAAGGAACAACCAGATCTTCAGAGATGAGTGTACCCCTACTAGAACTTGCTTCCAGCTTGGTACTAGATTGCTTTGTGAGAATACTAGGGTGGCCAACTGGAAGCTCCCCTCTACACCCCCCAAGGCTTGGGAGGTTAAAATTACTGATAATTGGAATATCCTATAGGGGTTCTCCCGGTTTGATGACACTAAGAAAGTTTCCCAAAAAGCCACTAGATGGATGGCTCCTGCCAAGGGGTGGATCAAATTAAATTTTGATGGTGCTACTAATGCTAAGGGCCAAGGTGGAGGAGGGATCCTTCGTGACCACAATGGAAATTGTGTAGCTACTTATGCTGGACCCATTTTTAACGGCACTGTGACTCAAGCTGAGAGTATGGCTCTATTATGGGGAATCCACACCGCTATGAGTTTGAATATAATACATATGGCTATTGAAGGGGATTCCAAAATCATCATCCAGGCTATTAAAGGGGGGACTAGCGTTGGATGGAGAGCTAACCCCATCCTACTAGAAATAAAAATGCTTCTAAATAACCTTTAGCATTTCACTGTCGAACACGTGTACAGAGAAGGGAACCAGGCCGCCGATTCTTTGGCTGTGACGGGCCTACATCATCAAAGACTCACCACTTGGAATGAGGTGTTAGAATTGCCTTGATGACTCAATATATCATTGAGGAGGAGAAGAATTTGAATGTTGCGACACGTTATCATGATTAAGTCAAACTTGTGCTGGATCACATGCCCATGTGTCCGTAAGATTTTTGGGAATTGTAAAAGGTGGTTTCTTCACCCCATACATTTTGATAATCACCTCCCATATGTGCAAGGTAATGGTGGAATGACTCGGGCTGCCTACTTGGAAATTTTAAACAATGGGCGTATCCTTGGCATTATTTCCATTAATAACAGCTGTAGATCCACTACATTGGTTGGTACGATGCGCACCTCCTGAAGACTTTCTCAAAGCAAACGCTACATTAAAAGGTTTTGAGGAAAGTTTTTCCATTTTATGTGGTTTGCTAAAAATTACTACGCTACTCGGCTCTCTGGTTTTTCTACTCCTCTGATGCTGGCTGATCCTAAATCTGAAATTGGGGGCAATACTTTGCGTATTGAACCTGATAAGATTGATGAAGCCTTTTCCAATGATGTGCTCATCACTCACTACTGTAAAGAGGGTGGGATTTGGGGGTTTATGGAGTGCATGAGAGGAGGACATGATGAGAGGATCTTGAAGCAGTTTGTCTCCACTTGGAATAATCATAAGGTCTCGGTGGGAGCCCTTCATTTCCATCTAAATGAGGAAGTTATTGCCAAAGTGACTGGTCTCCCCATGACTGGTAGAAAATACAAGAAGATGAGTAGGACCCCGGATCCCACCAGCCTCAATCAGTTTTTTCAGGAGGGGGAACAGCCTATGAAAAAGTGAGGGTTCAACAAAGAGGAGCTCCCTGACTTCTAGCCTAAAATCTATCTGATTATTATGAAATACTTTACTCTAGAGGGTAAGTTTACTATTTACTACTACTATCACCTACCATTTTTGAACCATATTAGGAATAAAGATTTGATGTCTATTCCTTTTTATCTGCTTCATTCTATAGAAAGTAATATTGCTGATATTAAGGAGAATCCAGACAAGCCCATGCCCATTCTCCACTAGGGGCTCCTCCTCCACCTCTTCCAATTCCACAAAGCCCTCTGTCCTGCCCCCTAACCCCCTATTATCTAGGAAATCATCAAAAATTTGCCTCTGGTTGAAGCCGCTAAACCCACCCAATCCTCTCAATCCCTTCAATTTTTTCAGACTTCTGAGACTAATATGGTCGGAGGAAAAATATAGAAGAAGACCCATAAGAAGTGAACTGACCATGAGGACTCCTATATATTTGACTCTATTGACCTCAAAATTGATTCTGAAAGTACCCCCATAACCAACCCTAAGAAGAAAAATTTAGAGGGCCTGGGTATTATTGAGGTGGACCTTAGTGGCACTGGGCATAGATGCTCTAGCAGGATTGCTAAGGAGCAATGCAAGTCCAGACTTAAGAAGGCTGCTACCCATGAAGCCTCTAAAAAAGATTCCCCATCCCTTGAGTCCCTCAATGACTCCTCTGCTCATCTAACTAGCCCCCACAGAGGTGACCCCCACCCCCATTCTAGTCCCCAGCATACTCAGAATCTCTCCATCAACCCCACCCCCCCTCTGAGCCCCACCTAGGAACCACATAATCGTGAGGATGATCCCAATGTTGACAGAGCCCCCTCTGAGGTGACTAATTTCAAAGGCATTCTCAAGAAAAAAATTTTGGAGATGGATAGTGACATCGATGACCTCAGGAGGAAGGTCTAGAGGCTTGAAGACCATTGCAAGCTGACCAACAAATTTTCCCTCAAAATCATGAGGAATTCAGCCACTACTTTGTGTCTTGTGCAGAAGAAGCTTGCTGGAGGAGCGCTGCCGGAGGACGAAGACAACAAGGATCTCTTCCAATTTTTGTTGGAAGAGTGGTCAAATATGTTGTTGTCTAAGTAGCTGGGGGGTAAAAGTAGTTAATTATGGGGGTCTTTATTTTTCTCAATTACTGGTCAGATTCCCCCGATGTTTTTTTTGGGGGTTTTTTCAATTGCTACTATTTTAAGACTAGCCCGGTGTGGCTCTGGTTTGCTTACAATCTGAACACTATTAGCTGTAGGTCTGATTTTGTTTTCTGGCTTGCTAGCATCGTGATTTTTTTTTTGATAGGGGAAAGTATGTTTAGAGTCATGGTTTCAATGCTTCAATGCTATAATGCTTGTTTGTGGAACTCTCTTTCGGCTAGTGCCATTAACATGCTGTTAATGTGCCTCTAGTCTCTATTATGGGCCAACACCCTCTTACTGCTTTTATCTATCAAAAACTACCTATCATTCAGATTTTGGTTTGGTCAAAAACCCAAACCACCTCATGAAAAGCTAATAATTTAACTAGAGCTTGGAAACTATATTTTCTTAACTGGGTCTTTTTAGATTTTAAAATTTTGATCATTTTCATCCTCTATTAACATCATCTTTACAACAAGTTGAAATTCCAGCATCCCTAAAACCTTCGCTTTCAGAATTTTGATTGTCCTTGACATAGAGATTCCTTCCCCACTCTTTCATCTTTTAATTTAAAATAATCTGATGCTTCATGTCTTTATACATGTATTTTTTCATCTCATCAACTACCTTGATTGAAAAAAAATTGTCAATTCATCGAGCCACAATTTGTCCCCAACAAATAGTGTAATATTATGAAAATTTTGAATGTTGTAGAGGTATTCATAGTGATTTGAAAATGGATAAAGGAGTACCTTATAATGCATATAATCATGTGTAACAATTGATTTTTTGAGGAAGAGAGTAGGCATTTAAATATCCACTCATGAGAATGACTTACTTGGAGGAATCTAAAAGATGCCCTATGAGATTGTTTAGGGATCATAAGGGCATAGTACTCCAGTAATATATCAATTTTGACTCTTAGAGGATGAAAATTAATTTATAGACCTATTTATAAGTGGATAATATGGAAATTTAATTTGTTAGGCATACAGTTTAGGAGGTTATTTTTTAGGGTTTTATCACTATGGAACTCTAAATTTTGTCAAAAATGTAGAGCTCCAATAGACTCTTTTTGAGGATGTATGCTCCTTATGAGCATATCAAGATTCCAAATCTCTTTGGGAGAAGAATACCATGTATCATTATTTAATCAAATGAAAACTTCATTTGTTGGCCCCAAGCCCCCAAATTGCATTCCAATTCTTTCCTTTTTCAAAAACCTAATGTTGGTCATGTAAGATCATAAGTCTCCTGGAAACATTATCATCACTTTTTTCCTCATTATCTTTCATTTCCTTATCAGCTAATTTCTTTTTAATTTGAATTGGAAAGAAATTTCTATAGTCTCCTCCACATTTTTCTTCAAGACTTTTCATTAATACATAAGTTTTTATAAATTAGAAGCTTTTCTCTCATTTCTCTAATGTACTTTATATTTTCTTAGAAACTTTATTTTTTATTGTCTACCTTCTCTTTTGAAAAAATTGTGAAATCAACTTTAGTACCATGTGTGGTTTTCACCTTAGGATGTTTCTGACGATAATAGTTGATGATTTTTTTAATTTCATATTTTTTACTACCCCTTTCGCATTGTGTTTCACCTTTTACAATATTTTCCAACAACCCTAATTTATTTTCTTTTATTTTGAAAAGAAAATTCCTTCAACCATAGAATTACAAGTGAGATCCACTAGTTGATTTTTTTATAGAAATGTTCAAAACTATTGTCCACACCATACTTTATTTTCCTCACTGGCATAATATCCTAATATTCCAAAAACACTTTATTTATTTCATATAACGTATTAGAATATATATAAAATTTATCTTCAAAAGAATTTTACCAAGATATTTGGTTCCCTCTAACTATATCATCACATACTATTATTTCATAATCTTCAATAATTTCACTATATAGTGGATTTGAAAAAAAATTGAAGTTATTTTCAAATGCACTCTGTCTTCCTTTTCTTTCACATATTGTATGTGATTCTGACTCATTTTAATATCCTAAATATATCATATTTTCTTCAAATAGTGGACTCAAGGGTATAGAAAATTCATACTCACACATATCTTTACAAGATCCTGTCTCTAGTTCTCCCGGTGTTTCATTATATAATATATTTGGAAAAACATTAAAATCATCTCTAGGTGTAGTTTCTCATGTACATTTATCAAAATGCATATATTCACTAGAAGTGTCATCCTCCTTGGAATTGCATACTTCTTCAACATCATTAAGAAGACAAGCATCTCTTTCATTAAGGTCAATTTCTATAATTTCCTCTTGTTCATCACATATTTCATAGGATGTGTTTATCATCTGCATTGTTTCATCAATTTATTTATCCTTGTGGACTAGAAAAAAATTTGAGTCATGTTTGTGCATATACCTTTGATATTCCTTGTCCAAAAAATCTGAAATTTTCTCACTACTAAAAAAATATTCTTCTACCCACACATGAATCAATGGTTTTTTTTGTTTCTTCCATGTTCTTTTCTCTAATGAATTCCTTTACAGCATCATGAAATACATGCTTGATTATTTGAAATATATATCCATAGTTGAACTTATCATTTTCTTTGTATCCTCTGAAGGAATCACCTCTAGGAGAAGTATAGGGTTATACATCCATGGAGTGATCCTAATTTTCTACTTGTGTATACAGGTTCTCATCTTCTTCAACTATGCCATGAAATTTATCTAGAAATCACTTCTTGGGTCCCTCCCATGATGAGAAACCTTGAAGGGATAGCCAACTAAAATATTCTTACATTATCTACTACCAATCTTGAAAATAATCTCATAATCACATCCTCTACAAAGATATGATGAACTTTAATAAACTTACAAAATTCTTGCACATGGTCAATTGGTGATTCGAATTCATCTCCACAAAATTTTGACACATTGTTTTATCTCAAGAGTAAATTTTTTCCAATCTCTAGGGATGTTCAATAGTTCAAATTCTTTTATGAGACTGTTATACACAAAGTTTGCACCATTGTCTCAAGCTCTCGTAGTCTTGATAACCTAGTATAACATGAGAATCATCTCCAGGTTGTGGGACCTTTGCTAACTAAGATGAAACCTTTAGGTTCTAGGCTGGTTCCTCTTGGATAATCACCCTAATTTGCTTCTAGATATGAAAGTAAAACTTTTAGAGGGAAAGGGATAGAAAGAATGCTTGTAAGGGAAATGACTTGAAAGCAAACTACCTACTAGGTGATGCACCAAAATTAGGGTTTGGATCTCAGTATGTAGGAATGAAATCAATGAAAAGCTTAGGTCTATTAGGTCACAACTTACTGAATAGGCTTGCATAAGTATTTCATAAGAGGGCCTGAGAATAAGACACAACTTATGACTTGCAAATAGACATTCACTTCTACAACTCGGTGTAGGATTGAGACAAGACTGTTAAGGGGGTTGAGGTATACCTACAAGAACATCTATATCAAATCAAACACAGTAACACACAAAATTGTAGAAAGTAAGAGAGATCAGGAACCCTAAACTATCATTGAAAACATGCACATACTTTGATCCAATAACAGATAATCTGAACAAGGAAGCATAGGGACATGAAGGATTGTCACAAAATACCTCTACAATATTTTAATCATCAATGGGAGAAATAAAACTATATGAGCCAAAGGGTAGAGATGATACCATAGATAGCCTTTAAGAAAAGGTGAATTTTCTTCTACAAATTGTCCACCTCCTTCAGCACTAAAGGCTCCAAAACAATATATACATACTCAACTGCACACAGGTAGGAGTCAAATCTAACCTAGCCAGGGTTATAGATTCACAATAATATCGAACCCTAAAGGTACACTAATTACTAATCATAAAAATCTCTGAGAACACCGGTCATCGGATCAGATCTTTCTCTTGCATGTTGATCCTAGACTGAGTCCACCTACAGACACAACAACTCCAACCCATCTACCCACCTGAAACTCCACTAAGCCATGAAGGCTTCAAATCTGATCTTGGTATGATACCTGCATTAAAATGATTAACCCTACAAGGTGGCACCAAGCTCATTAAAGCTTCAACAAGATGTGGTGCCCTATGGAATCTATGGTGCTGACGATTAGATTGTCTACCTATCATCTTCTCAACTATCCCTATCCTGAGGAATTCAATTTCAGCTACCCATTTGTCGTGCATGGCCACAAAATGCAAACCCTAGCAAAGCTTTCACAGAGAAAAATTTAAATTTGAATATTAACAGCTAGCAGATATATTTTAAAATGTGACCGTCGATGAATAACCTTCCCAGCAGATGAACGGCCCAGATGTGCTCTTTAAAATAGTCAAAACTCCTCCTGACAAGTCAACCGCCACCTCGGCAATCAACAACCAATCAAACTGCACCATTTTGGATAGACGTTGCAACCTTCTAACATTGGACCCACCGCTTGAGATACCGATCTAACGGTGAGTGCATGATCTTATAGCCCCAGAATATTCCTTATGCTTATGCGCCAGCTGTTAGATCCTTACCTTTCTGAGACCCTTCTGACAACGGACCCACAACAAATCCAGTCATCACCACGCAGACCAATCAAATTCAAGTATGTCAGCAATATGTGGTACTAGGACCACCTGACATATCTCTTTATTCCAACCAATAAGGAGTCAGCAACTCATCCTGACTTGGCACTGGACCCACTGACAAGTCTGAACACTTTGGCAAATCTGATTGCTGGTGCAAGATCTCATACTCTGACACAAACCTTTGCGAAGATACACCAACCGTTGATCTTCATCTTTCTAACATCTTTGCAGGCCCTCTGACACGGTCCCACTGTGGCATCCAAGTCATTGCTATGTAGACCAATTAGATTCAAGCAAGTCAGCACATAAGGACCCACAGAAGGAAGTTCTGACACCAACCAAGATCAGTGAGTGTCATAAGATCGCAAGCCCTGACACAAACCCTTGCGAAGATATGCCAGCCATTGATCCTCTTCAAATGTCAAAGCCTCCTGACCACTGAAAGGGCTCGACCCCACAGACAACCTTCCACCTATATTCAACCTTAGCCAATCACAGGCCACCAAAATGGATCCATGTAGCACCGATCCCACTAAGACATTGGACTCTGTAGGCAGGATAAATCAACGACCATCGCAAGATCTCAAGGAATCTTCCAACCCTATGAGATCATGAGACAACCATCAAATTGAGAATCTTGACCTGACCATTTGAACTAAGACCATCAACTTAAACGGTAATCGCTCACGGGATCCCTGAGTGTTAAGGAGCTAACTGCCAAGAATTGGAGACTTGGCGGCTGAAGGGTTAATAAAGGGCATGTGCAAATTGGGAACTTAAGTGATTGGAATAAAAGTAACATGAAAATATAACAAGGCTTAGGGTTTTTTAGATTTTTTAATACCAACGGCTAGTTTTATGAAATTTTTCGACTACAGACCAGGGAGATAACAAATTTTCAAAGACCAAAGAACATGGAATAAATTCGTGAAAATTTCAGGGATGGTAGACATGGTAAAAATAGAGGCCTGGGTATGGTTTTCAGCCAAATTTGAATGCATATGAAAATTTAGGTAATATTTTGGTGATTTCTACTGGATGTCAGCCTACTAGACATGGAAACTAGTGACCTTGACAATCCATTGGGCATGGGGACATGAAAATTTTCATAATTCTCACAGGGAGACAGAACTGGAACTATGCTCAGAGAACTTCTTGAAAAGCAGGAAATTAAACTAGAAAGCGGGAAAGCAAGCAAGAAAGAATTTTTAGAAAATTTATAGAGAGGGATTAACCTCAAAATAGGGCTTCAAGTGGACACCATTCACTGACAGAGGTAAGGGGACTCCCTCCATATTTGATAGTTGAAAAGCATTGGAGCCCCTACATTCTATTATAACAAATGGTTCACCCGAAAAGGAGTCAAATTTTGTGTGCCTGCCAGGTCTTGACCTAAACTCATCCCACTTGAGGACTACATCCCCAACCTTGAAATCTCTGACTCTGGCTCTTTTGTCAAAACTCCTCTTTGTTTGATTCTGATGGAATTCCATATCTTGCATTGACTTTCTTCTGAGTTCTTCTAATTCCATTAGCTGAGCATATCTGATCTGTAAGGGATCCTTTTCATCAAACAGGGCATATTGAGTAGCTAAGTCCAGAGCTAGAAATTCTATTGAAATTGACAACTTAGCCTCCTTGCCTTACACTAACATGTAAGGAGAATTACCAATGATTTTCCTTGGGGTAATTTTGTCTAACCACAAGGCAGATATGAGCTTTGTGTGCCAATCTCTCTGATTCTCTTGAAGGGTCTTCTTGATTATCCTAATCAAGTTCTTATTGGTGGATTCTGCCAAGCCATTGCCTTGGGGGTAATAATTTGAACTAGTATTCAGATAGATGCCATTCTTGACTACCCACTCTAAGACTTTGAGGCCTATGAATGCTAAGGCATTATCTAAAATGATGGAATCAGGAGTGCCAAACCTATGGATTATATCATCATAAAAGCTTAGGACAACACTCTCATTGGCCTCTTTCAATGCAATTTCTTCTGTCCATCTAGTGAAGTAGTCAGTTGTAGTAATTATCCATTTATGTCCTGCACTAGATGGAGGATTGATCATTCCTATGAAATCTATGCCCCACTTCATGAAGGGTTGCTCTGTTCTGACTAGTTGTAGGGGCAAGGCTGCAAGCTTTTCTTTTCCTGCAAACATGGCACACTTGATGCATTTCCTAACATAATCATGACTATCCTTAAAGATAGATGGCCAATAGTATCCAGCCCTCATGATCTTAAAAGTAGTAGTTCTAGGAGAAAAGTGACCTCCAGAAGGTCCATCATGAAACGCAAATAGGATGTCTGCTACCTTTTCTGAATCTATGCATCTCAAAAGGACACCATTTTGATCTTTCCTAAAAACAAAATCATCAATCAGCACAAAATGAATAGATTGTAACCTATAATACCTTCTTTTTGCTGAATCTAGGCCTACAGGACATTGTCCTATCTTCAACTAGTTGATCATATTAGGCAACCAGCTTGTTTCCTTGGCTTGTTCTTCTGTAGAGTGCACCAGTAGAGATGCATCCATTTGCTATGATTTCTTTGAACTTTCATCCTCTACCAAATTCTCACAAAGACCTCTTCCTCTAACTAGCTTGGTAATTTGAATATCAATGTCATATTCCATCACCTTGGTGATCCAACCAGCTTTTTTCTCATTTAAGTCTTTGGAGAGAAAAAACTCTTTGACACTTGGATGAGTAACTTTTAAATGTACCTTGTTGTGGGTCAATAAATATCTAAACTTTTTGAGGCTCTTTACCACAACAAGCACATGTTTGTCTACAAAAGAGTACCTCTGTTCATATTCTTCTAAACCTTTGCTAAAGAAAGAAATAGGCTACTCCAATCCATCTGAATTTTCTTGAGTCAACATTGCAGATATAGGATCATGACCTCCATAAGCATAAAGGATGAAATCCTTACTAAAATTTGGGTTTAAGAGAGCAGGGGCTTCTATTAGGGCCTCTTTGATAGCTTGGAAATTGGCCTTCCCTTCTTTGGTCCAACTAAAAGCTGAACTCTTCTTTAACATGCCTGTCAAAGGCTTGAGTAAATCTACAATGTTAGGAAAGAACCTCCTGACAAAGTTAATCTTTCCTACGAAAGATTGGAGACTTTTCTTGTGATGTGGTAGGGTAAGCTCTAGGATAGCTGCAACTCTCTCAGGATCCACTGTAATTCCTTCTTTGGATACTACATATCCTAACAATTTTCCTTCATGAACTGCAAACACACATTTCTTCAGATTAAGAGATATCCCAAATTCTCTACACCTTTCAAAAATCTTTCTCAGATGTTTGATGCGGTCTACTACATGCTTTGAATAGACAGTTATGTCATCTAAGTAGACCAACACAAACCTGTACATTAGGCTCTTAAAGGCCATATCCATTTCCTTTTGAAATGTAGCACCTGCATTTGACAAACCAAAGGGCATCTTTTGATAAGCCATGGTTCCCCACTTGGTTGTAAATGCAATCTTGTATTGATCCTCTTCATTTACTAAGATTTGATTGTATCCTGAATAGCCATCCAATAATGAAAATCTCTCAGATCCAGAGACACATTGTAAAATTTGTTCCATAGAGGGTAGTGGATGGCGATCCTTTAATGAGGCCCTGTTAAGATCCCTGAAGTCAACACATAACCTCAGTTCCCCATTCTTCTTCCTGACAGGAACAAGGTTGGAAACCCAACTAGTATGCTTAATGGGGTAGATGATACCACTCTCTATCAATTTGAGCACTTCTTTATACATAAGTGGCTCAAGCTTAGGATTAACAGGCCTTTTCTTTTGCCTCACTGGTTTGGCATTAGGTTCTAATTCAATAGTTTGTTGAGCAAGGACAGGATCAAAACCTTTGAGATCATCATATTGCCATGCAAAAACATCACTGAATTCTTTGAATAACTGAGTATAAGCTTGTTTCTCCAATTCAGTGTTCACTTTTCCAAATTGTAGGCTCCTACCTGGTTCCAACTCTAATTCAACACAATGTTCTTGTTGGACTACCAGGCCAACCTTGCTTTTCTTGACTTCATCATCCTTGTTGAAGATAGTCTCCAAAGTAACAAGACCTCTAGGCATCTTATTAGACTTGAGTTGTATCACTTGATCACCATAGCTTTGTGATAGCCTATCTTGATTGTGTTCTGGAGAAACATCCTCTTCAAACAAGAATTGCAGAATTTGTTCATCATTGTCCACACCTACCAATTGACATCATTATTAGGAATAGAGGGTTTGACAATCACTTTGATATGATGTTGATCCACCTCTTTTGAAATGCTATTTGGAATATCATATTGGGATCCAACAACAGCTAACCTATCTGCATTTTGATTTAACTTTCTAGGGATGGCAACAATATTGAAAGCATGGAAATCTTCAATTGCATCCCAAACTTTATGCTTGTATGCTTTCATGGTATCATTTTTGGTTGGACTTATCCCTCTTACTTGGCTAACAACTAACTCACTATCACCATAAACTTTTAAGGCCTTAATCCCTCTTTTTCTAGCCCATTCTAGTCCATTAACTAGGCTTTCATACTCTACAATATTGCTAGTGCAGGAGAAACTAAATCTAAAGGCAGTATAATACCTTTCTCCTTTTGGGGACACTAACATAGCACCACCACCAGAACCATGTCTACTTCTAGCCCTATCAAAAAATAGTTCCCAAACCTAACTGCTCTGATCTTCTGAATCAGTATCCTCTTTGAGAATGCTTGGCTCTATAGCATTACTTTCTTGTATTAAATAACTTCCCAAATCAAAATCCCAGATCATATTTTCTTGGGCCTCTAAAGCTCTTTCATCTAGAAGGATATCAGGGATACTCTCTATCTTGGTGCTTGCTTCATTAATGGCTTGGAAGTCATTGTCATCAAATATAGGGCAGTTTACATTGATGGCATTGGACACATATGGCTCTATATGGTGTGCTACTAATGGTTCTGATTTAATGGTGACCTTGGTCCCATACCTTGTATGAAATAAAATGTGAGACCAATCAGAAGATAGATAGCCTCCTACTTCGGTTGTAAACTCCCTTGAAAGACATATAGCAAATAATGCAGGGAGATCTATAATATATATATCAAGGAGGATTGAAAAATTAGGACTAGCATGAAGGATTAGACTGGTATCCCTGGCCACACCTATAGTATTGACTGAGGATCCATCAAGTTGGGTAACCTTCTTTTGGAAGGGCTCATATTTAAGTCCTAACTGGTCAGCTACTTTCTTGGGCATTACAGTGCTAGTAGCTCCACTATCTACCATACAATTATGTACTAAATATTTTCCAATGATTAAAGATACATAAAAGGGAGGTGGCTTTGAATTCCTACCTTGTGTGGCATTAGCCTTGGAGTTTCTACTTGGAGCCTCCCTTTCTTGATCGGTGTTGACCAACACTGGCTTTGCAGCTTCTTTTGCAGGTTGAGGAGTTGTTACTTCTGACATGGCCTTCTTCAAAATTTTAGGTTGTCCTGGAAGAGCCAAAGAGTCCCACATGGACATGGTGACATTCACCTTCTTCATGTTGTCTACAATATTAAATGGTGTCACAATGTGTACTCTTTTTTGTGTCTTTGGCATGATGGGCTCTACCTCTTTGGAATGTTGGCCTTCCATGCTTGTAATGATAGGAACCTCCTTAGGTGTGATGGGATTAGCTTGCTGCAGTGGCTCTACAGATGTAGTGGCTTTGGAGTTGGAATCCACTCTCTCCATGTCTTGAGCTCTTCTTTTTTCTCTTGTAAAGGCAACAAAAGAAGCTCCATCATTTACTCCATTGAAGTCTTGTTGCTCCCAATTAAAGAGAGTAGTCTCATACTCTTGTGATTCTTATTGAGGAACTGACCCACTGGATGAAACCTCTAATTGAGCTTTTGAGGCATTTTGAACCATTAGAGCTTGGTTCATCCATCCATTTGAACATGTAGCCTTATTATGAGGGTGACTACAAGGAAAACACCATTCATTCTCCATAGCCACATTTTTTTGGCTAGGAACCACATCCCTCATCGGATTAGTAGAATTTAGAGGTGCAGGGTTATATGGTTGGAATGGTCTCTACTTAAAACTTTGTCTTTGTCCTTGATAGCCCCCTTGGTATGGTGGCCTATTTGGTTGATAAGGTTGTCCTTGATTTTGATATTGCTGATTAGGGCCTTGGCCTTGTGTCTGAAATGGTGGTCTGATTCCTTGACCTTGCTTCTTCAAATTTGTGAGCTCCTTAGTCAAGGTCTACAACAAGTTGGTCATTTCTTTCTGACTACTTTGTTGACTACACTTTATTTCTTGTAACTCTTGAGAGAAACTAGCCCTCAGCTCTTGACCACTAGTACTAGCTTGGGGTGCCAATATGGTGGGAATAGGGGAAAATGGGGGTACTTGGGCAGGTGCAATGGGGTGAAGGCTAGGAAAGATGGGCATTGGAGGCCTCCTAGCAATCATGCCTACTTGGATTAAATAATTTTCAGCCCTGACAGCTATGTCAAAAGCTTGGGGTAGAGAAGTACCACCCATAGACTGGATCATGACATAAATTTGACCATTTAGGCTTTGTAAATAGTATAGGAAAGCATGGTCAGCTGATGGTCTCACTAAGACTGCGATTCTATTCCATGTTTTAAGGAATCTACTATTATAATCTATCATTTGTTCTTGAGGGTCTCTCTTAATAGTTGTTAATTGTTCAACTAGAGACAAATTATCTGATTTATCCTCAAAATGCTTACTTAATGCATCCCTAACTCATCCCAAGAAGTAATAGAACCAATAGTTAGAGTTCTAAACCATTCTAGAGCCTTACCTTTTAAAGAGGTTGCTAATAACTTTGTGGCCACATCTTCTTGAGTAATGTTGTGTATGCTGCATATGGTGGTCACATCCCTTATGTGCTCAAAAGTAGTTGTCTACCCCTCACCTGTGAAATTAGGTATACTCTTAAGTGCCACCAAGGGCACATCGTATGTTGAGAAAAGGCCAATGGGTTGCCTTGGTTGAATGGAGAAAAAGAAAATTGTCTAGCCATTGTATGAGCTGGAATCTGAAGATTGACAACTATATGAGCTGTATTTGTTGCTTGATTGGAATCTTCCTCTAGATCTCTAGTTAGAGATCTCCCTCTTCTTCTGGAATGAAAGGGAAAAGGTCTCCTTTCTAAAGTATTAGGAGGTGTAGATTGAACTCTCCTTGCAGGGGATGTCCTTTGAGTTGACCTGCCTTTGTGACTTCTCCTTGAGGGAAACTCTAAAAATTGGGTAGGCTTTGAGCTTCTAGTCTCAATCTTTCTCATAAAACTTTGAACAAGGTAGCCTGGATCTTTGAAATCAGTGGAGTCTCTAGATATACTTGATAGAATGACTTCTAAAAGCCTGCACTATGCAATCTGCATATTAGAGATAGCATATCTTTGAATTTGAATAACATCTAGTCCCATTGGGCATGCTAGAATTGTTATACACTGGCACGAAGGTGGGGAATCCTTGAGCTTAAGCCTGTACTGATATTTCTTGTGTATTAAACTTCTTTAATCCCTTTGTAGATGAGCCAACAGGAACACCTTTGAACATTAATCTGATCTTTTACTAGTCCCCCCAGGCATGCCAGAATTGTTATACACTAAGTTTGCACCCTTGTCTCAAGCTCTCGTAGTCTTGATAACTCAGTATAACATGGGAATCATCTCCAGGTTGTGGGACCTTTGCTAATTGAGATGAAACCTCTAGGTTCTAGGTTGGTTACTCTTGGATAATCACCCTAATTTGCTTCTAGACATGAAAGTAAAACTTTTAGAGGGAAAGGGATAGAAAGAATGCTTGTAAGGCAAATGACTTGAAAGCAAACTACCTACTAGGTGATACACCAAAATTAGGGTTTAGATCTCAGTATGTAGGAATGAAATCAATGAAAAGCTTAGGTCTAGTAGATAACAACTTACTGAATAGGCTTGCATAAGTATTTCATAAGAGGGCCTAAGAGTAAGACACAACTTATGACCTACAAATAGACATTCACTTCTACAACTTGGTGTAGGATTGAGACAAGACTGTTAATGGGTTGAGGTATACCCACAAGAACATCTAAATCAAATCAAACATAGTAACACACAAAATTTCAAAAAGAAAGAGGGATCAGGAACCCTAAACTATCATTGAAAACATGCACATACTTTGATCCAATAAGAGATAATCCGAACAAGGAAGCATAGGGACATGAAGGATTGTCACAAAATACCTCTACAATATTTGAATCATCAATGGGAGAAATACAACTGTATGAGCCAGAGGGTAGAGATGATACCACAGATAGCCTTTAAGAAAAGGTGAATTTTCTTCTACAAATTGTCCAACTCCTTCAGGTCTGAAGGCTCCAAAACAATATATACATACTCAACTACACGTACATAGGAGTCAAATCTAGCCTGGCTAGGGTTACAGATTCACAATAATATTGAACCCTAAAGGTACACTGATTACTAATCATGAAAATCTCTGAGAACACCGGTCATCAGATTAGATCTTTCTCTTGCATGTTGATCCTAGACTGAGTCCACCTACAGACATAACAACTCTGACCCATCTACCCACCTACAACTCCACTAAGCCATGAAGGCTTCAAATCTAATCTTGGTATGATACCTGTGTTAAAATGATTAACCCTGGAAGGTGGCGCCAAGCTCATTAAAGCTTCAACAAGACATGGTATCCTATGGAATCTGTAGCACCAATGATTAGATTGTCTACCTATCATCTTCTCAACTATCCCTATCCTGAGGAATTCAATTTCAGCTACCCATTTGTCGTGCATGGCCACAAAATGCAAACCCTAGCAAAGCTTTCGCAGAGAAAAATTTAAATTTGAATATTAATGGCTAGCAGATATATTTTAAACATGACCATCGATGAATAACCTTCTTGGCAGATGAATGGCCCAGATGCACTCTTTAAAATAGTCAAAACTCCTCCTGAAAAGTCAACCGCCACCACGGCAGTCAACAACCAATCAAACTACACCATTTTGGATACACGTTACAACCTTCTGACATCGGACCCACCACTTGAGATACCAATCTAACGGTGCGTGCATGATCTTATAGCCCCAAAATATTCCTTACGCTTATGCGCCAGCTGTTAGATCCTTACCTTTCTGAGACCCTTCTGACAATGGACCCATGACAAATCCAGTCATCACCATGTGGACCAATCAAATTCAAGCATGTCAGCAATACGTGGCACTGGGACCACCTGACATATCTCTTTATTCTGACCAATAAGGACTTGGCAACTCATCCTGACCTAGCACTAGACCCACTGACAAGTCTAAACACTTTGGAAAATCTGATGGCTAGTGCAAGATCTCATACTCTAACACAAACCTTTGCAAAGATACGCCAACCATCGATCTTCATCTTTCTAACATCTTTGCAGGCCCTCTGACACGTTCCCACTGTGGCATCCAAGTCATTGCTATGTGGACCAATTGGATTCAAGAAAGTCATCACATAAGGACCCACTGAAGGAAGTTCTGACACCAACCAAGATTGGCGGCTGTCATAAGATCGCAAGCCCTGACACAAACCCTTGCGAAGATACACCAGTCGTCGATCCTCTACAGATGTCAGAGCCTCTTGACTGCTGAAAGGGCTCGGCCCCACTGACAACCTTCCACCTGTATTCAACCTTAGCCAATCACAGGCTGCCAAAATGAATCCACATAGCACCAATCCCACTGACACACTAGACTCTGCAGGTAGGAGAAATTGATGATCATCACAAGATCTCAAGGAATCTTCCGACCCTATGAGATCATGTGACAACCATCAGATTGAGAATCTTGACCTGACCGTTTGAACTAAGATTGCCAACCTAAACGGTAACCACTCGCGGGATCGCTAAGTGTTAAGGAGCTAACCCCCAGGAATCAGAGACTTGGTGGCTGAAGGGTTAATAAAGGGCACGTACAAATTGGGAACTTAAGTGACTGGAATAAAGGTAACATGAAAATATAACAAGGCTTAGGGTTTTTTGGATTTTTTAATACCAACGGCTAGTTTTATGAAATTTTTTGACTGCAGACCAAGGAGATAACAAATTTGCAGAGACCGGCGAACATGGAATAAATTTGTGAAAATTTCAAGGATGGTAGACATGGTAAAAATAGAGGCTTGGGTATGGTTTTCAGCCAAATTTGAATGCATGTGAAAATTTAGGTAATAGAGACATACTTGTCTTCATATGTATGGTGGTAGTTGTGAATCACCCAAAAAAAAGGATTTCATCTGTATATATATTTTGCTACATAATGAATAACCAAATTTGTAACTTTCTACTTTATTTATTAGATTCCACCTCTTTCAAAGATGAAACCTTACTTTTCTCCTTTAGATCCTCTCCCTTTGCAGAGTCATTAGTTTTAAAAAATATTTTTTCAATCATAATGTATTCACCATCTTTCTTCGATGAATATATTTTTTACTAGTCTTCTGGGTTCTTCTCTTCAGTAGAGTAAACTTCTTTTATCACCAAAGATTTTAAATGTATTTGTATACTACTCTCCCTAGTAGAGTCACCATTACGTTGTGTGACTCAGATGTGGAAAATTGAAAACTATCCAATCTTCAATGAATTGACACTAGAGGTTCTAGGTAAACTTCAACAATATTTTATGAACAACTCCTCAGCGGAGTCGCCAATCTATTGGTTCCCAAATCTACAAATTAGAAACTTCTATTATTATTCCTAACTCAATGCTCAAATCTTGCAAGTGACCTAGCCAACTATTGGGATCAACCAAATTATGGTTAGACTCCCCTACTCTTCAGGCTCTAGAAGACCTAGGCGAGTAAACCTTCCCACCAACTGGCTCTCCTTGTTGGTGCTTTCTATATTAGATTGCACTTTTTTTATATTCTGACTATTATATGATCTCTCAAGATGGCATTAATGTCTTGAGATAGATCCAATTGTGTATTTGACAACTATTTCCTATTATCTTCAACTAATTGATTTTGTAATTTTGGTATAAATCCTCTAATTTCTTTGTATCTGATCACTTTTTTGTTATTCCTTAATTAAATTTTAATGTTCTTCTTTTGACTAAAATTTTGATATATAGTTATATCAATAGATCAGTGCTTTCTTTCTATTGGGCTATAGAGTCACTCTTATCCTTGACCTTAATGTATAACCCTTGTGAGACAGTTTTTAAGACAACCACTTGGATAAACCTTTCAACTTATCTAAAATTCAATTTCTTTAATTATTAGATCGTACCTCAACCAATCCTATTGAATTTAACTCTTACTTGACAAGAGTAATAAGACAAAATAAGTATCCACAACAATTTCGCATATAAATTTTGATAATCAGACTCCAATGTAATGCAAAAATATTCTCTACACAAATCCTCAAGATAGATTATATTTCCTTGAAACATAAATCACAAGGGAACCAATCAACCTAAAAATTTCATCCACAGCTCAAATGAAAAGAAAAGAACTGGAATATTCTATTAACTTCTGATAAAAATATATTAAACATTGTTATTGTATGATGATATTTGATTACAATCTGAATGATTTCTCTCTATACATTTTACGCCATACATATATACAAGGATAAATGGTTTTTACACCCCTTTAGGGTGAAAATTCAGCACCCTAGGATTAAAACCCTTCTTGAAAAAATTAATCAACTAATTAAAAAATAACTACCTATCATTCGGATGTGGGTTTGGTAAAAAATCCAAACCACCTCATGAAAAGGTAGGATTTTAACTGGAGCTTTGAAATTGGATTGTATCAACTGGTTATTGTTTAGATTTTCAAATTTTGACCATTTTCATCCTCTGTTGACATCATCCTTACAACAATTCAAAATTTTGACATCTTTGAAACCTTTGCTTTCAAAATTTTGATTGTTCCTATCACAAATATTCCTTCCTTACTCTTTCGCATTTGACATTAAAATAATTTAATGCTTCATCCCAATTCATCTCTTTATACATGTATTTTATCATAACAACAATTTCCTTGATTGAAAAAAAAATTCCAATTTGTCGAGCCACAATTTGTCCCCAAGAAATAGAAGTTTATGAAACATTTTGCATGTTATAGTGGTACTCATAGATCTATTAGAATAGATAAAGGAGTACCTTATTATGCATATAATCATGTAGAATAATTTATTTCATGAGAAAGATCTTATAAATTTAAATATATACTCATGAGAATGACTTACTTGGACGGATCTACAATATGCACTATAAGATTATTTAGGGATGATAAGGGCATACTACTTTTGCAACATATCAAGTTTGACTCTGAGAGGATGAAAATGAATGTATAGATCTATTTATAAGTGGATAATATGGAGAACTAACTTTTTAGGAATGGATTTTAGGCGGCCATTTTTAGGGTTTTATCACTATGGAACTCTAAATTTTTCCATACAATTAGTGCTCCAACAAAGAGATGAACTTTTTTCTTAATATTATTAAGATTGTGATATTTCTATCAGGATTAAAATTTGTAGTTTTTTTTAGTCAAACCCATTGACCCATGTTTCATGAGTACTGGTTCAAATTAACCCATCTCTCATGAGAATGAATGAAACACTTAGCACTCATTGGATCTAGGTAATGCTCACCGAGGTGAAGCACCGAGACTTCCTGGGGGGTCGTCCATCCCAGTACTAAGCCAAATTGAGCCCACTTAACTACTAAGTTTCCTCCATGGCTAAACCTAATCTTCTTTAAACCTTATTTTCAAGACCTTCCACAAGTGTTGTGCCTTATGAACCATTCATTACAAAGTCCCTTAATCTCATCAATTGATAAGTAGGAGATATTTTTCCCAGCAAGTCAAATTGTAATATTGCTATCAGGATTCAAGTATGTAGTTATTTTTGAGTCAAAATCATTGACCCATGTTTCATGATAAGTGTTTCACATGAACCCATATCTCATGAGAATTAATGGAGCACTTATCACTCATTGGATCTAGATGATTCTCATATAGGTAAAGAAGCGAGACTTCCTGGGAGATCACTCATCCCAGTACTACTCTATCTTGACTGCACTTAACTACCAAGTTTCCTCCATGGTTAATCTCACTCTTCCTGCAACCCCATTTATAAAACCTTCACTAAGTTTTGTTCCTTATAAATTATTCATTATATATCCCCTTAATCTAATCAATTTAGAATTAGGAGATATTTTTCACAAGTCAAATTGTGATATTGCTATCAAGATTCAACTGTGTACTTTTTTTTATGTCAAAGTCATTGACCCATTTTGCATTAGTGGTTCACATGAACCCATCTCTCATGATATTGAATGGAACACTTAGCACTTAGTGGATCTAGGTAATTCTCATAGAGGTGAAGCATCGAGACTTCCTGGCATGTCATCCATCCCAATACTACTCCAACTGGAGTGCGCATAACTATGATGTTTTGTACATGGTTAAGCGCACTCTTCTTGAAACCTCATTTGAAAACCCTTCACCAAGTGTTGTGCCTTATGAACCATTCATTAGATAGCCCCTTAAGCTCATCAATTGATAAGTAGGAGATAATTTTGACAAGTCAAATTGTGATATTGCTATTAGGACTCAACTATGTAATTCTTTTTAGTCAAAATCATTGACCCATGTTTCATGAGTAGTGGTTCACATGAATCCATCTCTCGTGAGAATGAATGGAATACTTAGTACTCATTATTTAAATTAAATATGACATTAAGAACAATGTGAGGTTCTACCATAAGAAACACACTAAAGTAGGCTAAAAATGGTCCCAAAATGACCACAAATTAAGTGCTTATGTTTTAGGATGGTACAAGTATAATTCATTTAGGGCTTCGTGGCCATATTTAGTATTTACTTTTTATTTAATTAGAATAAATTAAATTTTGTTCTATTATGTTAGTTTTAATACATTTAGACTTTTTGTATAAATGGTTCTAAAATGCTTTCTTGACATATAATTCTTACAAACATAAGACTCATATAGTTTGATAATGCTACTTGGGGTAAGCTATAATATATAGTATAATTAATGTTTGATTAATTGCACTATTTATTATTATTTATATAAAATATCAAATGTACTATTTAAGAGAGAGAGAGAGAGAGAGAGAGAGAGAGAGTTCTAAAACTAATTTTAATTCAAACAAAATTTTAAACCCTAAGAATAACTGAAACCTAACCCTAAACTCAACCAAGTAAGATCTAATTGTAAACTTTATCCTAACCTTCACTATAACCTTAACCCTAGTCATGCACACTAATATGAACCTAGAAAAAATTATAATCTAAATACTATACCTAATCGCAACCCTAACTTTAATTCTAACCCTAACCTAAATCATCATTCTAATACTAAACCTAACTATAATTCTAACCCTCACCCTAACCATACCCTAAACTATAATCTTAACCATGACCAAGAAATGGAGGTAAACCCTAATTATAACAATAATCCCAAACTAACTGTAATTGTAATTATAATTCTAACTCTAAACTTATGTATAATTTTAACCGTCACCCTAGAACTATACTTGACATACTATTCTAAACCCAACCCTAACCATAAATTATACTCTAATCCTAATCATAATTACTAACCTAAACCTAATCCTAATTTTAATAATAATCCTAACCCTAACCTAACTCTATCCCTAACCCTAATCATAAGCATAATACTAATAAATATGTAATATCTAACACTAACACTATCCCTAATCCTAATCATGAACATAAACCTATAGTAACTATGATATTACTATCAAGTGTCAACTATGTAGATTTTGATTCAAAATTCATTGACCCATAATAGAAACATCACAATTTGACTTTCTCTGGAAAATACCTCCTAATTACCTATCATAAAGTTTATTTGACACTATTGTAATCCTAACCCAAACCCTAACTATATTTCTTACCCTTACCTCTACCCTAACTTTGATCTAACCCATAGACACTATTCTCACCCTAACATTAAACTCTAATTATGACCATAAACCCAACCTTAACAGTAAACCCTAACCCTAACTATAATACGAAACCCTAACGTTAATCCTAATAATAAACTTAAATCAAACTCTAAACCTAATACTAACTCTAACCATTATATAAACCATATCCTTAATGCTAATGCTAACCATGATATAAATCTTAACCCTAAATGTGAATCCTAATCATAACCCTAATACTAACCATTATGTAAAACTTCATCCTAACTACATTAGTAATCATAAGCGTATTTAGTAAGCCTAGCATATTAAATAATAATATTTTCATCTTAATTTATAAATAAATAATAATATAATACGATTATAATCTTATATAATATAGTTTTATATTATAATAATATTTGACTAATAATAAAATATAATTTATTAATATTATACATAGAGTAAAATTATGGTTAGGTTTAAAGTTGTGTAATTGTGAAAAAGTAATATTATCATAATATAATATTATATAAATTCTCTTTAATAAAAATATTTTATATAATACTTATATATATATATATATATATATATATATATATATATATATATATATATATATATATATATATATATATATATATATATATATATATATATATATATATATATATATATATATATATATATATATATATATATATATATATATATATATATATATATATATATATATATATATCTATATATATATATATATAGATATATAAGATGTTATATAATTATATATTAATCTATGTGTGTCGCGACTGCTACTAGCTTATATATCTATATATAAAATACACCGAGATGTATCAAGGTATTTATTTTTTTATCATTCAACTTTAATAAAAATATTAAATTGAAAAAATTCAAAGCCTTGATACATCTCGGTGTTTTTTATATATAGATATATAAGCTAGTACAACACATGGTGACATTCTAGGTAGAAAAATAGTAAGAATGAGAATTAGGAGTTGGTGTTGATGGCAGTTAGATATCATATTAGAATTTTGTTGTGCACAATATTAGCACAAATAATCAAAGTAGGTGACTTCATACTGTATTAACAAAAGTATTTCAAAATGGGGGTGAAAAGTGAAACCAATGATTCTAATTTTAAAATATATATAAAAAATTTTTAAATAAGAATATGGTACATTAAAAATATTTACATGTTTAAAAATAACTATTTTAGCATATTTTATTTCTTATTAATATTTTTTTCTATCATTTTATTTTAATAAAATATAATTAATATTTTTTACTATAAAAATTATACTATAGAGTTAGATTATGAAAAATTAAAATATGATTTTTTTTTAAAGACTTTTAATATAGCTTCTACATATTAATTAAGTCTATCTTAGAATCACTAAAATTTACTTCAATATAAAATGCAAACCTTAAATTTCCAATATTTTTTACAATGTCCTATGTATATTATCCTATATAAATTATCGAAGACCGATCTAAATCTTATAAATTGTATAACTTGACCTTGCCTAGACCCAAAAACCTTTGAAAATAATCACTTCCTCTAATTGGCTCAAAATCATGGCATGGATTGGACACCAAAATGAAATTCAAAATAATAAAATTAACTAAGTATACTAAAATTTAAATTTTGACCTTGGTCTCGAAGTATACCCACTTCCTAATTCTAATGAGGTAGTATTCATCATTTCATATAAACTACTTTTAAATAATGCAAATAAGATATGAATAAAATTACATAATCCATATCTTCTTGGTCAACATCTAGGATTATCCATTCATAATTAGGAATTATTTAGTACTATTTTATCTCTCAAATTTGTCCATCCAATTGGTATGTAATTGTTCTAATTTTCTTAATTCAATCATAAATAAGTTTGTGAATATTAATCCTTATATTGGGTCATTGCATTAGACTTTTACATTATTCAATTCCTAGTTATCAATCATAACTCCCTCATATTTGTTTAAATTTTTTATTTTAATCTTTTAAATATTACTAAAATAATATAATCAATCAATATAAAAAATGCTAGCATTAGAAGATCCTACTATTGAATATTTTTTTTATATTTTTTTGTTGATCTCCAAGTTATGTTGTCTATTAGTGTCCAACACTTAGCATTATCAAGGAAGAGGTGGCTGGTCATCACTGCGACTGAGCCATCCTACTAAGGATGAGTAATGTATAGACTTGTATTTTGTATATGTATTCAGTAGTAGTTACTGCTGAGAAATTCAGAGGTTGTCGATTACTTTAGTTGTTACCGAGCAGTATATATGTCAAGTTGTATAGAAGATTCAGTGTCGAGCACCAATATATGGAGAATAGTTTTGACCGAGCACCAAAGACTTCATATGCCAATTAAACCAGTTTTGATATATATATGTTTGGAATGGCACAAAAAAAGGTAGGTAAATCATTTTGGCTGACTTCTATGAGTGATTTAATGATTGTTGATAGAATTAAGGATTTGATTACGGATCATGATTTTAATCATTAATCCCTATGCAAGAAATGTAACCTATCAAAAAAAGGGAATGTATAAGCAGCATAAGTGATCAATCTAGATCCTTGATTTTGATATATGAGCCAGATCAGTTGTCTATATAAGGTGACATCAAAACCCTAAATATTGTAATAGTTAGGAGATCTTATGTATGAAGATGGAAGAAGTATTTTTTTATGTCAGATGTATAGATCAGACAGAGTGACCGAATAGAGCAGTGAAGCACATAATAGAATTATATTTTATTTTGATATCAGATAAGTATTGGAAAGAGGAGATTTGTTATCATCATTTGAAGTGTAAACTGAAGGATTGGGTACTGATACATTCTAGCAAGTGAATTAGGGTAAATACCTTAACAAAGTGGTCCTAACAAACCTTTGTAAATCTCTTAACAAAGTTCTTACTTAGTTGTAAGTTTTAAATCCTTTAATCAAGGTAGATTGAATAAATTTGTAATCTCTTAGTAGGGAAGACCCCTCATAGGGTAGATCACCAGAAGTGATCAAATTTTTTTAGACCTAATAGGAACACTTTATTATTGCAGTAGTGAAGATTCGTGGTTGTCATCCCCACCCTAATCTTACCTTCTAAGGTTTTCTGGGTTACCAAATATCTGTGTTATGTGTTTCATTTTCATGGATGTGATTATCATGTTAGATTAATTTCAGCATTGAATTTTATGTTTATTATACATATGTTGAATTGGTGTCACAGTGCAAAAGTTTATAGATTCTAATTCACCGCCCTCTTAGTATCTCACTATCCCAAATAAGACTTCCAACAATTGGTATAAGAGCTTAGTTCTCTTAGAAGAAGTATAACCACTTGAGAGTTAAGATCTTGGAGATAGAGGCTTATAAGTTGGGAAAGATCATAGAGAATCAGAAGATTGACATCTAGTTTGCATTGCACCATCTTGAAGTAGCAAGAGAAGAATTGAATAAATCCTTAAAGAGAAGGAAATAATTGGAAATCCAACTGAATGATACTCAATATCAAGAAGAAGACACTAAAGGTCTATTTGATAATGGAAACTCCAGTGAATATGATTCAACAAATAGCATATCTATTGGAAAGAAACAATTCTCTCAATGAAGAGGTCAAAAGTCTGAGGAGAGAACAAGAAATTCAATCAATAAGACTATGTGAAGTGATTGAACAAAAAAGGAAATTTGAAGAAGACAAGACAACAGAAGAAGAGGATAAGAGACAAATGACTTCTAGACTTGAAGAAAGGATATGTGATGTGCAGAAGCTAACAAATAATTAATTAGACATGGTAAATCAACTGTTACTTGTAAATCAAGAGTTAAACATGAAGACATGGAAATTACAAATCTGAGATCGGAGAACAATCAATTGAAGAATGAGTTAAGAGTTGAATATGAACTCGATGAGAGGATGAACAAACCTAATGAAGCTATGAGATATTTTGAGGAACTGATGAGATTATAAAGAAGATCCAATGACACCTTTGGACTAGGTCATACTGAGCAACTATCATCCACTAAAGAAGGTGAATCATCAAAGAGTGGAGAATAGAGGAATGAAAAGCCAAAGAAAAACAAACCTATGATGGAATATGGATGAAGTGACTGAGAGGGGGGGGGTGAATCAGTCAACCATAAAACACTTCACAATTAATTCTTTCCAGATCCCTTAAGATATCTTAACAATGTTATCTGTTTTAGCACTTGATAAATAGATTGCAGTAACTTTGAAGATGCAAAAAGTATTAGTAAAATTATCTTTAGATATTCATCAGCACATGTATATGATTGAGAAAGCAATTAAGAACACAAGAGACACAAGATTTAACGTGGAAACCCAATATGGGAAAAACCACTAATGTATCTAGATACTGATTTTCACTTTTCTGAAGTGATGCCCGGTTAGAAGCCAACCCGGTAAAAGGTTACAAAACACACTGTTAGGTGTGACCTTGTTAGAGGATTTAATCACCCTACTAGGAGTGGCCTGGTAAGAGGTCTTGAAAACAATTCAATGGAATTGTCACCTTGTTAGAGGATTTACAATATGGTTGTTAAACCAACTCAGTTAAGAGATTTAGAATTCACTGTTACAATGATAAGAAGGTAACAATGAAGAAATGACCTGTATAATAATGCAACTGCCTTGCTGATTACAGATCTCTGTTCTGCATATGTGTGATCCTTTCTGATCGAATAAATCTCTGCTGCACCTCAAGGATATCTGAACATCCTTCACAAATTTGCACACACCTTTCCTGTCTTTCTTTCTGTAAATCTTCTGCTATATTTTCTTATTCATTTTTCACATTTGACCTTTTTATTTATATGATTTTAGATTTGTCAAATCGACATTATTTAGTATAACAGTCCGCTGAATTAAGCAAACTCTATTTGCAAAAATCCTTCAAGGGCCGACAGTGCTCGGTGACCATAACTTTCTATAATCTTTCGGAGACCGAGGGAACTCGATAAACACCGACAATCCTTTACCTTCGATAACCGATTGAACTCGGTAAACACTAACTTTTCTTCGATGACCGACTGAACTCGGTAAACACTAACTTTTCTTTGACAACCAACTGAACTCGGTAAACACTAACTTTTCTTCGACAACCGACTAAACTCGGTAAACACTAACTTTTCTTCGACAACCGACTGAACTCGGTAAATACTAAATTTCCTTTGGTAACCGAGTGAACTCAGTAGACACTGATTTTCTTTGATAACCGAGTGGACTCGGTAAGCACTAATATTCCTGTCTGGCAAACCGACTGAGCTCGGTAGTAACTGGTTGCTGCGGACTATGACATTGTGTGACATCAAAGACAATACATAATTGAGTAGCAATTTCCTTCAGACAATTGTTTCCAACAACCTAAATGTCATCATTGTGTGAAACTAGGACACACAACAAACATTTACAAAAGCAAGAATGGTAAGTCCAATCCTAAGCCTAAATTCAATGGATATTATTTTAACTATAAAAAGCATGGACATCAGGCACATGAATGTAGGTCAAAGACTAGTAATTCACCTAGTGCACCTAGATTTCAAGGACAATGTTACATCTATCAAAAATGTGGTCATAGAGCACAAGAATGTAGATCCAATAAAAAACCAAATTGGACATCTAAGAAGCAAGTTAATGTAACTAGAAAAGGTAACACATTCAATTTGGATTACAATACATGCTATAGTTGTCATTATTGTGGAGAATATGGTCATCTAAGATAAAAATATAGTTAAGGAAACACTTTAGAGGTAAATCAAAGAGTTGGATGAATGAAAGTTTGGTCTGTTATAAGTGTCACAAGATTGGTCACATAAAAAGAGGTTGCAAAGCACAAGCACCAAGTAATGAACAATGCAAAGGTGAAGAAACTATTGAACATATAAAGAACCAAATGAATCAGACATGGAGAAAGAAAGAAGAATCAAGAAGAAGTGGAGCCAATGAACCTGAGATCACCCAATCCAATGGATTAGATGATCGCACAACTTCTAACTAAGAAAAAAGGTATGTAGGAAACTATATTTTCAAATGCTATATTTTACACCAGTTCTTAACAAGGATAACTTTAGTGGTGAATATTCGCCAATTGGTGAATTTCACTCATCGGGGACCAAAATTTGGCAAAAAAAATTAGACTTTCGGGGTGGCCATGTCGCCTGCACTTTATAAAAATTGGGTCCCATGCATAGGAAAATTGCCAATAGTGACATGGAATTATTTTTATTTCAGTGATGACTTCACCAATCGAATTAATTTTTCCACATAATAAATTCAATATTTTTTCCTACAATTTCCTAAGCTTGTCTTAATCGATGGTCATATTCACCAATATGAAATGAAAATTTAAGTTAGAGTACAGGTTAAGTACAAAGATTTGACACGTGTCTCCATTTCGGAGACTTTCAATGAAACTTTATGGCTTTTAAAACTTTGGCCCGAAATAGATTTGACACATGTCTCTATTCCAGAGAATTTTGGGGGAATGTTTGTGTCCTTTAAAAGCTTGGCCCAAAGTAGAATTCCTGCCATTGATCTCGGATCATCAAACGGTTACAAAAAGTAGGGTTATCTCCTGTCAGGAGATGTAAAATTAACTCAGAGTACCTTAATAAAATAATAAAAAGTGATTTCTAGGTATAGGTTCCTGTCATTGTGATTTTCTTCAATAATGAAGGATTCACCAATATTTTATAGAATTTTCATATAATTGAGAAAAAATCGCCAATACAAATAATATTTTTTCCTTTCAAATTAAAAAAATTCGCCAACAATATTTTTTTTTACCCAAAATAATGTAGGATTCACTAGGATTTTATACTTTTTCTAGGGAGGGGGTTTCTTAAAGTTTTCCCTAGTTCCTAACATTAGATGTGTTAAAGTCCATACCTGCATAAGTTAAGATGCATTAGGACAGATGTGAGAAAAGCATTGTTACGCATAATTGATGTCAAGTATCAGTATTAATGTGTATAGTGACTGAGTCACTCAGTATGTGTCGAGCTCCTATAATGACTAAGATGTTATATCTACCGAGTTGAAGTGGAAATGTCAGTATCGACCGAGTCATGGTTGTGATCATGTGATGGAGTATGGGTATGTGTTAATTGAGCTATCATGCGAACACCGAAATAGCTATATTATCCCTACTAGTGTACAAAGCATTTATTGAAGACCTAATTCGACCGTTTCAATCTATATAATGAAAAACAACCATTCATTCTCATTTTACCCAATGATTTGAGAATTTTCAAAGCGAATCAAAGGTGAATAAGAAGAGAGATTTGTGTGAAGTTATTTTTTGAAGATCCAACGGTGTGTCATCAGAAAACATTTTGAAGTACTATTAAGACCAGGTATTACTGAGCTACTCAAAATTCATTTCATGAACCAAATGGCAGAAAATTCATCTACTGTTGTAAGGAAGAAAAGAAAGTAGGTACATAATGTTTAGTTCGTAAGAAGTAATGCATGCAAACTACCAAAATTTTGAGTTGTACCTAAAAGTGCAGTGAAGAGAGATCTTTGGGGATCCATGTCATTGATTTTGTCCAAAGTTTTGATGATACACAATGTGCGTGCATGTTACATGTGTAAGATCAATAAGATTTGAGACTACAAGTTGAGGGAGGATTACAATAAGTTGTGTGAAAATGGAGTGTTGAAGGAAGAACATCAACACATTGTCAACAAAGACTTAGTGCATTCCCTAGACTTCCCTTGAAACTTTAAGATAGAATGGATTAAGATTTTTTTAAGAAGAGTTCACAACATGAAATTGTAGTTGGAGAATGGGTCAATGAAGATCACCAAGGAAATCATACACTAAGTCATCAAATACCCTATTCTTACCAGGAAGAAGACAATGAGATGCCAAAGAAAGGAAGTGATACAAGAGAACACTATGACAGTTTGGCATAAGAGAAAAATGATTATCTCTACAATCACATATCCTGAGATTGATTTTGTAGTGTGGGTAATTGCTCACAAATTCTACTAGTCAAGCTAAATGGATAGTGTCCCTTACATTGCAATTGACCAAGCATGGAAAATAGTGAAGAAAGATCATACATATGATCCTTCTTAGATGCAATTGACTCAATTAGCAAAGAAACTATCATCAATCAGAAAAGAAAAGAACTCAATGTTTAAGTTTAGATCCATGATAGTTTGTATATTTTTCTATGTGAAAAATACTTTTCTTTTTATTAGGAGATGTAGTATGGAGTCAGGACCAACCTACGACACAACAAATTATTGAGTTCATTCAAAAATTAGGAGATAACTTTGATAGTGTGATGGAGAATTATTATTTTTAATTTAATAAGAAAATGAGGAAGAGAAGTAGAATCCTAGTATCCTTAGTTGAAAAATTCTATGATGATGTATATTTTCTTATAGACATGAATCACACCTTTGTACAAGATATTGTACCTATGGTATCATGGTTGAGACCATTGTCCTATGAAGTAAACATAGATGAAACATCAATAGCTATAAAAGATTTAGTTGTAGAAGAGATTGATAGAAAAGCCAGCACTTTTGGAAACTATGAGGAGGCAAACTCTAAGATAAAAATGTTCCTAAAGTCTACAACCCTAGAGAGGAAGAGAAAGAAACTACTTAGAAACCTTGAGAAAATGTTAGGCCAAGGAGAAGAAGAGAATGCACCTCTAGAAATCACACAAGGTCAGGGTGAGGACAAATCATGTGAGTCTGAAGAAAGTGAAGAGGAGGAAGTAGATACACAAAAGAAGGGAAAAGAGATAATGGTTGTTAATCCCAAAAAGAAGAAGAACCAAAAATAGAATCCTACTCCTCCTGTAGCAAAAAGAGCTAGAACAAGGAAGATTCAACTGTTACAAATTCCAAGCCACAAAGGAAGCAATAGTAAAGAATACTAAAGGGGAGAGCTCGGGGAAAAGGAAACAAGCTCAAACTAAGGTAGAGACGAACCACCCTAAGAATAAGCCAAGAAGAAAGTTGGTACTCCCAAAAAGATGACGATGATGATGATGAGGAAATGACTTTTACTGAGGAATTCAGAAAATTCAAGGTGGAAACACATAGGTATCCAACTAGTGTGGCTGAAATCTTCCACAACATGTCAAGAGTACCATAGGTTTGGCAGCATTTAAGTTTATTAAATTTGAAAAATTAAGAAAATTTGATAAGGAAAATATTGAAGATACTATGATATAAATGTTGTGTACATTTAAGATGACACCTTTTGAGATAGGGAATCTGATCCCTGATGAATTGTTTAGCAAAATTGATGAGAGATAGTAGTATGCTATTATGACAGAGAGACAAATAAGATAAGGCACTCAAAGCATAGATAATGCTTGAGTTGACACCAAAGTAGATAGAAAAACTTATGGAGCAACATAGAAATAGATTTATACCTAAATTAAGAGCATACTCCATATTGAAAAATAATGTTGAAGAAGTTGTTACAAAAAGTACATGGATATGGTTCAAATAATTTTTAGATTAATAGTTGATAAGAATGCACATAAAGAGGAAGGAACATCTAGACAAGGTAAACTTGACAATACCGAGGATATAGATGAGCCACAAAATCTTGAGGAAGAGATAAGGCAGAAGGAAGAAGAGAGTGAACCATAGGATGTAATCACTATTGAGGATGTACCTAAAGATAGACCAGGCTTGACATTAATGCCTTCATCAAGGAAGAAAACAAGAATTAAATTCTTATCGAGGCATCTTCAGATACATTTCTACCTAGCACCATTCTTGTTCTAATTCACATACATGATTATCAAAAGATTTAGGGTGCACCAATCATGCACTCAGTACCTACAAGCTCCAACACAGTCAAAGTTGGAGTAGCAAATACACAAGGTACAAGTGTTGAGGAATAGGGTAAGCTGACAACAATAGAGAACACTCCTACCAAGGTAAATATTGAAATTAACATATAAGAAGGAGAGGAGAGCATTAAAGAACAACTATATAAGTGTGCAATAGAAGTTTCAGGGCCTCATGTTGAGGAAACAAAGAAAGCTGAGCATAAATTAACCTAGGAGATTCAAGATCCTAAGGAGAAAGAGGCAATTCAAGCCTTAGTACAACTATCGAGTAGTAGCACACCAGAGCCGAAGAAGAAGAAGGTACAAAAGAAAAAGGACAAGTCTCCCAACACACAAGTAACATTAGATGAAGTTATAGTGATTCTAAAGGGGGACACTGATAACTTAACATATGAATAGATGCAAATATTGAAACATTTCTTCAAGAAGAAGAGAAAGCAAGAGGAACTAAGAAGAGAACATTAACAAAAGTAGGTACTACATGAAATTAAGGACATATTTGTAGATGCTTTTGAGTTAGAACATGTAAATGAGACTTTGAACCTATACTTGAGAAATTGATACATATTGTTAAAAATGTGAGCAATGATGAGAGTGAAGCAAATGAGAAGTTAATGCAATGGTCTGAGAAATGTTTTGAAACCAAGGTACTTAAGAAGGTCTCAACAGAGATTGCATTTAAATAGGTTGAACTTTCCAACCTTGTTAGTAATTTGGAAGAGGTCGTACAAAATGTCCATTCTTTGTACAAATAACTATGTAATGTAGAGACATTTATAAAGGACAATCAACAACTTATTGAGAAGTTACAATTAGACTTGAAGTCAACATGACATTTACTAAGCATGGATGTAAGTTCCAACTATATTCATTTCACTAGGTTGCTTCATGCACAAGGAAGATTAGCCGAGATTATGGCTAATGAGAGAAAAATAAGAGCCAAGTTAATCTCAATAAAAATAATGTTGAAACCTCATTTGGAGGTTATGTAGAGAGAATTGGCATCACCAAAGGAGTTTGTACAAAGAGATCTCCATCTCTCTATTGCCAAAAGTTTGGTGGATTTAGCTGCTCAATTAGAAATTAAAATATGGTTTTTTGAGTCTGTTAGATATATATGGGACAATGGTTTATAAATTATTCTTCAACTCCAAAAACCATTTTTGGATAAGTATTATCTAACCCCAACACCCCAGCAGCTCAAAGTGACAAAAAAAGGGGGGAAATAGAGTCATGTATACACAAAAACAAGGGGGAAATAGATGCTTCCTCCTTTTTAGTAATTTGGAAGAGTTTGTACAAAATGTCCATTCTTCAAGTACAAATAACTATGTAATGTAGAGACATTTACAAAGGACAATCAACAACTTATTGAGAAACTACAATTAGACTTGAAGTCAGTAGGACATTCATTGAGCATGGATGCAAGTTCAAGCTCTATTCATTTCACTAGGTTACTTCATGCACAAGGAAGATTAGCCGAGATGATGGCTAATAATGGAAAGATAAGAGCCAAGTTAATCTCAATACAAACAATGTTGACACCTCATTTGGAAAAGGTTGTACAACCTCTTCCACATTATTAATAGATCCTTAGGGGGGAATAGATGCTTCCTCCTTTTTAAAAAGAGATTGTGATAATATTCCCAATATTTTAGATCACTACCTGTCTATTAGTTATTCTAGAATAACTTTAGAGCCTAACATCTTTCTATTTTACAAGGAAACTATAAGTATATTTGAAAATATAAATTAATTAGTGTAGGATTTGAGCAATACAAATCCACAAAACCTAAACATCACCTGCATACAAAAACCTGTTACAAGGAAGTAGAGACAAGAAGAGGGCAAGGATTTGACTCAAAAAATGAAGAAGAAAATATCCACAAAAATAATGAATTGAATGTACAATGGATCATCCTAGTAAAGGAGATTGAAAGCCTTGAAAGGAAAACCATAGTGCATGTAATAATTAGTTAAATTATTACAAGACTAATGCATGCAGGTTTATATTTAAAACAACTAGTGCATAAGTTTAAATCAACTAGCACACATGTGTGTTTAAATATAAACAACTAAAAATAAAAGTGTTGACATCTTAAGAAGGGACTAAAGTTAATTAATATAATTAATACTTTACTCTAACACCCCCCTTAAGATGAGCAACAATGCAGCTACAAACAATGCAAGAAGAAAGCAAAGGAAAACTACAGTGCTGAAAGCATAAAAATGGGTCATGGCAACATGGCCTGGTGAGGTACCCAGCACAACCAAATCTCTGTAAAATGGAGAAATAGAGGAAACCCAATGGGAAAAAAACCTACTCCAAAAGGAGATAGAAAAATGTAGAAAAAGAAATGGCTAAAGAGACTCTCTCAAAACTATAAGTACAACTAGCCCCCAATGAGAGAGGGATGAGACACCAAAGCCCCCCAGAATGATGGAACCCATGTGGAAATGATCAAACCAATGGAACTCCAATGTGGAAGAAACAAAGGCACAGATAAGGAAACCCCTGAATGAGAGGTGAAACTGGAAGGCCTAACTGATGCTCAAAGGAGAAAACACAAGGATCCTAAAAGGGAATCCCCAATGTAGGTGGTGTGACAGGTGTGCTGACACTGTCATGAAAGAGGAGATGAACATCCTCTATAGAATCCTCAACAAGTGCACTTGGTGGCTCGATGAATGGAGCTGGAGGGTCAGCCAGTGCTGAAGAGAAAAAGACCTCAACAGGATGTGGTGTGGTAGTCATTGCAGTGATCTTAGGAACAATACAAAAGTTCAAGCGACTTGAGTGCACCACATGATGCTCTTTCAAAAGAGGAGAGTTGTGCTTCAAAAATGGAGATGGTGGACCAAAATGTGAGAATGTGTAGAGATGGGTGGAATGATCAACTATCCCTTTAGCAACAATGTCTCATGTGGCACTATCCCGAATGAAGGTTGAATCTGCAGTGAACTCAATTGTCTTCCCTGATCCACTATGTGTAATCTGATAAATCAAGAGACGGTTTATAGATAGATATGGAACATATAATACATCATTGAATGTGCCATCCTGAATGCCTACTGAACCTTTCTCGTAGACTATCAGGATAGTGTTATTTCCCATGAGAATATGAGGAATGGGAGAAGCATCAATAGTAGAGAAGACCCCTTGAGAAGATGCCATATGGTGAGAAGCACCTGAATCCTGTATCCAAGGGACCTATGAAGGGGATGCAATGGATTCCCATAATGCATCACCCAGGGTCCCAAATCCTATCCAGATGTTGAAGATGTGGAAGAAGATTGAAAAGCAGACCCCTGTGAGGTAGAAGAGGATGGAGAGGAAACAATGCTCTTATGAAGAAGAGCTCACAAATATGCAATATGTTTCTCATAGCCATCAAATCTCTTTTGAAAATAATGTGACTCATCATGAGGTCCCTTCTGACAATAGGAACATGTAGGTCTCTTAGTCTTCTATTTCTCCTTCTTAGAAGAAGATGGTGGGCCAGTAGAGTGCTGAGAAGAGGAATATGATATCTGCTTCAGCTTCTACTTCTGTGTACCCTGAGGTGTATGGCAAGCAATGCCTGTGACTATGAACCTATAAGTGAATCTATCTAAGTGAGCTTGGCCTGCTCTCTAGTCAAGTGATCACAGAACACCTCAAAAGTGTACATGGGTGAATCTAGGTCCCAAAGCATCCATGGCAAAATGAAAAGTAGAAGAGAAAATGTGAAAGTTTTCCCGAAGCATAGACAGAATTAGATAAATGCACTCTTTATCAGTCTTTTGCTTTCCACATTCATGTAACAAAGATCTCTGTTGTTTGAACTTCATCTAAATTTCCTCAATAGAGGGAAAAGAATCAGGTATAAGAGAGGTAAGCTCTGCCTCAATCTGAAGTGCTCTGAACTCATTGATGGTACCAAATAATGTCTCAAATTTAGCCCACATCTCTAGAGAGGTATTACACCATCAAGATGGAACTACAAGTTGTCTAATACCTATAAAGAAATCATCCCCATAGCCTCATCCATCTTGTTTTGATGCTACAGGATCTCAAAGGGCCTCTGTAATACTGGTTGCACTGCATCTAGACAAGACAAAAGCCCTTTTGAATGGAGAAGCCATGTCATCAGGGTTTTTCGTGTGTGATAATTATGTGGGGTCAAAACTTCTAGACAAGAAGAGGTCTTAGCCATATTTTTTAGAATGGGTTTTTGTTTTGATAAATATCTAGTTTAACTGATAGAAATAAGAAAATAACACCCCCCGACAATCCAAATATCGAACCCCTAAGCCTAGAATGATATATTTTATCAAGAGAAGAGAAAAAAGGGTTTAGATCTTAATTTTGTGTACCTTGAAAATATTTTGATGAAAATAGACAGAGATCTGGAAAGAGCTCAAGAAGAGGTTTTCGGTGCTTCTTCCAGATAAAACAATAGAGCTAATTTCATCAAATTAGGCCTCCCAGAATGCAAAAATAATAATCTGGATTTGATAGCAGAAATAGAAAGCTAGATGATAGAAAAAACCAGATTAACATGCATGAGAGCATCAGGCTCTGAACCATCTTTCCGATGATATCTTGTTTGCCCGATTTTGACACCGTATGCTCAAGTTATGAGCAAAATACCAACTGGTGCACTAGAGGGCCCAAAAATGGTGCAAATGATGATGATGATGCATGCTAACATCATCAAATGATGGGCTTAAATTTGACGGCCAAATGGCTGTCACCACCCAAAAAAAAAAATTTTTTTTTTTTTTCAAAATCACATGCTCACCTCGAGATCCATGCTAGGCCTTTTCAGATTTGTGTCTTGATTTGCATGCTATTTTTTTTGGTCTTGATTGGTGTGCTAGACAAAAAAAAAATTGTCTTAGTTTGCATGTCAATTAGTACAAATTTCACCTCAGGAGGCGTGCCCATCTGTACAATTTTTGGCCTTGTGAAGTGTGTCAAGCTTATGGTACCCAAAATGCAAAGTTGTCCAAATTGGACGTCCCTTATATCGAAATAGGGGTTTTTGGGCCCTGTGAGCTCAACGGTGAGGTCCATTTGAGCTCAAAGTGCACCAAATTTTAGGGAACCCCTAATTTCAATAAAAAATAACCAAAAAAGGCCCTAATCTGAATCCTTCAAACACAAACAAGCTATAGCAGATTAGGCTCTCATACCATGTAGGATTTAAGCAATACAAATCCACAAAACCCAAAGATCACCTACATACAAAAACCTATTATAAGGAAGTAGAGACAAGAAGATGGCAAGGGTTTGACTCAAAAAATGAAGAAGAAAATATCCTCAAAAATGAATGAATTGAATGTACAATGGATCATCCTAGTAAAGGAGATCGAAAGCCTTGAAAGGAAAACCCTAGTGCATGTAACAATTAGTTAAATTATTATAAGACTAATGCATGCAAGTTTATATTTAAAACAACTAGCGCATAAGTTTAAATCAACTAGTGCATGTGTGTTTAAATATAAATAGCTAAAAATAAAAGTGTTGACATCTTAAGAAGGGAGTAAAGTTAATTAATATAATTAATACTTTACTCTAACAATTATTTATAGAGGAAAAAAAGAACTTTTGTTCAACAATTTGAGAATGGCGACAATGGGTGAGCAGGAGGAAGTTTGAATTTGAATGCGGGTGGGATTCCTGAGCAGCAGGTTCAGCTTGATGCTTGCCAGGGCATCTCTACAGATCAGGGAGCAGGAAAAGAAGAGAACACGAATGGGGACCCAAGGGTTAAAAAATTGACCCAGGAAAAGGGGGTTGGAGTGGGTAAAGGAATACCTTCCCCCCCCCCCCCCCCCCCCCTCAGCCCCAAAGATTCAAGCAAAGGACCAGAGCAGTAAAGCCCCTCCATGCCAATGGTCAACACTTATTGGCATCCAACTATTAGGCAAGTCTTCCTTCCCTTCCATTAAGGATCCTTCCGATAAAGAGAAAGGTAATTTTATCATAGAAATTCTAGATGAGTTGGTGGATCACAATATTCCTGCAATGGATCACACTCTCATAGGAAAATTTGTGGGTTCTAGACCCAATATAGACATAGTAAGAAGCTTTACGAAAAAGAAATGGTAGCTTAAAGGGCAAGTCCTCGTCATAGCCATGGCGAAGGGATTTCTCTCTTTTGAATTCTCTTGCAAAGAAGACCTTGATATAATCCTTTATGCGGGCACCTGGTCAATAGGTAAGGCTACCCTTCTATTACAAAAATGGACTCTGAAGCTTGACCTCAACGGTTCTTTCTTCATCTAGGCTCCAGTGTGGGTTTGGCTCCCTAAACTCCCTCTCAAATTCTAGGTTGAAGACGTCTTTGATGGTATTGCTAGATCCTTTGGAACTTTGCAAGAATCTATATTAGGGTGGAAGAGGGCCAAGATATGCCTAAAATCATTGTTCTCCAATCAAAACTGGGTAAACACTTGCAAAAGCTAGATTATGGAAGTGTCCCTTTCACATGCTTCCATTGTAAGAAAGTGGGACATAAAGCCAGAATGTGTCCAGCATGCATGAACCTAGAAAAAGAAAGGAAATCTCTAGTAGTTAAAAACAACAAGACAAGCACTACTCTAGATCAACCCCAAAGGAAGCCAGCCAATCCTCACCCTGCCCCAGAGAATAGTGGAGTAGAAAAAAAAAAGGACAATCTAGAGGAAAAGATGGGGATTTCAGATTCTCAAGTTGACAAGGATATTCCTTATATTGGGGAAGCAATGGAGAATTCCAAACCTGGTCAAGAAAGTTCAGCTCCCTGAATGGGGTCTCCCCAATCTGAAGGCATAAACTTGGAAGTCAACATACCTCATGACTCCATTAATGAAAATAGTGACAAAGGCTAGGGGGAAGGGGCTGACTCATGCCCTGACTCCACCATTGTTTCCTTCATTCTGGATTCCTTCAAATCCCCCCTAGAAGATTGCTATTCTTGTCTATCCAGGAGAAAACCATGTGGGCTACCGATCTCTAGCATATGTCCAGAGACATGGGACTCTAATAAAGTCCAACAAATGGATCTTCTTTTGGGCTCTATTTCTCCAAAACAACTCACCAAGTTGGAGGAACTCTTTTCCAAATATAAAGAGGAAAAAGAGGGTTGGATAAAGGTCCAAAGCAAAAAGAAAACAAAAAGAAGAGATCCATCCCCGGTCTCTCCGGCAGCCACAAGGAGCAAAAATAGAGCTGATGTTGGAGCAAAACTCAAATCCCTAGGTAAAAAGAGAGCAAGCCAAATCAGGCTAGAGGAAGCCTAAAGAAACATTGCAGATGGAACCCAGAGA
This sequence comes from Chamaecyparis obtusa, assembly GCA_027943335.1. Lineage (NCBI taxonomy): Eukaryota > Viridiplantae > Streptophyta > Pinopsida > Cupressales > Cupressaceae > Chamaecyparis > Chamaecyparis obtusa. Next base: position 96,801 of record BSBK01011241.1, on the reverse strand, counting down.
ACCATCCAGGTAGCTTGCACTCCCAACAAGAGATGCTAGACACCTCTAAGGTCATTAGAGAGCTCTTTATCTCTTTCATGCTAACCATCAGAAGGAGAAATTTTTTTTCTGGTGCCATAGATCAGATGGTGACTGCCATGTATGAATCTCAAAAGTGCAACATCCACTAGTTCCCCCATGGCTAGGTTTTCAAATGTGGCTTTGATCTTGGACAAGTCATAAATTTTTATGCCACTTGGACCAATATCTCAGAGGATGACCTGGGTATTCTTGAGCTTATCTCTGTGGCCACTTGGGAAGCTAATTGGACCACCCATCAGGATTCTAGCAATGAGACTTATCACTTAAGGCATAATGATGATACTTTCCATAATGGCAAGCTGGATTCCCTGAACAAAGGCGATCTTCAAAGTACCGTAGCTTTAACCAATAATAATTATTTTTGTTTTAACTTGGCTTGTAGAAGTTATTTCAATCATGACAAGTTGTGGTGGATTTGCATGAGTTTTAATTATATGTCACCTCCACACATTGTTAAGGCACCCTTCCCCATATCTTGCAATCATTTCAAAAAAGCTACCTTTAACGCTGATGAAGTAAGAAAGAAGGCTAGTAGATATTTTCGACAAAACCAAAACCAGTGGTCTACCAGAGCCATCCCAATCACCATGGTTAGGGAAAGGCTAAGAAGGGAGCTGGAAGGTGACAACGAAAAAATGGAAGAAGTGAAAAAAAATATGGAATGTTTTACAGAAAGGGGAGGTAACCACATTTATAGAACATCTCCATGGCTATAGGAAGGACATCATAATTATCTTTGTCAAAACCTAGCATGATGGGTCGATGGAGATTGATGGCAAGATGTTCACTGTCACGGAGGAAGTTATTTCGATGGTCACCAACATTCTTACTGCTGAGAAAAAATTCTACAGAGACCAAAAACTCTCTGATATTGTTGTTAAGAAGTTTGTGAGGGATGACACGAAGATGACATCCACTGTTAAAGTGGGCACCTACTACCTACCTGGGAGTCTGAAGATGCTCTGGCAATATGTCCTGAAGGCCCTCATCTACTCCATTACCCTTGATACCTAAGGTTTGACAAAATCTGAACCTATCATTTCATCTTGCTTAACCATTTTAGGCATGATGTCAAAATTTCCATTCCATTTTATCTCTTCTCTTCTATGAATAAGAATATAACTGGTTTTAGAGAAAAGAAATTTGTAAATCCTGAAGGACTTATCCTTCTGCTATATGAATTCTTTAAAACCCAAATCATGGGCAAGGAAATTGGGGCTAGCAAGGCTATAAGTGACTCTGGCTCAGATTATGTTCCTTCTGGTTCTTTTGTGGGCATCCCTTTAGATGACAATGAGGAAGTTGAGCTCAAGAGTCTGAGAAAGGATTCTCCCTCCAAGAAATAGCCTCTAAAAGCCATCAAGAGAGAATTTCCCTCCAAAAAGTAGGACAAGAAGGATTCAAAGGAAGAGTATAATGAAAAGGAGGTGCAAATGGTTTCGGAAGATGAAGTGGGAAACCCTACTATGGATCTAGAGGAAAAGCAGGAATAGGACAAGGAGGGTTCTCCCAAACCTATGAAGGACCTCTCTGGCCACCTGTCGGTTGACATCACCATCAGTGAGGAAAATTACCCTCCTCCCCATTCCCCAAGTACTAAGATGAATACTCAAGCCCCTGAGACTAAAGAAAGAGATGACAATGGCACCAATCAATCTCCCATAAGGATTGATGAGATAGAAGAAACCTCAGGGGGGGAGCATCATAGTCAGGACACCTGTAGGGGTAAAAAGGTCTGGAGAAATTGTAATATAAACACTATTCGAATGGGAATTATCAGGGAAGCTATATTTCCTTAGATTCTGGAGGACAAAGATGGTAAAGTCCATAAGGAAGAATTGATTGACCCTTATTTGGTTGTTCTTAGTGACAAAGCCAGGGAGATGGATATGGACTTTCTCAACAATACCAAAAATAGTTTGTTGGACCAGTTTCGGTCTTTTAAGTGGCTCTACCATGAGATCGAGGATATCAAGGCAAAAATTCTGGGTTAGGGCAACATAGAAAAGACAACAGAGAACTCTCCAAGCCTAGAAACCAGGGTAAAGAACATGGAATCCAAAATGGTTAGTCTGGAAAATACCCTTAAGGGAGTGGCAAAGCAAAATTTTAACATCCTTAAGACGTCCAACAAAAATCTGAAACTGCTGATTAAAAAGATGGAGGAAAATATGGATCCCAAGAAGGAATTGAGGACTAAGAAGGAAGACAAGGAGAAGATAGAAGGTCCAAGGAAAAGAACCAGGGCTAGAACTAGGAAGAACAGGGAGAAAACTAATTCACCAGCCTCCCAAGTGCAAAATGTCAAAGATACGGTTAAACTGATGGAGGCCCTTGAAAACAATGCAGTGGTCATGCTCAGGAGCTTGGCATAATTGTTGTCTCTAGTTTTTCTTTCCTTCTTTGCTTTTTTTGTTTGGCCCTGTGGTGGCCTGTCCTTGCTACTTTTTTTTGCTTTGCTTTGTCTGGTTTATATGACTTTCTGAAGACTTTAATTTTGTTGTGGGTTTCAGGAGACCTGTAAAACCTATTTTACTTAATAAAAAACAATTATATATAGAGAGAACCTAAAATAGTTATTGTCCATCCTACCTTAAATTGTAATTTATAGAAATGTACAAGATAAGGGGAGATAAATATAAATGGCTATTGTATCATCCTAAATTATAAGCACCTATAATTAGATGCTCACTTAGAACCCATTTTAGCATGTACGTGATCTCGAACTGATTTCAAGAGCTCCAACCCAACTACCCTTTTCACTCTAACTTCTCTAGAATTCCTATTCTTGTGACAAATTTTAAGAATTTTTGGGGGTAATAAGCCAGCCAAGATGACCTATTCCCTTTGGTTTTCCCTAAAATTTAAATTGGTGACCAATCTCATTAGATAAGTAAAAAATCTAAAATATTGTTAGCTTCCTTCAAGTTTAGAGCCCAAAATATTGTGAGAGGTATAAAATAAAACTAAATCTCCTTATTTGGGCAATCATCAAGTTGTAGTTCAATCTCTTTCTTTAAAATTTTCATTCAAGAACTCTCAAGAAATATTTCAAGCATTCTAAGGAATTTTCAAGGTAATATTCTACATGGATTAAGCTTATTTACCTCATTCAAGGACACAAGGAATCTCATATTAAGAAAGAAGATCTTTTCATTCAAAAGCATCCATTCATATACTTCCAAGCATTCAATCATCAATTAACTAAATAATTCAAGTTTTCAACTCATTCTCCCTCTCACCATCAAACATTACATATAAAACCAAAACACTCATGGTGTAAGGATTTTCTTTTCATGATTTCCTTCTATTTTTTGTGTTATTTCAAAGTTATTCCATTAACACTTTTTATTACATCCAAAGAATAATTTTTTTATCAAGGTATTAGATAATTTATTATTCATATCTAGTTTCTATTTCATATCTAGCTTTTATTTCATATCAAAATACATTCCTTTCAAGTATATTTCATTTAATTTCAAATGTTGATTCCTCAAAGAAGCATTGACTAAGGAAAATCACTCTCTACTTAAAATTTTCCTTTGTTATGTGTGTAGTTACTAGTGGCGCTCACACTAGATTGGATATGGGGAGCTCAAAACCTTGGAGATAGTCTACAATTTGAATTGTAAAAAATTGAAAGGAATATTTCATCCCAAGTGACCCAACCCCTCTAGATCCTCTTGAAACTAACATTTCAATTCAATTACATCCTCTATACCCTATTTATAGTATCTATATTGATTTATATTCTTTATGTTAGTCTATGCATGCATAAAACTTGGGTGTTCATCCTTTCTATCTCACTATTGTAATCAACCTTCGTTAATACCGAAGGACCATTGCATTCACCCAGTGCTTAGTTCCTCTTGAGTCTAGTGATTCATATTTCTTCCAATGCAATATAGAAAATAGTGTTGGCATAATACATTGCAATTCGGTTAACTGCTCACCTCCGTACCTGTAAATAGTTAACAGTTATGGTTAACTATCTACTACATTATATAATTGTATTGAATGATCGGAACAGATATCTGATTCTTGATTCTCTCATGTGGTATCAGAGCATCTTTGGATTGCTTTAGAATCTGTGTGTTCATTCTTGAATGTAATTAATTCTAAAATGGTTGTCAATAATCGTTACTCAGTTCACGATGGGTTTGAACAATGATAGTGTGGAGTTAATGAAGTTACCGATGCCCGCATAGTGGAGCCCAAGAGTTTGTGCATTGACAATGATTTTGAAAGAATTATGTGTGGTTTCTGGTGTATTTTGTTGGTCTAAAATGGTTTCAAGAATAGTTCTCATTTTGGGTTTCGAAACCTGTAGATGGAGTAATAGAAAAACTCTCATGTGGTGACAGTCATCTCTGTTATGTGATGACACTTATCTCATCTTGAAAGAGACTCGAATGATGGGAGTTGATGACTTAGTGTTCTTGCATTTGGATGGGCCAAAGACCGCATGGTAAGGTGTAGAGTGTGAAGGATTAATGGAAGGATTATTGGGCTCAACATAATGGTGTGATCTTGGGATTATTTTGTGGAATGTGTGAATTTTTCTTGAGATAGATTTGTGGATTGTGATGACATCTTGTCCCTATCAAAACAATTGATGGGTAACTGAGCACTAGGAAATGGAGAGAAAAACTGCGCTGGTAGAATGAAGTGTTGGTAGACTTGCAACCATTTCTTGAAGTAAATCATTTTTTTTCCAACAGTGGGCACTCGAAGAATGAAATGTTGATTATTCATGATGTCATTGTAGAGAAATGATCTCAAACAAAAGTCTCCAACTTCTTTTAGGTGAGCACACTTGCAATTAAAATTGTTGATTTGGATTTTATTAGTTTTAAATGGAGTTTCCATTAGATAAATACTCTAGTTTCAATTCTCATACATGGAGAATAAAAATCCAAATGCAATTGATGAATAAAAATCTATGGGACATAGTAAGCAAAATAGAAAAACCACCCACAGATGAAAATAAATTGTTGGAGTGGAACGGTAGAAATGATAAAGCCAAGGCTATTATTGGTCTTGCTCTTGCTGATTCTAAGCTTCATCATGTAGATCTAGATAACACTTCTGTCAAGATTTGCGATAATCTAAACAAGCTATTTGGAGCAAAATTTGTCAATGCAAAGTTTTCTCTTAAAATTGAATTGTTTAGATTCAAAATGGAAAATGGGATCACAATGTCCAATCATATAAGTAATTTAAGGTCTCTCATTAGACAACTTGCAAAAGTTAAGGCTCTTGTTGATGACGATGATGCTAAGGCCATCTTGTTAAATAGCTTACCTTCCAAGTATAGTAATGTTGTCTTTACACTAAGTCAACTCACTTCACAGACTCTAGAGGATATGATTTCATCCCTTCTAGCAGAAGAAAATAGGACAAAGGAAGTCATAGAAGAAGCTCATCAAATAGATCAAGCTTTATACTCACAAAGTACTAAAAAATGGTCAAATAACAATAGAAGAGACAATAAATGTTTTTACTGTAAGAAAAAGTGGCACACGACATGGATTTGTAGAACTAGAGCTAGTGATGTTCTTAAAGGAAAAATCAAAGAACAATCTGAAGAAGGAAATGTTGCATACATTTAGAATGAGGACACGTTGGATAATGGAGAGGTCATTAACAATTTCCAGTCTCCTATTAATCATAATCTTGTGCTTTGAACCTTCACTTCTAGAGGTTGGCAGCATCAGAGGATGGACGAATTTCTATCATCTCAAGTTAGCTTCTCACTTTGACATGGTGTTTTGCAAGAGAAGCATTTTTGGCTTTCTATTTTTTTGTTTTTCTTTCTAATGCTGACAAATTTGAAGAATGTATGTCTTGTGAAGACTCATTTTGGAGACAAGTTTAAGATTTGGAGTGCGCTCAATATGGATTGCTGTCAAGCAAGCTTCAAAGTATATGATTGAGAATTATACCCTTTCGTGATCACCAGACAATGATAGAGATCTATCACATCTCTTAGGGATCATTATTGAATAGTTCAAGAATGTGATTCGAGAGTTCGGGACTGGGAGCTTAAGAACACAACTCGAAGCTACACCTTTCCGAGGGTCACAAGACAGCTTGATGGAGACTTTCATGATTTAGGATTTGCAACTTCAAAAAGAATATTTTCTCAATATATGTATTCATATTATGTAATCAACATGTTTTGTTATGTAAGCCTTGAAGGGGAGATCCTTAGGGCGAATCGTTTTCGATATGTTTAGGATCAATGTATTAAGAGGGGAAATGTTGGCATAATACATTGCAGTTTGGTTAACTGCTCACCTCTGTACCTATAAGTAGTTAATAGTTATGGTTAACTATTTAATACGTTATATAATTGTATTGAATAATCAGAACATATATCTGATTCGTGATTCTCTCAAATAGAACCTAGTATTATTAGTTTATGCATTAGAACTAGTGATCCCTAATTCTGATGTTACATTTTGGTGAACCCTACTTGTAACATTTCCACTTTTGACATGGTGTTTAGATCTTACTTTAATGTATTTGTTTCCTCCATTAAGTTTTTATTTGTTTGCATTTAATGATTAAAGAATATGTAAGAAAAAGTAAAATTAAATCTTCTTATCTCTTTCATTACTCTTTGATTCGTGCATGTGTCAAAACACTCAAAAGCACAAAATTTTTATTTCATGCAATGTTGTCACATTTTATTTTTATGTATTTACGTTCACAATTGAATTCTGTGAATGGAGTTATTTTCTTCATTTACTAGTTCAATTTCATGTCTATTTAAACAATTTGAAGATGTTATATTTCATCTATATGATAATAACTCAATTCTTCATTTCAACTATATAGCCATAACATACCTTCTCACAAAATGTATCCCACCCATGAGAAATTTTTGACACAAGAAGAAATAATTAACAATTCTTGAAATAATATTTGTCCTAAGGATGAGACTTTAAATAATGATGATGATCCTCCTCCCAAAATGTTTCTCCCCTGTGAGGATTATTTTGAGCAAGAGGAGCATATTATAAAGACCTTTATTAATGTCACCTTACTTGCACTAAATAAAATCCCTTTTATAGATGAGGAATTGATGGAAATTAATAATCCTCCTAAAACTTGTACTACTCATAAGGATACCTTGTGAGAAGAGGATAATATCATTACCATTTTTCTTGGTGCTCTTTATCTAAGAATAAAACCTTGAATAACAAGGAGACCACTCAAGTTAATACCATAAATGTTCAATGAAGAACCAAAAAGCCTTATATTTATGCCAAAAGCCTCACTCAACAATATAATAGAGTAGGTTAAACACATAATAAATAAATTTCTTCCCAACATGTTCGTAAGGAGTATTATCTTATTTTAAAAATGAATGATACTTTTGCTAAAGTTCAAGAGACTTAACAAAATGTCGTTATTCATTCAAGGAAAAAATTGAGTTCACCCAACATGAGTTACCTTCTAATGTTCAAAACAAATGTAGCCTTCTAATGAGTTCTATCATAAATTATCATAAAACAAGAAATAATATAGTTGATAATTATTCAGTTCTTCATGTTTGTAGTATTTCTTTATTGCATAACATTAATATGGATACTTCTCTTCTTCAACTTGATTCATTTCCTATTCATGGATTTGATAATGTTTCTATAAATTAATTAGGTACAATCACCCTACCTATTACTATAGGTCTAGCTACTTTACCTACGCTTATCAATTTCATGCCTGATAGCCTTACTTATAATCCTCTTCTAGGAAGACCTTGGGTATATTTTATGCATTTTATCCCTTCTACTCTTCATCAAGAAATAATTTTCTTCTATAATAACCTTGTTGGTAAATTTTCATGTTTTAATGCAATACTTTGTTGAAAATTGCCTAAGTATTGAAATAGGGTTTATTAATTTGCCAAGGGTTCTAAAATATTTTTGTTTAAATTAGAAAACCCCACCTCTTTCTATTTCTACGTTACTTTTTTATTAACTTAAGCCACTTAAGTCATGTGTCTCAAGTCAATGGGTGGGGCCAAAAAACCTTTTAAAGTTGTTAAGCCTAGCAGGTCCCTTTTTAATATTTCCTAAGTCTATAGTTCCCAGCGGAATAAATTTCCCTAAGTCATAGTGTGTGTTAAATTGTGTATGATATCTTTTAGATCTAATGGTTGTCATGATCCCACTTAAAGAAAATGTAAGATCTTTATCCTTTCCGGCATTGCAATAGTGTGACACCAAGCACATGGTGGACCTAGAGCGGAGATCAAGTTAAAAGATGAGTATCGGTTAGATTAAGGTTCATCTAACACCTCGCACATTACCGCTATGAAAAGATGTTTGAACTTTATCCTTCACAGAATTGCAACTTTGTGACATGTGTCCCTAGTGTTCTCACAATGCAGTTGTGATTAAAGTTGAATCAATGGTTAGATCGAAGTTAATCCAACAATTTTCGCAAGCCCGTGATCAAAAGATGCAAGACCTTTTATCATTTCGCGTTCATGACAAGGTGCCACGTGTTCAAATATTGAAGAGTTAAGGATGGTTAGATAAAATTTGATCTAATGGTTGTCGTGAAACCATGATAAGAAGTTATTCATTTCGGCATCATGATGATGTGACATGTGTCATTAATGATGTCATGTTTCTTGATCCTCGAGGCAGTTAAAGAAGGGTCAAATCAAGGAATATTTGATGGTTATCACAAGCCCACAATGGGAAGTTGCAAGATTTTTAGTCATCACAACTTCACGACTAAGCGACACGTGGCCAAGGTGGAAAGGTAAAAGGGTGCTGACATTTCCTTGACAAGTGGCTTCCTTGTCATGCTTTCTCATTGGTCAAATTTTGAGGTGGAATTTTTAAGTGGACCTAGGCTTAAATAGTTTGATCTGAGCCATAGGATTCATTTGCATGAAAATTTCATCGATGGCCAGAATTCAAAATTTTCAAAAAGGAACATTTCGACCACTGGAAGAATTCAATTCAATTTCTGAGAAACTTATTGTGAAGTGTGTGATAATTGTAGATGTTGGGTAAATAGCTATTTGATCATATTGTCTTTTCACAAAGCTTTCATCATACATAGAGCAAAAAAAAATTCTTGAGCATAGCGAAAACTAAGAATTTGTAGATAGAAGGAGCTTCAAGGGTTTTAGAGTTACAGTTGCAGTGGAAAAATAAGTAAGTCCCTTCTGTGAATTTTTTATCATGAGGTTCTTGTTAATTGTGTGGAATATAATTAAGAATAGAAATGCTAGTCATAGATATCATGGCACCATTAAGGGATTTCACTAGTAAGATTGAATATAAGGATAGGGCAGTATATGATGATTTCTTGGTGCAATTGGACCGCTCCATGGTTGATGTAGTTTCTTGAAAGAAGTTAATTCCCAATGCATCATAGTTCAGGGTATACGAAGGGCTATATTATAAGAGTAACTGGTTGAGAGATGCCCACACAACCTTAAATGGTTTAAAATATTTTTAAGATACGGTTTAGTCAAATAAATTCATACGCTCCACATTATAATGTGTGAGAGCTAGACATGGGAAAATTAGTTGTTCTAGGGGTGTTTATGGATGTGGACCTATTATTTCTAATAGAAAATTATTATGATCTGGTTGCTAGGGTTGTCGGGAGTAAACCTGGGACACCTCTTTTGTCCATTACTGGAGAAGAAATTCAATCATTCTTCAGATTGAGCACACCCACAGACTACCATTAACCAATTGATTTTGACAACCTAAAGGAGACATATGAGGCTCAAAATATTTTCATCAGGAGTGGCCTATTGAGGGAACATTTTGTAGTAATTAGGGTTTTGATGCTTGCAGGACCCAAAACCCTAGAGCCCTTTTTGAAGAAATATTTCAATTCTCATGCTATAGGAGTATATATGTCCCTCTACAAAAAATTTGGTGAGGATGAGATTGACCCTATGCCCATCCATTTTATGTTCATGATGGTTAAAATTTTGCATCCTGTAGTAGGAGTCAATTTTGGTTTTTCTCATTACTTGGCTGATTATATTTACAATAGACTAGTTGGAACTGAGAAAGCTAAGGTAGATCAGCCCTTTGGGATGGTACTCCTTGTTAATGTACATTTTCTTGTTTAAGGGAGAACCTTTCTTTGAGAAAGAGATGAATTTTCTAAAGCAGAAGGATGGGGAGGAGCTTCTAGTGTAGTTGTGGAGAATGGATTTGTCTTGGGATAGAGTGGAGGCTAGTTTCATGAGATTTCATAAGGTGTTTTCTTCAGGGATGTGGTCACTTCTCAAAGATGAAAATCCCAAAATTCCAAAGGCCCTATTGGATTGTATCAGATGCAAGGAGTTTTCTCCTAAGCTTAAGATTGTACATAATTGGGGTGATATCATTCTATACCATGTCTCCACATTTTTAGGGTTTATGGTTTCAGGGGAACACCACATATTTTGCCATATTTTAAAAGACTACAAGTGTCATCAAATAAAAGAAGAAAATCAAAGAAAATATGGATTTCTAAATCCATCGTAGAAGAATTACAATCAAAATCATCTAAAAGTAAAGAAAAATCAAAGGCTATGTGGATCCACAAGTAGCTCTTGAAGGATGTGGATATAAAAGAAAAATCAATGTTGACATTCAAGCTTCCATCTCCTTCATGTGGCTCACTTAACTCTGAAATTATTTACACCATCATTACCTCGCATACCTCATGCTACTTTCAAATCCATCATAACCTTCCAAGAAGTGCATACTGGTATCTACTCATTGCTAATGACTAAGTGTCTAGGAGAAATCTAGATGGTATTCTCCTTAGATTTCTAGATCATGAGGAAACTGATGAAGTGTTAAGAGAGGTCCATGATGGTATTTTTGGATCTCCATCAAATGGTATTTCCTTGGCTACAAAAATCTTAAAGGTTGATCACTATTGGCTGCATTCTTTTGTCATCACTACAACATTTGGTTCTAAAGCTTCTCAACTAGCTACTTCAAACAACGATGTTCTCAAAGAGCCTCACAACACTCATCACCTACAGTGACTCTACAACTAGACATTCTACTCCTCTACAACAATCTATTATCCTAACTTTAAAAAAAACATATAAAGTCTTAAAAAAATACTAAAAATTGTAAAATGTCCTAAAAAAAATGATCCTGGTGAAAACTTAGAAACAAGTGCCTTGATGTATCCCAAAAAATATAAATACAAAAAATACAAAGAAAGGCATATAAATGAAAACAACAAAAAAATTTGAAAAAGAAAAAATCATGCCTTGGTGAAAACCTGGAAAATAGGCGCCTTGGTAGCAAAAATAAAATAATCTCCAAGTGGTGAAAACCTGGCAAATAGGCATCACTTGTAATCAACACTTTATCTATCAACCCATGGGTAAGATCTTGTGCTTCCATCCATTTTTGTTTCCTTGATTCATTATGGGCTAGAACTAGTCTTAGTATTTTCCTCAGTTATTTTCTATCATCTAGGGGAAATCGTACGCCTATCTAAGTTGTCAGTGCTTTATCACTTGGTTGACCACTTGAGCTTAATCTGAGTCAGATTATCAGCCCTTCCTAATGGGAAACTTCTCACTAACACTACTCGGTGTTTCTCAAAACCTTAATCCTATAGTATTTCTCAACACTACCAATATGGAAGTTACTATTTTTCATAACACATATCAGATCTTTCATTATTCACTATGCACTTTCACTTTGACACTAGCACAACGGTATTTTCTTAACACCCATCACCAAATTAAATCTTAGAAAACAAAAAACATCTCAGATCATATATTGAATTATTTTCTTATGTGTTGTCTATTATCATTGATTTTTTCTTCTTATGTCTTATGAGGTCGCTTGACGATGTCTACTTGACTAGAGATTCACAACTAGGGGCATAAAAATGTTTTCTTTGATTTCTTTTTGTGTTGTGATTTCAATAGTCCTAAGTTGTCCAATAAACTAGGTGTCTATGATAAGAGCCTCCATAATGATTGGAGCACCACACATACCTCAAACCTCTTTTTTTGGAAACTTAGGTGAGGTTGTAATTATCTATGTTTCTATTACTTGTGTGTAGCACACAAGACCCTACTCATGGTTATCTTGGTTCTCATGCTTCGATACTGGTATAATCTTGCAGCATTAACTTGAAAACCATGTTCAGATCATCACAACTCTTATGTCTTGATGCTTATGTGTATTTTTTACATCTTATCCAATAAGGTTGTATTCATATTTTTATGGTTGCTCTCGCACTGGTGAAAGTTGTATTGACCTTTGATGTCCCAGACGCTCAAATGATGAAAACTAATGGTTACAGGATCAGTGACTTGACTTTTGTCTTAGGTTGCATTCTCATTCTTAGGCTTCATTTTATACTAGGGTTTCATTTATCTTTGCATTTCTAGTTCCCTTGAGCTATGCTTTCTTTTCATTCTTCCTTTCTCTCCGTCAAGCTATTCAAATACAAATCCTTCTTTTGTATCCTATTTTTAGGATCCAAATCAAAATTCAAGATCATTTAACTACCAAATGCAATTGACTGTTGATGTTATCACTTCTCGCTTGTCTCTACCTTATTTTCTAGACTTTTGAGGCTAATATTCACCCCTTGTACCTCATTTTGATCACGAGGGGGCATGCCAATATAGAAAATATTTTCATCGATCAAATCTCCTAATCTGCAAATCTAACAATTGAGCTAAATCTTAAATTGATCAAGTCAATCAGGACTAAACATCATCACTTGGGGCATCTCAGCTTCATCACTTCATATCAAGTTGAGATTATCCAGATCTCCTTTGTGAAATAGTGTTCTCATCGCTTCATATCAGTTCACTTGGATATACATCTTTTTGATCACTTGGGTCATATTAGGTTCATCAGGACCCATATCAATCAAGTATCATATCTTAGATGATTATCTATCTCAATCTCCTTGGACAGATATTTAGTCTCATCACTTCATATTAGGCTAGATACTCTCATCTTTCTTATCGGTCTTCGTCTAATCAAGTTTGGACTCTGATCTCTATCAGCTATTTTGACATCATCATTATTTGAATCAATGTGAGCCCAGATCGCTCACACATTAGTCAAAGAGGGGCACATGTAATCACCTAAAATTGGTCTAGTAGAACTTGAACCCCATTTTCGATCAAATTTCCTCAAATTAAATCCTAAATCTCTAAGTCATATTTACTAGACATAATTTTGCAAAGTAACCCTAAAAATTCCCTTTGCATAATTAAATCAAAAATCTTATATCAAGCTTATAGTATGGTCTTATTTGTAGAGCTTGCATATTTATTTAATTTCTATAACCTTTCTTTTAATATAAAGTTTCTACACTTTTATTGAAAGAACACATTCACATCATGTATGCACATATTTAATCTTGATTAATTAACAATTAAAAAGGATTTGTGCTTTCAAAAATGTTATTTTTCTTATCTTACATAATATATCTTTTTCCTCTTAATCCTCACCACTCATCTCTACCTAATCGTGCATTTTATTTTTCCTCTTCATCTCAACCATTTTATTTCTCCTTTTAATCTCCACCCTCCATTCTTGAGGCAATTCCTTTAAAAGAAATCTCTTTCTTGGCTCAAGGGTTCCATCTTGTTGTTTTGCATTCTTGCATCTTAATTTCTATCTTTTTTGCATTCTTATAGTAATCTTTCTTATTTGAATTCTTAGCTAACTCTCTCTCATTTCTTAGGTTAGCTTAATTTTCTAGCTTAATCTTGCATTGTTAATCTAGTTTTTTTTTCTTGCATTTCTTCAATAGTATGGCTCTTGCATCTTCATTCTAGATTACTAGTTGCTTTCATTCATCTTAGCTTAATCCCTCATTTCTAGCTTGTTAATCTTGCATCTTAGCTTCATTCTTGCACTTTGAATCTTCTATTTTGGAGTAGTCAAGTTAGTAATCATCTATGCCAATTTGATGAGCATCATGAGAAGGATTAAACTCACTTCAACTAAGAAGCTATGAGCCGCTTCTTGATATTTCCCTTTACATGGATTCTCTCAAGTGTAATGTTTCATAGAAGTATCACACTTTTGATCAAATTAGTTGCTCTCATCTTTTTACCTCATCAGTAATTTGAATTCTTCTAAAACAATTTCCCACGTTGGGTGCCAAAAATGTGTGATCAAAGTATGACACACTTCTATAAACCCTTACACTTGAGAGAATCCATGGAAGAGGAAATTTAAAGAAGTGGCTTATAGCTTCCTATTTATGATGTGCACGAATCTAAATATTATGCATAGTGGCTCTAAAATGATCATGAATAAGAAACCCTTGCAAGGTCATCATAGAATGGAAGATTCAAATGAAAATACAAGATGAGAGACCTAAATGAGATGCAAGATCTAAGCTAGAATGAAAATGCAAGAACAAAAAAGAAAAGCTAATTTGACAAGAGTACAATACCTCCTAGTTAAGCTAGGTGATTTAAGCTACATCTAATAAGAAAATGCTAAAATAGAAATGCAAGATGTAAGAGAAGTGATGAAGAATACTCTAATAATGAAAATAAACAAGATGATAGCATAAAAATAGCATAAATCTAAGAGATGCAAGAGTGAGGAGAGAATTTCCTTTTTAAAGAGCAATAGACTATGGAGATTAATAGGCAAAGTCCAAGGGTGGAGAATAATCCCTATTTTGACTTTGGTGCACAAGATTCTCAAGAGGCAAAATCAATGGCATGATTAAGAGGCAAAAAGATGTGTGGAAGAAATTAAAGGAAAAAGGAGATTCCACACACCTAGAAGAATGTTCAATCAATGTGTAGACAAAAGTCTTTTTCTTTTCTTTTTAAAATTAGGAAATTTATTTTTCATGTGCACACATAGGATAAAGGGGATTTTATTTAATTAAAAGGGGACATGTTCTTTTACTCAAATTATGCTTAAGATAAAGTGGTCAAAATTTAGGATATCATCAAATAAATAATAAAATGATGATTTGATCAAGAGATAAGAGATTGAATCAATACCCAAGATTGATTAAGCATACTTGATGAATTCTAGTATTTAAATGTTAATGTTAGAGTGAGGCTCAAGGTTTAATAGACCATTTTTAGGTGATTACAAGTCTCATAAGCGGTTTTGATGCTTTTGTTTTGATGAATCCATTTACGAATAACATTCTATGAATGTTTTGGCTCCCCTTTATCTCCTATGGTGAACTATCTTGATTATTTATTCTCTTGGAGGCCGACCTTGTCAAAAATTTGCTTATCTTTATATGGCTAGCCTAGTTGAATTTTGGATGTTCAAGCGTATATGTATATGAATGAAATAGGATACATATTGAGTGTGGAATTGGTGTAAATTATGTATGCATCAAATTTGATAGTAGAGAAATTTGAATAAGGAGCAAAGGTAGAATTGTGTGATTTTGAGAAAACTAATGTTGATTTTGATCAGGAGATCCTATATATTATATTTCATCATTTTTCTACTACCTATTGGAAGTGTTACCTATTTTCGTATCCACCTCAAATTGGCAGAGTTGGGTATCTTATTAACTAAGGTGGAAGGTGCGTTTGGTTCATTTTAAACTTTAAATTTTAGTTGAGTGTTTGTACTAAAAAGTGAGAAATGAAGAAAAAGAAAGAACGTCTCTTTTCATTTATGAAGGAAAATATTACATTTATATGCAACAAATGTTTACAAAAAGGATATTACAGTACTTTTTTTCAATACAAGCTCATTATTTTATTTACAAAAGAGAAACAACCTTATAAACCACACAAGCCATGGGTGATGCAGGAGCATCCCAAGATCAAAGTTGTTCACTCAGATGTGGGTTTTGGTTGAGATTTACTTAGGAGAGTCATAACTTTTGACTCGGATGTGGGTTTTGGTTGAAATTTTAGAGGTAGTTGTGTGAGGAGGAGTTATTTGGATTGCCAATGAGCTTGTCTCGATTGGTGGTCATTTTGACATTTTTTCGGGAGCCTGAAATATCATCTTGGCCTCTGAATTTGACTTTTAGTGTTTTTTTCAATTTTTTAGAAAGTTGTTTTTGTAATAAATCTGATATCATTTTCTTGATTTCATAGATTAGTTGGAAATTCATCTTGCCTTATTTAAGAGCATCTTTTGGGAAAAAATTAGGATTCGTAGGATGGGTTTTGAAAATTACCAAAAATGGAAAAATCTTATTTTCTAAAAATCTACCAAATATGGTAATTTTCTGGATTGTAATAAGTAGTTGTTTTCTTTCATTGTAGAGTAGAGTAGAGTTGTAGTAGTTTAATGAAGAATATGACATTCTGAAACTTTGGTAGTCTGTGTTTTTTCTGAGTTATTGTTTGAAGGGTTTGGGCTACATCATTTGGTATTAGAGTAGGAAGATGGCTAGAAGATGAAGAGGAAGAGGAAGAGGAAGAGGAGGTGTCATGCCAATGCAAAGGTTGATGTTGGATATGCAGAGCCAGATTGAATGACTCAATGAGCAACTAGATAATCAAGGAATACATAGAGGGGATGAATCTGATGAAGAGGGAAACAGAAGAGGTGCTGACCAAAATGAAGAAAATACAGAAGAAAGGCTGGAAGAAATGAGCTATGAAGATAGAGTTCTCAGGGCTTTAGAAGGGAGAAGTGAAGCAATCAAGATTGACATTTCCGACTACGCTGGTAGTCTTAAGCCAGAAGAACTAATAGACTAGCTAAATGAGATGGGAAATTTTTTTAAATGTAAGTCTATGACAGAAGAAAAGAAGATGAGGTTTGCATGCACAAAGTTGAAGGGACATGCGATGATCTGGTGGGATCATCTCCAAAAGGAGAAAACAAAGAAAGGAAAGGATAAAATCAAAACATGGAGCAAAATGGAGAAAAAGATGAGAGAAAAATTCTTACCTGTGGATTATGCTCAAACACTCTTCCGAAGGTTTTAGAATTTGAAACAGAATTTATCTTCTATGCAAGATTATACAGATGAGTTTTATAAGTTGTCCATCCATATAGAACATCAAGAAAGTGATGAACAAATGGCTGCAAGGTATGTGAACGGTTTGAAATACACTATTCAGGATGAGCTAAGCATGCATCGAATCAACTGCATGGAGGATGCCTATCAGTTGGCTCTCAAGGCTGAAGAAAAACAAAATAGGCAATACTATCAAAGAAATAGAGGAGGACGAATGGGTACATCAACCCCATATCGAGGAGGCTCAAGTTCCAGTCAAGGAGGTGAGAAACAAGAAGAATCGCGTCAAACTCCATCAAATCAACAAAGAGGAAGGGGATTTCAACGTGGTAGAGGATATGGTAATGGAAGAGGATGGGAAGGCCAAAGAAGGTCGTTCACTTGTTTTAGATGTGGGGAAGAAGGACACAGGGCCTTTGAGTGTTCCAATTTTAACATGCAAGATGGAAATCAAGGAGGGCCATCCAAAGTAAACCTAGCTTAGGTTGACAATGAAGAATCTAAACAAGAAGTGTCTCTAGATATTAGAGAAAGTCTCATGATAATGAAGACAATGATTATTCCTACAAAGGAGGAGGTAGAGGAGAAAGGCGTTGATGATTCATGGCTTAGAACCAACATATTCCAAACAAGGTGTACCTCAGGTGGAAAGGTCTGTCAAGTAATTGTTGATGGAGGCAATTGTGAGAACATGGTTTCTAAGAAAATGGTGGAAAAACTAAATCTCCATTGTGAAAAGCACCCTTGTCCCTATCGGATTGCATGGTTCAAAAAAGGTAATGAAGTTATGATAGATAAGAGGTGCCTTGTCAAATTTTCCATAGGAAAGGTCTACAAAGATGAGTTATGGTGTGATGTGATTCCAATGGATGCATGCCATGTCCTCTTAGGTCGGCCTTGTCAGTATGATAGAATGGTTACTCATAATGGAGAAAGGAATACTTATACCTTCTGGAAGGATGGATCCAAGGTAGTCTTGCTACCTCTTAGGGATGATGGAAAAGATGAAAGTATACTATCTGAAAAGGTACTTGTCAAGGAGATGAAAGTAATAGGGTGTTGTTATGCCTTGGTAGTGCAAAAGGGGGAGGAAGAGTTGATGATACCACCAAAAGTAGTTGTAGTGTTGGAAGAATATAAGGATGTCATTCCAGAGGAACTACTAGATGGGCTCCCCCCAAAATGAGATATCCAACATCATATTGATCTTATTCCAAGAGCAAGTCTTCCCAATCAAGCAACTTATAGAATGAGTCCAACACAACACGCAAAACTTAGCAAACAAGTAACTGAGTTCATACATAAAGGTTTAGTTCAGGAAAGCATGAGCCCCTGTGTTGTCCCAGCATTATTAATCCCAAAGAAAGATGGAACATGGAGGATGTGCATAGACAGTCAAGAAATCAATAAGATAACCATTAGGTATCATTTTCCTATCCCTTGTTTGGATGATATGATGGATGTTCTTGCTGGAGCAACACATTTCACTAAGATTGATCTCCGAAGTGGGTACCACCAGATCCACATCCGAGAAGGGGATGAATGGAAGACTACTTTAAAAACCAAGGATGGTTTGTATGAATGGAAGGTTATGCCTTTTGGCTTATCAAATGCACCTAGTACTTTTATGAGACTCATGAATACTGTGTTGTGTCCCTACATTGGAAAGTTTGTAGTAGTTTATTTTGATGATATATTAATTTTTAGTAAGGGAAGAGAAGAACATCTGCAACACTTGAGGATCATATTAGGGGTATTAAGAAGAGAGAAACTCTATGCTAATTTGAAGAAGTGTAGGTTCATGCAAGCAAGCTTGGTTTTTCTAGGATTTGTCATTTTTGTAGATGGTGTCAAGATGGATCCAAAGAAAGTTCAAGCCATTCTTGAATGACATAGTCCACGTAGAATCACCAAGGTTAGAAGTTTTCATGGCTTGGATAATTCCTATATAAAGTTCATCCATAATTTCAGCAACATTGTAGCACCTGTAACAGACTGCACTAAGGGTTGCGAGTTTTCATGGACAAAAGAGGTTGAAGAGAGTTTCCAGTATCAAAAGAAGGTCACTAAAGCTCCTATTTTGGCCCTACCAAATTTTGATAAAGTATTTGAAGTGGACTGTGATGGCTCACATGTGGGCATTGGTGCTGTACTCAGTCAAGAAGGTAGGCCCATTGCCTTTTTTAGTGAAAAATTGAATGATGTGTGAAAACAATATTCTACTATAGAGTTCCATGCCATTGTGCAAGCTTTGAGACATTGGAAGCATTATCTAGTACCCAAAGAATTTGTGTTGTTTACAGACCATATTGCTCTAAAATACTTGAACACACAAAAGAAATTTTACACCAGACATGCAAAATGGGTCTCTTTCCTACAGGGGTTTAATTTTGTTCTGAAACATAAATCTGGGAAACAGAATCAAGTTGCAGATGCCTTGAGCAAGTGACTTGTGCTTCTAACCATTATGGAAATAGAAGTAATTGGCTTTGATGCAATTAAAGGGTAAAAGCACAATAAGTTGTCACCCTTTTACAAAGGAAGAGGCTAACAACATCAAAACTGAAAAAATTCAAGGGCATAAAAGTCACATTTCTGTTGAGAATTTGAAGATGATGTAAACTGATGAAATGTGTAAAATAGGATGAATTTTATGCCTATAATTTTTAAAAATTAATTTGAGCAAAAATTAATATGTTTTTTTTAATTTTTTAGGTGTAATTTTCATATCCTAAAAAATACTAGAAATCAGGGAGTTTACTTCCCGTCAAATCATTATAAGTAAAACATTGTTTTACCCTCCAATTTTAGAATATGTTTTAGGTGACATGTATATCTACTGTAGGAAAAAAGAAAGAAGTGTTTTCGATCTATAGTTTACCCGTTATAAGCATTCAAAGTTGAACTTATCTGAAATCAATAGTTTTTTCCTCCCATCACTTTCTCCCTATCAAAACTATGCCAAAAACCAAATAAATTACATTTTCTTGAAGATGACTCTCTCCTCTAGTGTCTTATATGATTTTAAAAAATTTATGAATTGATTTAGTATTTTTCTATATTTTTTGAATCAATGTCTTCTCAAAGTTTAATATGCATACATGTAGTTTTTAGCAAATTTGTTTAATGTTTTGTAGTTGAAACAATATAAAATTTATATGTCCAGAATCATACTTCTGAGATCTACAAAAGGGTACTTTTAGTTTTTTAACATTTTCTATTTTGATCAGAGAAAGTTACAGTAGAAGTGCAAAATTCTAATTTTTTTGTGTTTTTGGAGGTTTGGCTGCCAACAAGGCATGCCACCTAGGTAGACTCGACCAAGTCTGACTCAACCGAGTCCCCATGGGGTCGGGCCCACACAAATGGCCAAAATAGTGGGCAAATGAGGGGCTTGAGATGGTTTTTATAATTAAAAATGCCATGTAGACTCAATCGAGTCCTACTCGGCCGAGTCTATTGGGCCATGTAGACGCCATTCAGTGTCGCATGGCACCTACATGTACTCAACCTAGTTAAACTCAGCCGAGTCTAACTGGGTGAGTCTAATCGGGTCGAGTCATTTGAGTTAGCCGAAAAGCTGACACTCAATTGTGCTTTTACCCTAAAGACTTATATGAATTTGATAGTGACTTTTGGGAGGTTGTTGATCAGTTGAAGAATCTTGTACCTAGGCGCGCAGACACTATTCAAGGTGAGTATCTTATGCAAGATGGTTATTTATTCAAGGGAAAATAGTTGTGTGTTCCTGTAGGCTCAATGCAGAAAAATATTATTAGAGAATTTCATAGCAGTGGTATGGCTGGGCATTTTGGGAAGGATAAAACAATAGCCTTGGTAGTAGATAAGTACTATTGACCAAAGATGAAGCGAGATATCACCAGGTTTGTGGAAAGGTGTCGAATTTGTCAAGTAGCCAAAGGGCACTCCCAGAACACTAGATTGTACATGCCATTACCAATACCAGTACGACCCTAGATAGACTTGAGTATGGATTTTGTATTGGGACTTCCACATACACAGTGAGGTAATGACTCTATCTTTGTAGTTGTGCATAGATTCTCAAAAATGGCTCATTTCATTGCTTGTAAGAAAACTAGTGATGCCACTTGGGTGGCCGAGTTATTGTTTCCTGAAATAGTTAGATTGCATGGGGTTCCAAAAATGATCACCTCTAATCGGGATACTAAGTTCTTGAGTCATTTCTGGAGGACCTTAGGGAGGAAGATGGGGACAAAGTTACAGTTCAGTAGTTCTTATCATCCACAAACTGATGGGAAAACAGAGGTTGTCAATCATAGTTTGGGTTATTTTTTGTGATGTATTGTTGGAGAGAAGCCCAAACAATGGGATTTGGCATTGCCCCAAGCAGAATTTGCTTATAACAACTTGGTGAACAGGTCAACTGGTAAGTCACCATTTCAAGTTGTCTATGGTCAAAATCCTCAGGGTGTTCTTGATTTGGTACAACTTCCCTTGGGTGACAGAGTCAGTGATGATGGAGAAGCCTTTGTAGAGAAGCTCTACCAGTTGCAGGAAGATTGAGACAGAAGTTACAGGACAACAACCAGAGGTATAAGGCTTCCACAGATGCTTCTAGAAGGTATAAGGTTTTTAGTGTAGGTGATCTAGTGATGGTTTATCTAAGGAAGGAGAGGTTTCCTATTGGGACTTATCACAAATTAAAATATAAGAAAATTGGTCCCTGCCAGATTCTGAAGAAGATTAATGATAATGCTTATGAGGTTGAGCTCCCCAGTGGTCTTGATATTTCTCGTGTGTTTAATATTTTTGATTTATATACTTTCCATGGTGATGATGCCTCTATTGAAAATGAAGATGAGGTAGACTGGACATACACTATCCCCATCAAGAAAAAGGAAAAGGTTGCACAGATTCTAGACAAGAAGACTTTTCAGACTCGCTAGGGTGACTATAACAGATATCTTGTGCAGTGGGAAGGGTTGGCACCGACAGATAGCACCTGGATTAGATAATGGGATTTAAAGAAGCTCGATGAGCCTAAATGAAAGTAATTTGAGAACTAGAACTTGCAAGAGCTGCGTTCTTTTCAACCAGGGGAGAATGATGTAGGAGCATCCTAGGATCAAAGTTGTTGACTCATATGTGGGTTTTGGTTGAGATTTACTTCGGAGGGTCATAACTTTTGACTCGGATGTGGGTTTTGGCTAAAATTTTACATGTAGTTGCGTGAGGAGGAGTTATTTGGATCGCTTATGGAGCTCAACTCGATTGGTGGTTGTTTCGACATTTTTCTGAGAGTCTGAAATATCATCTTGGCCTCCGAATTTGACTTTTAGTGTTTTTTTTCAGTTTTTTAGAAAGTTGTTTTTGTAATAAATCCGAAATCATATTCTTGATTTCATAGATTAGTTGGCAATTCATCTTGCCTTATTTGGGAGCATCTTTTGCGAAAAAATCAAGATTCGTAGGATGGGTTTTGAAAATTACCAAAAATGGAAAAATCTAATTTTCTAAAAATTTGCCAAATATGGTAATTTTTTGGAATTGTAATAAGTAGTTGTTTTCTTTCATTGTAGAGGAGAGTAGAGTTGTAGTAGTTTAATGAAGAATATGACATTCTGAAACTTTGGTATTCTGTGTTTTTTCTAAGTTATTGTTTGAAGGGTTTGGGCTACATCAATGTGACAACTTATAAAATGATGCATAGTAAAATACACAAGTTAAAGTAAGTGAAGGTCTAGAGAAAGGGAGAAAATTCACCATTGCCTAAGGTAATGATGGATTGTGTTGTGTTTGGGTCAGTTGGCATTCAATATTTGTCTCTTTTTCCAAAATGTACATTTAAGGTTGATTAAATTGGTTTTTGTTAAAAGAGACTAATCAATGAAGGGTCTTCACCCTATCTATAGAGATTAACTACCCATACAAGCACACTTAATGATATGCAATACAAAAATTTAGAAAAGAAAAATGGGACACAAAGATGAATCAGATGTTTTAAACTAACAAATCTATGTCACGTACAACTACAAATATGAAGACAATAAGTTATTAAAGAAACATGTCTTATGGATATGAAACCTTTTAACTTAATATTTATCACAGTCAAAGATCAAGAAGAAGAACAAGCTATTAAAGGGACACATTTTCTAGTGTGAAACCTTTTAGTCAAGGTTATTAGCTAACAAGAGATCAAACAAAAATAAAGATAGAATTATCAAAGGGATAGGTCATTATGATCTAAGACCTTTTTGTTCAGTTTCACTCATAAGGCCAATTCAGTTACATTATAATCAGGATCAGACATTTTATTAAGGGATAATGCATGATAAAGGGACATGGTTCTTATGTGTAAAACTGTGATAGCACACGTGTATCCAATGCAACCAAATCATACAAGATAAGTAAAGATATTTAAATGTCTTATAATCGTGAACATAGAAAGTTTGCATTAAAAAGTGATGAAGGATATGCAAAAAGTTAACCTTAGAGTGAAAAAGAAATACTTGAATGCACAAAATGTGATTAGAAGTGAGTGAACAGTGAACATAAAAATTTAGTTTTAGATTACTGTAAAAAAAAATTCACTCTATGCTCAATTTGTTGAGTTGATTCAGAATGATTAATGCTTACAATGAAATTATTGTACTTAGCCTAAATTTGGTCATCAAAATTTCAATTACAAGTCGAAATATTAATAAAAGAGTAAATCATTTATGTTGAAGAGGAAAACAAAGACTTTTCTTTTTAAATGACATAAATATTTATCATTTTATATGAATAGATAATAACAAAAGTTTCCATATCTTTATGTAAAAGAATATCGATATACAAACTGTTCTATGATACAAAAAATCAAAAGTTGTAAATTATTTTTTGTTTTAAGAAACAACTTATTTACAAGATAGAACTTAAAATACAGAATGCAACTACACAAGATGTGGATAAGCCATAAAAATAATGTAAATAAATAATGGCATGTATAGAAGTTAACACAAGAGACGGGGGGTAAGGTTTTTCATTGCCTGAGCATGATGACAGACTGAGTCGCATCTTTGAGCAGCCGACATGCGTTAGTTACTTCATGTCTCCAGTTGTACCTATAGAATGATAAAAATTATGTCACTCAAAATATTGAGAAATGAAAGACCTCAATCCCTATCTATGGAATTGACGACTATACCAACACATTCAGTCTCAGTGGATACAAAGGAATTAGGAAAGAATTAGAAAGAAATAATTAGAGCATCATGTTTTGATTAATAATTTTGTCTCGTGTGCAGATATATGTTCATACACTCATGATTGAAAAACTAGGTGCAAACTAATCTGTAGAACATGAATATCATCATATAAAAAGCTAATTAGTGCAATGGAAAGATCAAAGAAACTCTAAATTCATGTGGAGTATCAAATGCAAGCATGAGGTACTCTGGAAAAAGTATAAGAGGAGTTATGTATGTTGAAGATCAATTAAATTCAATTGATGGAAAAGTAGTGAATATTTTTTATCATCAAATACACTGAGGTCAAATAAATCAATACCAAGATAACTTCCTCTCATAGGTTACAGTAGACAAAATTAAGTCAGAGTGCAAATAAGCTGTTCACTGTTACAAAAAATAAATTAGATGTACAAGAGTGCTTGTTTCATACAAGTCCATGATAAGATGTACAAAACAACCTTGATAATCCAAAGATCATAAGGGAATAAAGACAACATAAAGAAAACTGTGAGCAAGGGCATACAAGGAAAGCATACACAAAAATAACATCTTATAGACGAGCGAAACTTCAAGGGGATATCTGAGATAACAACATGGGAGCCTCTCCTTTATAATAATCCAATTTCTATCAGACATATAAGAGATATAATTAAAAGATGGTACATGAAAATGATAAATTTAGTGACATAAGTACAACCAAGGATAGTTTTATTACCACAAGTGTGTGATGAGTATCGGCAAAGGGTAATACCATACAATTTATCCTCATAAGGTCATCCAAGGAAATGAGTGTCATATATTCTAGAAGCCCAGATTTGGATACAGGTAAATGCTGAATGCTTTGCAAGCTATAGAGAGCCCATTGATTTTAAAGGGATTCTGTCTTAGAGTTTTAGTTTAAAGAAGAAACTAAGTGTTTGTTGTTTTACATGAAAATTTCAGACATAAATACAGAGATCTTTTTCAATACATATAACAACAAAGAACACTAGATTTATTATTGTCTCACGATTGTAAGATAAGAAATACTACTATAGTACCTGAGAATTAATATATAGTGTTCTCAGAAATTAAATGAAATGAAAAGATAATATTATTTATGTGTGAAAATAAGAATGCATGCAATTAGGCAAACTATGATGCACAAAGATGCTAGATTTGATTACATGACATGCAACTACAATCACATAATGACTAAGGACAACATTCATACTGATATAAACAATTTTGTTATTGTGGAACTTCAAAGAGTTAAAATGCAAGGAGTTGATACAATGCACCACTACATTAAAGATCATCTCACATTTTACCTTAACAACGAAGAAGATGATAGTGAAATTTCTAGAAAAAAGCAATAATGTAGGTGTCATAACAATAAGTATTTATGGCCATAGCAGGTCAACAAATAGCAGTGATCATTTCTTCATTTCTAGATTAGACATAATATCAACAGGGAAATAATCAAATATCTCTACAGTACTTAGATCATTTTCGAAGCATAAGAATATCTTAAACAACTATAGGAGTAGTTGTTCATAAATTTCAGAATCAGACTTAATATTTAAGATCAACAAAACATAATGAAGCATAAGCTACAAGAATAAAGAAAGTAGATCAGTTTCAGAGAAGATACAAATATTATATTTGCTTCAATAAGATTCTATGGAGATGCATATTCAAATACAATCAACAATTAAAAGCATGGAACAGAGAGGTATATTTAAACATTTACATAAATATTTAGTACGGTGTCATCAGAGTGGATTTACGGAAAAAGCCACAAAAGTGTCAAAACAAACCCTCAAGCACAAAACTATTTTAAATATCACATTAGACAGTCTTGTCCATAAAGTTGTTTTTATGAAAAGGAACAGAACTTCCATTATTTCTTATCATAATATGAATGCAGTAGTAATAGTTGCCAAGTAAGTATGGAATAGTTATAAGTTCAATGGAACAATCTGTTAGAGAATAGCATCGATCTGATTGATGGAATGTATACTATAAACATATATCTATATATGTGTACACACAGATATATGTGTAATTGTATTTAATATACATAACCGTCTAAATGAAATGGTGCTACTTAACTAATTAATCAGCAAACTAATTAATAGTTACATATATGTAGAGTTGTGATTCTATTGTAAGATTCACACCTCTACGTATATATGACTATCTATTAGTGTATTTATAAAAGATGCTTATTCTATGGTTGATATCAATCACAGCAGTAATATCAAGCAATAGTAAGCATTCACATTCTTTCTATATATGATCCTTTGTTTATCAACATGGTATCAGAGCCTCTATAGAAAAGAATCAAAGATAAAGAACAACAATACGTACAGCATTTGGAATGGAAATGGAGAATAAAAGTGAGAGCGGAGCATAGAGCGAAGCTTTCTGTGGCAAGGATGGCAGCAGAGAACGGGTTGTGGAGAAATGAATCCTTGAGCCCCCTTAATCTTGCTCTCATAAAAAAAAAAATGGGGGGGAGGAGAGTGTTCTACAGGCAAATAGACCCTTCGTTAGCATTTATCGCCACTGAAGACGACAGGCAATTCCAAACGGTGACCACTAATGCTAGACTCCCCCCCTTACATTGAATTGATTCAAACAACTCCGCCATTTGGATTCTCTAGAGTGGCGAATAGAATTGAAGAATACACATCCAGGAGGAATAAGAAGGACCATTCAATATACTTTGCATCTTATAAATTCCAAATCCGACAACCATTGTTTCCATGGGTCTATTGGAGAAAAAATCAAATATTATTTTATATATTTACATTCCCTCTACTTTGGAGCGGCAGATCCAATACCAAGGCTGCAAAGCACGTTGAAGGAGAGAACAGTAAGAAATATGGCAACACTCAATCATCTAAATCAAAATACAATCAGCAATTCGGTTAGCTGGCTGCACCCAAAGGGATTACGTCTGATAGATATGCAGATAGAAAGGACTGGATACTGTTCAGGGTCTGTTTGGTTGGTGGAATTAATCTGAAATAAGAAAACAAAATAGGAAAATTGGACATAAATTAATTCTAATTTTAATCTAAAATGAGAATTAATTTGATTCCTTTAAAAAATACATCACCTCGCCTTACAACATCGGTGCAAGAATATAAAGACTTATTCAGAGACGGCATCTCCAGTGCATATATATTTATTGTTACATTCAGACTGAATACGCAGAAATTATTATATTGATGAACAGGTCAATGGTTAGTGACCAATAAAGGTACAGCCCTGGAATGATAATAGGGAATCGTACACTTCATTAATTGTAAGTATCAAGAGAAATGTAAAGATCAGATATCGGAAGAAGGATATATCGGTGGAATACACATCTACAGTGGGTCAAGACAAACAAAATCTAATACGTAGACCAATCTATCAGATGACTCCATCAAAGACAGTGACACAGTATTTAATTGATAATACTAAAGTGGAGGAAGATTATCAATCTATGTTAAGACAGCGAACATTAGAGACTAATCGATTAATATGAAGACACTTAATGTTAGTGGCTCGAATATATATTTTGTCAGTGTAGATCAATAATGATGGAATTCGATATGCCATCATTTGTATCCATTCGATGAATTAAGAACAGCAAATAGTAAGCAAACATAGTCGACCAATCCATGGCTAGTCAATCCACCGCTCTGAAGTAGATGATATCGATGATAAGGAAAACACTACCAATTTAATAATCATAATCTATCAATAAGCAAGGCTTCCTATATAATGCGAAGGCATGTATTAAAAGATTATCATGAGCAGCAATTAAATATGCGTTATTAATCAACAAGCCAAAATGAGGAGAAGTTAAGTCCTAGAGCAGGGACATTACAGTGGTATGGTGATTTATATTCACTGCGCACCTTCAAACTGATACATTACTGCACATTCTGAATTAAAACAGGGCATTGGTCAACTCCTCATAGACACACAAGCTATCATCGACCATACCACAGAGCTTTTCAATTATCTACGTTCAGCAAAGCAACCCGCATAAGAGACCAGCTACATCCACTTATTATTGAAATCCTCCTCTGTCGAAGCTTCCTCAAGGGCACACTTGCCATTGATCTCGGTGTTCATTTCAACAGCCAAAGGATTTTTGAAGATTTGACGTTGTCTAAGTGGGTAAATCAATGAGAGCCTGCCTGCATTTAAGATGAGGATCAGCGTGTCTTTTAACAGAGATGTTCATGTATTATATAGATCGAACTTATCATTTTTTTCTTCAATGTATCGGGTAGTAGCATTCAAAAACCACATAAGCATTCCTGGGACCAGATCTATGAGTTTTAAATATCATGAATAACTGTTTGGTGCACCTAGCAGTGAAAGATACTCTCAGAAATACATAATAGTGCCATAACCATAACGACATCATCAGGCGGATACACTTCCATTTATGCTACAGGGAGATTAGAACCATTGACTTCGGATTCATGGACAAAGAACGAATCAAGTGGAAACTACATTAAAGAAATCATAATTGAGTTACAAGACCCTATTCTTCATACACAATCAGAGTATTTCACTCGCATGTTTATAAGGAGATAATCTAGAAAGGTTTATTTGCAAACCAGAAAGCCCGGATATTTTCATATTAGTCAGAATTAGAGTATTTATAATCACCAAGACTGAATACAACAACACATTAGTCATGAAGTGATTTATGTTATATTTATTTTATACATTTAGGAAGTTACTAATATATACATCTAATTCGATGCTTTATGAACTATTTCTAATCTATCTCTAACATCTTCAGAAAGGTCAAGAAGTTGGAAAAAATTAGCTTCTAAGGAAATAGATGATTCAGTCAACTTGGACAAACTCAATCATATTGATTAAGAGGGAGTTCATTATTGAAGGTAAAACAATTCTGAGATTATAGTAGTGGGAACTCGTGGATAGAATCACCGATGAGATGCACGTGGATATAATCCCTAATTAAGACATTCCTTACATCATGAGACTACAACTCATTAAGATATAAACATCATACTAGAGGTCTTTAGTATCTTCCCTCAAGTCCAAGAGGAAGTGTTAATGTTGTGGCCTTGGAAAGGATCAAAATGCATCTTATGCTAGCCGATGTAACCTTATGACTATTCAAATTATTCATATTAGTTCTCTCATGAAGGAAGGTATGAAGTGACATCCTGCAATGACACTGAGTTGAGTATATAAATAGGGTATGCCTTCGTGATAGGGGGAGAAGCTAAAAGGATCTGCATTAGTGGACACTCAAGGATCTTGATTCAGAGGGAGTAGACCATGTTTTGTTGGTTCTCTAGTAATCAAGAAATTGTAGCTAAAAATTATGATTATTACCACGTGAGAAGGCTATATGTCAGAGGGAGAAGCTAGAAGATCAAATTAGGTTGGCACCCCAGGAGCTTGGTCATACAAATTCAGAGAGAGTGCACCTTGTCAAGATAGTGTATACTTTGTAAGCTCAAAACTCACCAATACTATGAGATAGTACAAAAAAATGCAATTCAATGGAGAACTTACGGCTGATATTCTTACCAAACCCTTTGCTAGAAAGAAGATTGTGTACTTTCAGATAACCTTGGTATGTTGAGATATAAAGCCTTAGCTGAAAAGAAGGCTTCAGCTTCAGTGATCCATCATTTTTTATCTTAAGTGATTCTTGTCCTTGATAGACAAGTCTAAGGTGAAAGTCTTGGTTTCCACTCTCTGGGATGAGCCATGGTGGATCCACCCTCTAAGAAGAGTCAAGGTGGATGTCATATATGTGACTTTATCAGCCCATTCATTTTATGTTATATTATGAAAGGTGGCGATCTTTCATATGTGTTGGGTTACTATTGCTAGGTGATGACTTAGACAATAGATTAACCTAGTGTTAGGTATGACTATGTATTGTAGTCACTATTCCTAACACTAAATTTTTGGAGTTGTTAAATCCAGTTCCGAATTGGTTAGGGGTTATAACAACAAATGAATCAAGATTAGACTACATTAAGTTGTTGTCCTAGAATGTGTCAGATATCTTGATTGTTGTCACTAAATCTAGTTCTAAATTGGTCGGGGAATGCGATAACTCTTCTATCAGGATGAGTACATTATAATAATGTCCCGAGCTATGTTGAATATCTTGATATGAAGTTATGTTTTAGTTATCACTAAAATCGAGTTCCGAATAAGTCGAAGATGATGATAACTAGTACTTCAAGTTTTGATTCGAATTACGCCAAATATCTTGACACTTATACTTATCACTAAATCCAGTCTCAAATTGAGTCAGGGATTGTGAAAAACTTGTTCTATCGAGTTTAGTACATCATGATGATGTCCTAAGCTGTGTCGAATATCTTGATATGAAGTTATGTGTTAGTTATCACTAAATCCAGTTCTGAATAAGTCAGGGATTGTGATAACACACTGATCAATCCTCTCTTGCTAAGAGGGAGTGTTAGAGAATAGCATCGATCTAATTGATGGAATGTATACTATAAACATATATCTATATATGTTTGTGTATACACATAGAAAGATATATGTGTGTGTGTGTGTGTGTGTGTTTGTGTGTATAATAGTATTTAATATACATAGCCATCTAAATGAAATGGTGCTACTTAACTAATTAATCAGCAAACTAATTAATAGTTACATATATGTAGAGTTGTGACTCTATTATAAGCGTCACACCTCTACATATATATGACTACCTATTAGTGTATTTATAAAGGATGCTTATTCTATGGTTGATATCAATCACAGCGGCAATATCAAGCCATAGTAAGCATTCAAATTCTTTCTATATACAATCCTTTGTTTATCAACACAACCATGGGGAGTTTCTTCTTTTCAGAAACCTTCAAAAAATCAGATGCAAATGTTAATATACAGAGAGTTTGAATGTCAAAGAATCACATCCATACATATTCATTTTAGAAGTTTCAGAGGGTTTCTTATTTTTAAACACGGCTAACACAATGAAGGTATACAATTTTTTAAGGATAATTTTCTAATATAAGCCCACGGGGGTTTTGTTGCCACAATTTTTGGGAGAAACCCATAAAATGGAGGTTTTGTAGACGATATGAGGAAGACATCACATGGGAATTAGGAACTTTCAGATTCTAGTTTTTATTTATGCCATTTTTGTAATAAGAAAATTCTATAGATTTGTTGATATTTCGACAAGGGTGAGATCATATGGAAAATGCAAAAGCATAATAGAGGAAAAAGTTTGGGATCCTTTGTGTGAGAAAATTTATTCTTCACCAGAAAACCCTTATAGATCGCATGAAAATACAGAGGTTTCACATTGACAAATTTCTAAATTTGAGGATTATTTTTTTCGATCTTTGTTAAAAATCCAAATCATAATACACAACAGATTAGTGGTTTTTAACAAGAAGATCGAGCAATGGTGTTTGCAATGAGACCTAATTAAATACAAAGTTTTAAATAGATAGGGAGACATACCTTTTTTTTTAGAGTTTTACATAAATTTGTGAGAAAAATGAAGAGATCAAATGAATATTAGATATGCCATGGCCCAAGTTCAAACTATAGTATTAATGAACATGAACAAAAAGTACCAGACAGTGGCATGTTATTATGGGGAGGGTGCTGGTCCAAGGTACAATAGACAACTAACTAAGAAGAATTAACAGAAAATTAATTCAACTTAGAAAGTAACAACATAGCACATAAACGATCTACTTCTATCAAAAACCAAAATGAAAAAACTAAACTATCACAACTTGGTTTCAAAAACCCATGAGATAGTATTAAGTTTAATGAGCGTAACAAGTGACTTATGCCACACAGGGCTAAGACCCATAATTAAAGTTTTAAACTTAATACTGTAACCAAATAAACTAGCCCAAAAATTGGGCTTGAAGTCGGGAACATCACCATTTGCAATACCACCTGAGTCAAGAAGCAGAGTCATTTGCCATCCCATAAGTGCTTCAAAAGCAGCAGGTCGGCCCACTCTTCATTCAGAAATTTGAAGAGCTTACAATTTCCTTCCACAGACTCCTTCCCATCCGAAGCCAAAGGAACTATAATATTTTTCTAGTGACCATTAGAGATTACTCGCAAAAAATCATACAAAGGTTGTGAATTCTACTATCGAAACCCTACCTCGATAAATACCATAGAAAAGAAGTGAATGGTAAAATGAAAGGGATGACATAACTTTGGGATTTTTTATCCCTAAATTCATCGATAAGAAAAGGCATGTTTTCCTTTAAATTTATTTTTGTAAAAAGAAAGGCTTTTGACTCATTATTCCACTCTGAAGTGTATACTATATTTATATTAATAGTTATTAAATGATATATGATATATAACTTATTAGATATTATTTACTTAATATTTATTAAGTGATAAGTGTTATATTATGAGATAAATATTAACATGAATAAAGTATTAATGTTTCTGATTTATTTAATGTATTAAACTATTGTAATTAACATTTATTGCATCCTTAATTATAAATCATGTAATAAATATTAAATTAAAAATACTCAAATAGAGGTGCATTTTTTTATTTTTGTGGTTGTTTGTCAAGATATGGCATTTGGAGTTTTCTTGCATGTTTATATCGGGGAGAGGACTTTTTGTTTTTAAGAACAATGAGTGGCATGAGGTGGCATTTACTCTTGCATGATATGTTATAGAGGTATTTTTTTTCCTTGAGCAGTCCTAAAGGTTCTTTTTTCAGTGGTTAGAGGCGTATTCATTTTCCCACACGTGCATGTAGGCCTGAGAGGGGTTTTCTTTTTCTTTCAGATTCGGTGGGCAATTTTGAGGAGTTTTATACAGCTTGAGGGGTATTTTGAGGCTATTATCGATTCTATATCGGTTGAGAGGCATTTTGGAGTAGTTGGATTTCAGTTAGTCACAATTGCACCCCTATTTTTGAGGGATTTCCTCTTTCATCTGACCCCATTCATATTTGCATGATTTATGGGACTTATAAGTGAGCTAGAGGCAGTTCTACATCAATTTCTACATGAGTTTTACATGGGTATAGAAGAGTTTTGAGATGGTCAACTGCATGTTTTCGGCAGTTTGACCCCTCTTTCTTCTTATTTTCCTCACCTATCTAACCCTTCATGATTCTAGGCCTATATCTAGTCTTTTGACTTCATTTATTGGGGATTCTCTTTCTTTTCCTAGGAATGCTTTGTAGCTTTTTAAAATCTCTACTACATTTGTGACTTGTATTAGGACCCATTTTATGATTTTTGTAGCATACGCTTCTTTAATTCAAAATAAAATAACAATGGCTTCCCTTCTCAATACTTCTTATTTTAGATTATGGGTGACTGATTTGATGAATTGTTGTGGGTTATATCCTTTAATTTGTCTCATTTATTCAATGTTTATTGTAGGAAGACAGTTGGTTGATGTAGGTCCTAGATTGTGTAGTTGATTTTAATAGTTTGAAACTGAGAAAACCATTTGGTTTTCCTCCACGCAAGCATTAGGTTCATCCCTATTCAAGGAAATACTTATGCATCACCGGTTTACTTGAGTTGAGAGAGTTTTGAGGGTTATTTTGTTAAGAATTTTCTGAGCTTGATTGATTGCAGTTCTCAAATATTATATTTGGTGCATCACCTTAAGTATTATTTTTCATTTCCCAATAACTTCCTTCTATCCCTTTCCTCATTCTATTTTCACTTTAGGTGATACCAAAAGGAATCAACCTTTGAGTCTTAGAGATTCTCTCTCACCATAGGATACCCATAGCATGATAGCATCTCAATGTCCTGATAAAATAGCTAAATTTTTCATTCCACTACAGGCGCCATCCTAGTTGACAACAATTACATAATCAGAGATAATCTAGAGCTGGTATTAAACAGATTCATATCATAAAGATTATCTACTAGAACTTTTGCAATTTTATATGATAAGATCAGAGTTTCAAATTATCAAATACATTCAAAAATATAGTTCCAGTTCAAGAAAAATAAATGCCCTTTAATGAAATGATAATATCTAAGGTTTTATGATAAATAATGATGTTCAACACCAACCATGGCATTATATCTAGATCATATTACATAATCAGATATGCATCAATAATAATAAGTCATCTTGGTAATCTAAGTGTAAGACAAGGGAAAATTTGTACAAGTAACAAGGTCTTTCCAATGTGAGGGATTAGCTCTTTCCCATATGCAAGAATCATGGCAAGAATAATACAATATAGGGGTTGGTTGAACCAAAGTGAAGATTCAAAACCAAGGAATTTTTAAAGAAAAGTTATTGATTATATGGGGTCAAACATATAAATCATAAAATAATCCAAAATATGATCATCAACATTTGGGCACAAATATATACATTGAATAATTAAGGAAACCTATGTGGAAAGTAAACACCATGATGATCGCATGGACCAATCATGAGTAGAAACATTATGATAGTGATGACTATGTTGTAATAGCAATAAGCATAAGAGTGGTACATAAAAATAAAAGGTAGTAGTATCAAACATAAGTGGTGAATCAAGTCAAACTGATGTTGCCAACATCATCAAATAGTATACAATCATAGAAGTAATAGTACATGAGCATCAATATGGAGACATTGAGATATTTTCAAGATCAAAATAGTGATTATGCTAATGATAATGAAAGTGATGCAATGAAGTAACAATACAAACATGGATGTAAAGGTATCAACATTGAATAAATCCTAGTGCGGATGTAAGAATGTAACTAACATTACTATGTTTCACAAAGGTAAAAAATTAGTCTTGATAAGTCCTAAGTAAAAGAGAGTCTAGATATAGTATAAAGAATCATTGTAAACATCAAACAATAGGGATGTCCGATCAATAAATTTAGAAACAAAATTATGAAATGGATGTTAAATAATACTGACAAAGATCAATAATTTAATTTTGAAAGAAATAAAAAATGACAAGGATCATCATAGTAACCAAGCTATACAAGTCCTAATAGGATTAATGCTATATAAACAGTGTCATAATTTATTGTCAAAAATCAAAGGGAACATTTATTATTACAAAAAAACTATTTGAGGGTTCAATGGTAAATAACTATGAACAACATTAAGAGCCTCAACATAATGAAGTCAAAAAATGAGAAAATCAATCATGTCACTAAGATATAACTTTTATGAGGTGATATCTAAAATAATTAATCTGAAATATTCTATTAAGACTATGCAGAGTCCGCTGGTGGAATTAGAGGGCTTCCTGAAGAATCTGATCTAAATCTACTGTTGGTGGCTTTTTTGGCCATGTCCTGCTGGGAGTTTCTTGCTTTTGTCTTTTTTTTAGATTTTGAGGTTGTGCTTATTGTAAATCTGGGAAGTGTCCCTTCTCGGGATTATCCTTTCTTGGGATAGTCTGTTGTCTTTCTATTTTTCCATGCTTATCTTCTCAAAACTTTGTTAAATGGTTTCGAGGCCCCTTCAAAACCTATTGTTACCTTAATCAAAAACTTCTATGAGGTCATTAGTATATACATGAGCAACTACAAGAGAAGGTGTTAATATCATCGAGGAAGAGTCAAACATTAATAATGCCTTATCTATTATAAACAACAACTAAAGTTCCAAACATAATTTGTGCAAGGAAAAGACAAAGATATGTGCATACATGATTTTCATGGGCTGAGAACATATATAGAGAGGGTTTGAACATGCATAATTGCCAAATTTTGAGCTCCAAAGGATATATACTTGCAGCTAAAGGGCATGTAAGTTTCAGAGGTAGATGTTGTATAAATTTTTTCAATATGATCATAAATGTACATTTATAGCATGTGTTGAGATCAAATTTCTACTAAATTTAGCAAAAACATGGCAACCAAGAAGAAACATAAGTATATCCAATGGTATAAATCACCAAGAATACTAAATCTTGAGCCTATGGCACATTCAAGGAAGTCATTCTATTAAGTAGATACATATTACAAATCAAACCCTCATCAAATTATATCATTGGTTTGATAAAATATTTGTAGTTAAAAGATCTCAAATTTTGGAATAAACCCACAGCCCAGTTTATAATGCATAAATTTGTAGAGAAAAATACAACATGTTTGCATAAAAGGGCATATATAACACACATGAGAAAGGGTTTCTAACAATAAGAACAACCTATGGGAAACACATACTGAAAACAATGTATCTTTCCACCATTTCTATATAAATGAACAACTAAGGTATCATGAAGAAAAGCCTCCATATTTCCCTTGAAACCCTACGGTTTTCCCAAAGTCAACAGATAGAGCAAAGATTTATAGAAAAGACCAAATGACAAATGAATGCAAAATTTAGGGTTAGAAGCCCTCTTACCTCGGTAATTAAGTTTTCTTATGCATGATATTTTTTTGAGATTTATTAAACAAGAATGCCCTAAGTCATATTGTAGTGTGGCCTTTGTTTTTAGACCAATGTTTAAGTCTAATTTACTTAGCAGTTTTCCTCATACTAGTTAATAAATATGACTTAATCATTAGTGTAATCATTATTTTACTATTATTACAAATTCAACATTATTTAATATTTAATAAATAGTGAGTAAATATATTAGATGTAATAATAATAAGATAATATGATATTTTGAAAATGGAGTTACATTTAAGCTCATAATTATTGTTCATTTTGGGAATATCATCTTTATTTTTATTTTTTCCATATTTTATCATGTAATTAATACTGATTAAATTATAATCTTTTAAATCATTTAAATTGGTATTAAATTTTAAATACAATAAATAGAGTTAGTTGAGACATTTTCCATGCATCGGAACATTTTTCAAACTTGGGGTTTTATTTTTAGTGGATGGAGGGCATTTTTTATTTTCTAACATGGGCATATAGGCCAAGGAGGGGTTTTTCATTTTTCCAGCAATGGGTGGGCATTTTGGGGATTTTTTATGCACATTGAGGTCTTTTTGAGTTCCTTTTCAGTCTTACATCAATTGAGAGGCTTTTTAAAGTAGTTGCACTTTAGTTACTATTAGTTACACCCCTATTTTGGATGGATTTTCAGTTGCATCCAACCATTGAGTTTTTGCATGATTTTAGAGCATTTTTGAGGTAGTTGTAATTGATTTGGAGTTCTCCATGAGTTAGATTTGGGTCTAGAAGAATTTTGTGTTGTTCAATTGCATGTTTCATATAGTTTGACCCCTTTTCTTCCTTGTTTTCCTCACATATCCAGCCCATAGAAATTTTTTAATCTATATCTAATGTTTTGACCTCATTGTTTGGGAAGTTCTTTCTTTTGTCAAGATTTTTGCACATTATATATTTTGGCAGATTATATTGTGCACATATTGTAGTAGAGTTTCGCAGAATTATTTTATACAAATACATGTTCATTCTCAATTATTATTTTTGTTGAAGATTAATTGCGGGTATTTGGTTCAAGTGTTTTGTTTTAACCTCCATTTTATCAATCTCTTTTTATTGTTAGATGCAAAATTTAATTTATCTATTTATGCAGGTTTGTGATTGTGTCCTCTATTTTGATTCTAGAAATTGAGAAAACAACCTTGTTTTCCTTTCAATGCATTTTAGTACTAGGACTTGTCCTATGAATATCTTTTGCATAACATATCTGATTGAGTTTGTGATTTTTTTAGTGTCTTTAGAGGGTAATTTGGTGAAGTTTATTAGCTGCAAATCACATTATTCATTTTGTGCATCATCCATTAGGTCTTAGTTATTCATTTCAAAGGAAATTTATTTATTACCCTTTCCTCATTCAAATTTAATACAGGTGAGTACCATTAAGGAACCGGCCTTGTAATCCTAGAGATTCACTCTCTCCATAGGATACCCACAACCTAAGAGTGTTCCTATGTTGCAATAGGATAGATAGGTTTTCACATCTTTCTATAGGTGCAACCCTGATTGCTAACGTGAAGATTATTCAAATTGTGCAGTATGTTTATTATTCTAAATCAATGTGTTTTGGTTTGTTCTAAATTTGGTAGTAGTGTACTTCCTTAGGAGTGTACCTAAAATAAGCATTGTAAGAAATTATTCATGTATAATGAGTATATTCTCATTGCGGTTTTTCCCATATTGGGTTTTTCATGTAAATCTAGTGTTCATGTGTATGTGTTCATTTCTACATCTTTCACTTATGATTAGTTGGTTTAAAGTTAACATCTAAAGGTTTATAACATAATAAGTTATGTTTTGTGTGTTTTGATTCACTCCCCTCTCGATCTGGAAATGCTCAACAAGAATCACCTAAATTCATGTAAAACTCATCAATCCACTAAAGCAGGTGCTCTACGAGATTTTGGGTCTCTAAAATTATAAATTATGATAGCTCATGTAACCATCTAGTCACATCTTATTCTTAGGCTTGTTGTTCATGTTTAGATATGTTTATCTATAGGCTTAACCAAAAATAATAAATTTGATCCATCTCTGAAATATAATATAATTATGTTAGATTAGAAAGATATCAACTTAATCTATGTTTTAACTAAAGTTTTATTTAGGAAAACAATTATACATCAACTTTATAGATCTCGAACAATTCTACAATTGTTGTGGGTCTCATTTTACTAGTCATTAATTTTTCCCTCTTTTACTTGTTTCAATGATGTCTATTCTACTACGAAGACTAGTAAAATTTAGGATTACTTTTTCAAGCTTGCTACATGGTTAGAAGATAACTTTTTTAGAGCATAAATGCTCTCTGATAACAATGCTCTATGTTGATAGAGGGTGTTGAAATACATGTAATCAATGCCTTCTTTTACATTAGCACTCAATGAAAATCGGCATGGGAGCACAAAATTCAACATTACTAGAAGGTATACATCCTGAAAAATGATTTTCAGAATATGGGTTGACCTGTTTGGTTCACTCGAAACATGGTCCTAAGAAGTTGCATAAGGAATTTTAATTATTTATTTTAATTTCTTTGACTATGGTATGTGTGTATATATACATGTATGCACACATGGGTATATATATACAAATACACACATGTGTGTATATGTGTATACATGGGTGTATATATACATGTATACACATATGCACACATGTGTATATATACACACATATACACATGTGTGTACATGTGAGTGTATACACACACATATACATATATACACACATATACACATATATAAATACACACATACACATATATATACATACATGTGTCTATATACACACATGTGTAAATATGCATAAATATACACATGTGTGTATATACATATACACACATTTGTGTATATATAAATACATATACATAGGTGTGTATATATACACATGTATGTATATATACATATATATATACACACATATATGTATATACATATGTGTATATATACATACATGTATATATATACATTCTTATAGCAATATAATTACACTGAAAGTGTTTCTTATATGAAACGCATCGGCCTGGGTTAAAGTGATCAACAACCGTCTGCAACATTTGAAAAAAATGATTGTGTAAAATTTAATAAGTGTGAATGCATTGGACGGAGCTATTTTCATATGAAAAGTCAGGCATCTAACCCTTGGGTTTACGAGAAACGCATTATAGGGAGCTATTTTTGTATAAAAAGATGTGCATCTAACCCTGGGGTTTACAAGAAACGCATAGGATAGAGCTATTTTCATAGGAAAAGATGTGCATCAAACCTTGACAAAGCGATCTGAAACTTTGATGTACGTACAACCGTTCTTTTACTTCGGTGCATCCAATTGCCACCATTTTTTGTAGACCTCTAAAATAACCGCAATTGTTATTTTATGTATTTCCAATTAGGGGAGAGGACCCAGTAGTTGTGCACCCTAACTTTGGACTTCTCAAAAACCTACATGGAAATTTCAAATCACTCCCATTTTTTTATAGTAGTTTACTTGGTGAGTCTCCTGCTTATAACTAAGGTTTCAGAGCCACATCATCAAATATGATGCCACTTCAGCATGCTTTTTGCCAAGGTGTCCAAAACAGCCCAAAAAAAAAGTGAGACCAATCATAGTGAATTAGGTACCCCAATAGTTATGCAGCTGATGTGGCATCACACTATTGGCTAGTTTTTAGAACAAAGGGTACATTTCATTCAATTATGGGTAGTCATGATTAGCAAAAACAACTTTAAAGTGACAACCATTGGTACAATGTTGTCAAAAATATTGGATATTAAATCAACAACTATGGGTATTAAGTTAAGAACTACTATCACAACCATTGGAACGTGTTCAACTACTGGTTCCTCTCCCCTAAAAGAATTTTAAAAGATTGTATTAGTACAAGAGTTACCAGCATTTTTTTAAAGTCTCCAAGTATAACTTTAAAGAAAGACGCAGGACTACACATAATACTGCGTACGGATCATACCAACTCATAAACAAGAGTTGCAAAATCTCAAACAACTACAAAATCATACAATAAATTAGAATGGATTTTCATGTTGTTTTTATGTTGTGTTATCACCAAGTATCAGCTTCAATAAATATCAGAACATAAATAACTAAATTCAATAGAGATGAATGGGCAAGCGAGGTCTGATAATGGCTTCAAATTGCAGTTATGGCAAGCTGAGGGGCAACAAGGAGAGAGGAGGTGGAGAGAGGAAGCTAGGCGATTCCCCATGAATACAAGAAATTATCGAGGCTAGTGAGGACACCCAGTACAATGGATGCAAGGCAAAGCTTGGGAGTTACATGGGTGTTCTCAGTGGATTGTTTTATTCCGAAAGAAATCCAAATGGGGAGAATAAGAAGATGATAGCCGCCTACACTGATGTAGCCAATCAGGAAAACTGGTTCTTTCTGATATCAAATGAAGAAGGAATATAAAGCAATAATGGAGGAGGATATATAAAGCTTAAAATTAACACACTAAATTCATTTTCTTTATTACACTTTAACATATACTCTCATATAAAGCGAACCGTTGGTATATACAATAAATAATAAATTGTATTAATTTATATTTATTATTCATCACTGGAGTTAACATTTTTCTAGCTTAAATATATGTGGCAAACAATTATTATATTTCTGTAATTCATAGAAATGTTTGAAGTGTTTCAAATCATGGAGGAAGATTCAACAAAAATACTGAAGAACAGAACAGAGTAAAAATAGAGTATATAGAGATTTAATAAAACTTTATATATATTAATGCCAAATATTTTCAGATTTACAAGGCTACCAGTATGCTCAAACCATCGCCTATATTTCTTGCAGAGACAGAGTATCTTCTAGACACAAAAAACTAAGAAAAACATTCCTGTTCTATTTTCAAAATATTCTTCTTGAAGAAAGTTCTCGAAATGCCTGGAGAATAACCGATCGATTCAAAAAGTCAAGGAAAAAACAATATAAAATACAATGCAATTATTATGGTGGTTGGCAGAAGAAAAATGGTTGTCGCATGAGAGTGGTCGCATGATCGCATGAATAAAATAATGCTCATGCGATCATGCGACAAGAGCATATTCAAGGGGACCCACGCGCTTGGAAATGAAAGCAAGAGTTTAAGGATGTCGCATGATCGCATAAACCAAATGAGCGTTATGCGATCATGTGAAAAGGTAAAGGGAGAGGGCCCCACACAAAAGACAATATCGTAGGTACGCACATAAAAACAAAACCGTGCAAGCTTAAGGCAGTCGCATGATCGCAAGAATGAAAATGAAGACTTGTGATCATGCGACAAAGCATAAAGACAAAAATAAATGCCAAGCAGGGGAAGGTAAAGTAGAGAGGTGGAAAGGGTGTGTGGTCGCATGATCGCAAGGGAGGAGAGAGAAGCCTTGCGATCATGTGACAAGGCAAAATGGTATGGCCAGAAGGTGAGGTATGTGCGCAGTAGACAGGGAAGATTAAAATGCCAGGCTGGAACCCACATCTGCAAACACAGCATACTTCAACACTCCCCCTTAATCTTCACTGTTGTATAAGTCTACAATACCGATTTCTTCTAGTAGATGTTCAAAAACATTCTTTGCCAGTGGTTTTGTGAAAATATCAGCTAATTATTCATTGGACCTGCAAAACTGAAGAACAATGTCACCATTGTTGACCAATTCTCTAATGAAGTGATATCTAGTATCAATATGCTTGCTTCATTTATGGAATACATAATTTTTGGATAAGGCAATTGCTGAATTGTTATCACAGTAAATTTTCGTAGCTTCTTTTTGATGATTCCCCAAAGTCTGAAAGTACTCTCCTCAACCAAACTGCTTGACAAGATGCTGATGTGGCTGCTACATACTC
Source organism: Chamaecyparis obtusa (assembly GCA_027943335.1). Taxonomy (NCBI): domain Eukaryota; kingdom Viridiplantae; phylum Streptophyta; class Pinopsida; order Cupressales; family Cupressaceae; genus Chamaecyparis; species Chamaecyparis obtusa. Next base: position 54,277 of record BSBK01011241.1, on the reverse strand, counting down.
TGCTTCAGCTGATGAGAGAGTAACAATTGATTGTTTCTTTGATGCCCAAGAGATAGCTCCGGAACCCAGATGAAAAATATATCCAGAAGTGCTTTTTCTATCATCCATGCTACCTCACAATCACTGTCTGTATAACCAATCAGTTTGTAATCATTTGAAAATGTGTACAAAATTCCAAAATTCTTTGTTCTAGCTATGTATCTCAAAATTCTTTTTCCAGCTTTCAAATGTGACTCTTTCGGTTTCTCCATGAATCTGGAAATAAGACTAACACCAAACATAATATCCAGTCTTGTGGTAGTTAAATACATGAGGCTGCCTACTAATCTTTTGAATAAAGTTGGATCTACACTTGGATTTTGATCATCCTTGCTAAGCTTCAAACCCAATGCAATTGGTGTAGGGGCTGGATTCACTTTTGTCATCTTAAATCTTTTCAACAATTCACCAGCATACTTGCTTTGACATATGAAGATTCCTTGATCATTTTGACTTACCTCCATGCCAAGAAAGTATCTCATGAGGCCTAAATCAGTCATATCAAATTCCTTTTTCATGGCTGCCTTGAATGTGTTAGTTTCCATATCTCCTGTGAATATCAAATCATCTACATATAAATAGACTATCAAAATTTCTCCTTCATCATTCACTTTGATATACAAGGTAGGTTCATTCCCGCATTTACTAAAACCATTATTTACAAAATAGGAATCTATTCTGTTGTACCAAGCTCTAGGAGCTTGTTTCAAACCATATAATGTCTTTTTCAATCTGCATACTTTATGTTCTTCTCCCAGAATTTCATATCCAGGTGGCTGACTTACATACACCTCTTCTTCCAAAATTCCATTTAAGAATGCTGATTTCATGTCTATTTGATAAACTTTCCATTTGTTTTGGGCTGCAGTAGATAGGACCATTCTTATTGTATCCATTCTTGCTACGGATGCAAATGTTTCATTGAAATCTATACCTGGCTTTTTTGTAAAACCTTTTGCCACTAATTTTGCCTTGTGCTTTGCAACTTTTCCATCAACATCATACTTTGTCTTATAAATCCACTTGACTCCAATTACGTCCTTGCCTTTAGGAAGCTCAACTAGATCCCATGTTTCATTCTTTTCTATTGACTGAATCTCTTCATCCATGGTTGTAATCCATTTGTCTTCTTTTATAGCTTCTTCAAAATAGATTGGATCAGCTTGTGTTAACAATGCAAAATCACAAAAAAAATTAACATTTTCATCTTCTTGAGTTTCATCATAAATCTCTCTAAGACTTCTTATCTTTTTTGATGTGTTTATGGACCTAGACCTTAAAGATGCAAGTGTTGGATCAGAAGATTCGCTACTGTTAATATTTGTTGTAGTGGGATTTGGAGTGCTAGGAGCTCTTGAAGGTGTTCTAGGTGCATTTGCTTGTGTAGGAGGATTTGCAGCCTGAATTTCATCCTCTTCATTCTCTTGTAGGACACTAGGTGTGCTTGAACTTATTTTGTCTATGATGCCATCCCATGCCTCTTCTTCAACAAATTCAACATCACGGCTTATTATTAGCTTCTTTGTAATAGGATTGTACAGCTTATATGCCTTTGAGTGTTCACTATATCCCACAAATATGCATTTTTCTCCTTTGTCATCTAATTTTCTTCTCAATTCTTGAGGTATCAATGAGTATGCCACACATCCAAAAACTCTTAAATGTGATATGTTATGTTTTCTCTTACTCCAAGCTTCTTCTGTTGTTTTATTTATCACTATTTTTGTTGGACACCTATTTAAAATATATACTGAACATGAAACAGCTTTAGCCCAATATTCATTTGGTAAATGTTTTTCCTTTATCATGCTACGTGCCATTTCCATGATTGTTCTATTCTTTCTCTCAGCTACCCCATTTTGTTGAGGTGTAAACCTTGCTGTAAACTATTTGTTTATGCCATTTTCTTTGCAAAAAATTTGAAATTCAGTTGAGACATACTCTCCACCTTGATCGGTTCTCAATGTCTTGATAGGATATCCACTTTCTTTTTCAACTTTTGCCTTGAACTCCTTGAAAATAGCAAATGTATCATATTTATACTTCAAGAAATAAACCCATGCTTTTATGCTGAAATCATCAATGAATGTTATGAAATAACATTTTCCACTTATGGAAGGTGTTTGCATAGGTCCACAAATGTCTGAATGCACTATCTCTAATGGTTGTTTTGCTCTATATGATTCCCCAACTAGAAATGATTTTCTATGTTGTTTTGCCAATATGCAACTCTCACATGTGGTTTTAAGTGACTCTATTTGTGGTAACCCATAAACCATTTTCTTCTTGTATAACAGCTGTAATCCCTTGAAGTTTAAATGCCCAAGCCTTAAATGCCATAACCAAGATTCATTTTTGTATGAGACTTTAAAAGCTATTTCAGCAACCTTTTGCAAACCTTGTGGCTCTATCATTAATCCACTTTGAATTCTTAGTGGGAACATCCTATTCTTTGTCATTTCTACTCTTGCAATCAGCCTATTGTTTGGTTTCTTGTCTAGTATCACACATTCACCATTCTCAAAGTGTACTCTATAACCTTTTTGTACCAATTTCCCAATGCTTATAAAGTTGTGTTGTAATCCGGGAACATAATAAACATCTAAAATTTGTTTATCTTTGCCTTGTTTTGTTTTTATGTTAATTGACCCTTTGCCCATGACTGAAACTTTTTGATCATTTCCTAATTTAACTTCTGATTTTACTAAATCATCTATTGTTGAAAACATTTCCTTCTTACAACTCATATGATTACTGCATCCACTATCTAAGAACCACAGTTCTTTAGAACTTTCTTGAGCTACATTGCATGCTATCAATATTGTGTCTTGTCCACTAGTGTTTGACTGATTTTCATTTGTGAAATGTGTCTTTTTCTTGTTCAAATCATATTACTTTTTCCTACATTCTGATGCATAATGCCCAAATTTGCTACAGTAGTGACATTGGATGTTAGATTTGTCATACCTTTCTCCTTGATGATAGCTTTGAGAGTGACTGCTCCCCCTTCCTCTTGTTGATGTAGAATGGGCATTTGGGCTTGATGGTGGTCTTCTACTTTCAAATTATGTATTTTCTCTTCCTCCCCTTGATGAAAAATGTCCTCTGCCTCTACTGTTGTTTGATCTCCCTCTTGACTTGCCAAATGAGAGTTGAGTCTTGAATGCATTTTCAAATGATGATGACCCAGTTCGGTTCAGTCTTTGCTCATGGACTAAAAGTGACCCCATTAATTCATCTACTGATAATATAGAAAGATCTTTGGCCTCTTGAATAGCTATTACTACAGCATCAAATTTAGTAGGCAGACTTCTAAGTATTTTTTCCACAATCTTTTGATCTTCAACAGTGTCTCCATAGGTCCTTAACTGATTTACTATAGACATTGCATGAGTGAAAAATGCATCTATTGAGTCTGAGTCTTTCATTTGTAAATTCTCAAAATCCCTTCTAAGTATCTGCATTTTTGCCATTATTACCTTGCCTGTGCCTTGGTATGCTGTTTGCAAACTATCCCATGCTTGTTTTGATCTTGTGGCAGCTGCAACCTTTGGAAAGATTGATTCTTCCATTGCTTGTTGAATGAAAAATAGTGCCTTTGCATCCTTCTTCTTATTTTCCTTCAATAAATCCTTATCTACTTGTGAAAGGGCCTGATATGCTTGCTAGTCTGGTGGTTCAAGAAAGCCATTTTCCACTAAATCCCAAACATCTTGTGAACGAAAAAGAGTCTTCATTTTGATGCTCCAATAGTCATAGTTTTTGCCATTAAAAATTGAAATCTGGGGCTGAGAAATACTCCCACTGGTTCCTATCATAGTTTACCAGTAACACTTTCTCTTTTTTTATAAAACCCCCTTTTTTTCTTTCTTTTCTCTGACTTGCTCTTTGCCCACAATAAAATCTTCCAAGAAAACAATACCCAGATCCTTTTGAGCTTCAATCTCTAGCAGACCTTTTCCCTTTAATAACCAGTGCTTCAATCTCCTACTCTGATACCACTTTGATGGAGGAAGATTCAACAAAAATACTGAAGAATAGAACAGAGTAAAAATAGAGTATACAGAGATTTAATAAAACTTTATATATATTAATGCCAAATATTTTCAGATTTACAGAGCTGCCAGTATGCTCAAACCATCGCCTATATTTCTTGCAGAGACAAAGTATCTTCTAGACACAAAAAACTAAGAAAAACATTCCTGTTCTGTTTTCAAAATATTCTTCTTGAAGAAAGTTCTCGAAATGCCTGGAGAATAACCGATCGATTCAAAAAGTCAAGAAAAAAATAATATAAAATACAATGCAATTAATATGGTGGTTGGCAAAAGAAAAATGGTTGTCACATGAGAGTGGTCACATGATCGCATGAATAAAATAATGCTCATGCGATCATGCGACAAGAGCATATTCGAGGGGACCCATGCGCTTGGAAACGAAAGCAAGAGTTTAAGGATGTCGCATGATCGCATAAACCAAATGAGCATTATGCGATCATGCGAAAAGGTAAAGGGAGAGGGCCCCACACAAAAGACAATATCGCAAGTGCGCACATAAAAACAAAACCGTGCAAGCTTAAGGCAGTTGCATGATCACAAGAATGAAAATGAAGCTTTGCGATCATGCGACAAAGCATAAAGACAAAAATAAATGCGAGCAGGGGAAGGTAAAGCAGAGAGGCAGAAAGGGTGTGTGGTCGCATGATCGCAAGGGAAGAGAGAGAAGCCTTGCGATCATGCAACAAGGCAAAATGGTACGGCTGGAAGGTGAGGTATGTGCGCAGTAGACAAAGAAGATTAAAATGCCAGGCTGGAACCCACATCTGCAAACACAGCGTACTTCAACATCAAAATATTAACATTCAGAAACATTTTAAGGACCATGACAATACTATTTTTCAAATTTTGTACAAACGTTCTCGCATATGAAATAAATGTACAAAAACTGACAGTGTCACGATATAGTTGAAGGGGTATTATTTTTTTTACAATTATAAATTAGTACATTGATTAAATGGAGATTTGCCCATCCCGTAATTGCCTATTACATCTTTCATATTGCTAAGACAACCAGAAATAAAAATATATAAAATTGAATAGAAAAGGTCATTAAAATAGTACCAAAAGTGCAATTAATATTGTAATATAAAACTAGCTATTACATAATAGATAGAGAAGCCGAGGCTTCTGGCTTACACAGATAACAACATCTAGGAGTAAATAATTCATGTTTCTAGTCATCCATCTCAACGGCAAAACCAACATGTAGTAATTCTACTATTGTTTAGTACAATCTAAACCATCTTTCCTTTACTTATAGTCTATATAATCTCCGTGAACTTTCTATCTGCAACAAGAACAACAAAAAAACTTAATTAATCGCACAACCTAGCTAAGGCACGGAAGGTTATATGTATATGAGAGAAAATGAAAATGTAAAATTTAGTTAAAATAGAATGACAACTAACTTACAATATCTAATAAATTGTATGAGGTGGAGGAGCCATATGCATGGGAGGGAGATTGTGGTGTCCACGCTTGGGTGGGGGGTTTATTAGTGGCTTGGGAGGAGATTTCTTCATGTGAGGAATGTGAGGATGCGGTTGAGCAGGGGCATTGAAGATGGGGGAGCCCACATTGTGATAGAGAGGAGCGTTTGCAGGAGAGAATGGTGGGAATTTGTTGAAATGTGAAGGCTTTGGAAAACGGGGAGAAGCTTGGGGAGAATGTGGGTATGAAAATGCAGGTGGGTGAGTGTGTAAGCGTGTTTCCTTCTCAAATGGGGGTTTATGAAGAAAGTCATTTGCGTTTACCACCGTGCATGAAATAGAAGCGATTTAACAAGGAACCTGCAGTTCCGCCAATGCAGAAAGCCGCACAGTTGAATGTGAGGAGGATCCATTGCCCTAAGCTTTTCTACTACCCTCTCCCTGCCCACATGTTTTTCGAGCTCCTCCTGGGCTTTCCGCAGAATGTCCGGGTGCTGCAACAGAGCCGCCAGTGCCCATTCAATGGTCACAGCGGATGTCTGTACCTGCGGTTATCATGTTCTGCACAACAAAAAAAATTGGGGACTGCTACTTACCTGTGGTTATCATGTTCTGCACAACAAAAAAAATTTGGGGACTGCAACTAAGAAAAGAATCACGACAATTTTAGGGCTTTTCAAAATTTAATAGAAAGGGGGGAGAAACGCATTACAAAATTTGTCTTATTTCAATATCCATCTGTAAATTGTCTGCACAGGTTTATGCATTAGAACTGACCAAAATTGCAATTTGAATTCACATTAACAAAAACCCAACCCATTGCACTGCACGCGAAGAAGAACAAACCCTCTGCATACAAATTTACTCGTGACCCTAAGTCCAGACAAATCCATAAACCCTAATAAAAGTTTAAGGGTTCTCAAACAAAAATATCTTGCATCCTCGTGTATCCTTCTATGTATGCAAGAACAAGTATAATCCAAACAAACAAGACACCTGGACTGTCAATTGGTGGACCCAGATCGGATTTGGAAGACATGCTACTCAAAACGTGGAAAGCTGCATGTGTTTAAATATTGGAAAGTGTTTATACGTGGAAAGATGCAAGTATTTTAATATTGTAAAATGTTTCTTATAAAGATGACATTGCAAATTTCGATAAATTCTCGGACATATGAGTAATATTTTAATCCAAACATGAATAATAAGAGATATTTTAATCCAAACGTGAATAATGATAGAATATAATTTCAGTAGTAAAAATTAAATTTATTTTCCCCTGTATACAGGTGCCTGCAAAATTGGAACTTGACAATCAAAGCAAATAATATTTTGAAAAGATTTGAGATTGAAATCTTTCTTGCCTTTTCAATAATTTTGGATGTTGGCCCTGGCCACTAGCCAATCCAATTCTGCCTCCTCAGAAAGAAAATAAGAAGGGTAGGATTCAATATATCAAATTATGCCTCGTTAGACATTGATATCAATTCACGTGGAGTGATCATTTTGAGTCCTCAATGATTGAACAACTGGCTTGACCTTCGGATTACGATCCTCTCCATATGATTTTCTTGAGCATGAAATCCTTATAAATCGTTCCTAAGAAGCTGAGAGTATTCACTTGAGTCATTCATTTCGATTGAATTCATTGCCCAGTTGAAGATTTTTGTCCTTCGCTGATGGCTTACCACCGGAGCACGACCGCACTACCCAACTGGGTGAGCTTTTCACAACGCTGGCAAAGCGTGGAGACGCCTTGGAAGCAAAGATTCACCATCAGATTTCGTAGTGAGACACTGCAAAAAACTCCGGAAATAGACTTTAAAAGAATCACCATCGGCTTTCGCAGTGAGATACTGCAAATTCCGATAAACTCCAAAAATAAACTTTAAAAGAATCACCATCAGATTTTGCACTGTCTCACTGCAAATTCCCATAAATGCCGATAAACGCCGTGCAGTAACTATTTCAGAAACAAGAGGTAGAAAGATTAGATAACTTGGCGGACGTGGGGACAAAAGTTTACATAAAATTTGTCCTTATAAGCTCTTTGCACCAAACATCATTAAGTGAGAATTGTAATGCAGAGAAAAGACGTTGCCCAACAAAAATGGACGATTCACAATTTTTTCTCTGCGATTAGATATCAGGACCACAAACAAAATATATTGCAAGATTTTTGCAGTGATGATAACATGCCCACAAACACACAGATTAAGACTATTTCCTATTTCTTCTTAAACCCATGAGACTGAACTCATGATTACGATGAGATGGAGAACATTGCAATTGTCATATAGTGAATGATAATTAGCCATCATTGTTGAACGGAACTCTATGATAGCATTTGACATTTAAGCATAGTGAATGATAATTTGTTATCATTGTTGGACCAAATTCTATAATAGTATATGAAATTTAAACAATACTTTATGTTGTTTGATAATTGGATTGGTTCTTTAACTATATATCAAAATTTCATTTTGATAATCTGTCATCATTTGGGAATCAACTTTTATGGTAGTGAAATTTTAATAATAGTCTATATTATTTGGCAATTGAATAAATTCTTTAGCCATCCTTTTATAGTTTATTATGATAATATATCAGTATGGCTGAATCAAACTCTATCATAGCATATAAAATTTAAGTAATATTTTATGTTGTTTGGCAACTAGATAGGTTATTTCATCATTTATTTAAAATTCATTATGATAATCTTTCATCATTTGAGAATCAAACTTTATAGTAGCGTATGAAATTTAAGCAATTGTTTATATTGTTTGGCAATTGGATAAATTCTTTAGTCATCTTTTTAAAACTCACTGTGATAATCTATCACCAAAGAGGAATCAACCCCTATGGTAGTATATGAAATTTGATCAATATTTTATGTTGTTTGGCAATTGAATAGGTTCCTTAACCATGTATTTAAAATTTATTATAATAATCCATCATCATTTTAGAATAAAAAATTATGGTAGCATATGAAATTTCTTATATTGTTTGGCAATTGAATAAATTCTTTAGACAATTTCTTAAAACTCACTATAATAATTAACCATCATAGCTAAATCAAACTCTATGGTAGTCTATATAATTTAAATAATATTTTATGTGGCTCGGTAATTAGATATATTTTTTAACCATGTTTTCATTCATGAGTTCTAAAAAGAAATAAGAAAACAAAAATGTACATAGTGTTTGAGTCGTTTACTTTTTCTTTTTTTCTTTTTTAGTAGTTTAGAACTTCAAGTATAAATATTATATATTTTGTTCTTATTTTAATTTTATTTTAGGTATTTGGGATTGCTCATTCAAATTTATATTTTGTTAATTTCAAGAAAGAATATTTATTGAAAGTTTTATTTTAGTTTTTGTTACGCTTGTCTACATATACAACTTTTTTCCATTCATGATAAATAAATAAGTCAAAAGAAAAAAAAAATTAACTTATGATAATCAAAGTTAACTAAATGCAATTAGTCTCATTTGATTTAACTGGACTCCATTGTCAACTACGTGTGGACCCAATCAACCTATTTAATCAATCAATTTATTATTCCATTTTTCAATGCTACTTAAACTTTGAGCTACAATACATTTTGGTGTATCATAAATGGATATGTGGGCCCATATAATAAATCTTTAATTACACACTCTGCAAATATCAATTCCTCTATATGTATGTATGTATGTATACATACATATATACATATATATAAGTTATGTGGAGAAAGGGCCCCAATTTGTTAAAATTTAAGAAATTATCAAAAGGGAATAAGCAATGAAGGACTTTAGAGAAAGCTGAGTAAACAAAAAATAATTTAAGATAAGATTAAAAAAACTAGTGACAAAATGTGCCAAGATAACTAGCTTAAAAAAGCTAAAAGTTGAACAACAAAAAGAAATAGTTGGGGGCATTAAGTGATATAGCCCCATTTGTGAACCACATGGGGCTCCATCGAGTTGTTTCTTGACCCTCAAAATGGTGTATTTTTGAGTTGTACTCTTGAGCTAAGTTAACCTTATTTGATCTATATATACCACTATGACAATGTATTATTTGTAGGTCGAACAATATGCAATGGGTTGCTTTCCCTTTCTCTAGATCAAAACTAATCATAAGGTGATCCAAAACTTCAATATAGTAAGCCAATTCCATTGTATATTCCAAGTACTTCTCCCCCCAAAAAAATTTGAGGATCCCGTTAAATAATATAATTGCAACATCTATTCATTCAAGTTGAGTTCTAACTCTAACTTTTCAAACCTAAAAAAATATAATTATAACATCATAAATAAACTTTTTGAACCAAAAATGTGTTAGGTAGATTAATGCCTCTCCCTTTACAATAATTTCCAAAAAAAGAGACACTTGGGAAGAATAAAAATCAAGAGTCACCAAGCTACGATTGAAATCTATAAGGTAAATTCATTGAATACGTTTAATAAATATATTTAATGTATGTTTAATTTGTACGATGAATAAATGTTAAATTTCTTTTAAAGGGAAGTTAGTTAAAGGGAAATTAATATATGATTATTTATATTAAATAAAAAAACTATATTAAAAAGTATTTATATTAAATTATATTATTATAATATGTTATTATATTAATATTATTATTTTAAAGTGTAAGTTGCTAGTTGCTTCTTTTTTTCTTTAATTTAATCAATCTTATATACGAATAATAGTAATTATTAATATTATTATTTCAAATTCATATATATTTATTAGAAACATATTTATTTAAAATAAAATTAACTCTTGCAACTTACTTGTTTTGATTCTATCAGAGTCGTTTATGAAAGAACTCATTTGATCATAAAAATCCTCGCCCAAACTTGTTCCAAAATCAATTTCCTCAAAATTTACCACCTTAAAAATTATAATTAGTATTTTTTCAAATAATTGGACTTCTTAAATATAACTAACTACAAAAACATTAAGTTTAAAATTTTTTTTACTAATATAAATGGTTCTAATTTAAGATAAAAATATAGTTTTTTATAATATACACAATTATATTGTACCCTTTCTTATCATATTTTTCATTAAAAAATTAAATAAAATTCCTAATTAAAATATATCTTTTAATCTCCAATTCTAACTAATCAAATTTGCCAACTTAAAATATTACTAGAATTCAAACTCACCTTAGATGAGAAATCGTCAACATCCGGATCGACCAAGTAATCAAAAAATTTATATACAAACTCCACTACATAAAGCCCACTATCGTGAGGAACCTGTATTCATGCATTCATATATTTAAAACAAAATCATAGAAAAAAATTTATTTGTTTAAATGAAAATGAAGACTATGATAGGATGTCATTCCTTTAAATCTGACCAGCTAGCTATTCTTCTAGTCTTGTATTCAACCACTCTAAAATAAATATGATAAGTGTAATATATTAGTTACATTGAAAGTTGAAGGGAAATTAAATGTAATGTATCAAACATAAATTAAATATTTACCATTTTATAGTATGATTCATTGCTTCACTTATTCCACACACTTCCAAAGAATTGACATACAATATCTGTGGTGTCTGATCATTTACATCACAAATGATAAATAAGTGACATTGTCTTCTGCAAAAATATATAATTGCCAAAGCTCTAGTACCAAAGAGCTCTAGGATAAAAGTAGTAGATGACTTGTATGATACAGGTAACTATATAAGGGATGCCAAAATTGGCACCATCAATGCAAGTGGCACCTTTTATATTACTAGCCTAGATTTGTTCAAAGTAGGTTTTAGTCAAAGAAATGCCCCTCCACCTAGTAGCAATGTACAGCGGTTTGACCTAGGAAAACTTGTTGTACCCAGTGTTTTCATAGATGTAGATTTGATGATTCAAATTGGAAATAATTATGACCCCATTACTAGGGTAATTACGAATGTTAAAGGAAACGTGTTAATAAACATCTTTGTTGAACAAATCAGGTTGGTTTTTAAGCTAAGTGAACCATCCAATGACCTAGAAAAAATTGATTTTGAGGAATTGAAGGAAGTGTACAATGCACAGGGGGATTATCTCAGAACTGGTCCTGTGAAGGAATTTTGTGACAAGATTGGTAAGATGATTACCATGCGACCAAGTACATAGGAACCCTTCAAAACTAAATATTTTAACTTAAGAGCAAGGAGTGCATATTGGTCACTATGTCAAATCTTTGGAGAAGATGGTCAAGAAAGAATGCCAATACATTTGATGTTCATGATGGTCCAAATTTTACACCCATACATATTAGTTACATTTGACTTTTCTCCTTTTATTGCTGATTTAATTTATGATGGATTGCTAGGAATCCAGAAAAGCAAAGTTGACAGGCCATTCTGCTAGTATTCTTTCATGATGTATATGTTCTTGTTTAGAGGTGCGGTTATTTTGAGAAGAAAATGGATTTGTTGAAACAGAAGGATGGTGAGGATATGCTATTCCAATTATGGAATCTCAACATGACATGGGATAAAGAAGATAATAGTTTTATCAATTTTGATAGGTGTTTTGCAGCGAGGCCCAAGCTATTTTTTGTCCATGAGAACCCAAGAATCCCAAGAGCCTTGGATGAACTTGTTAGGTCAAAATAGTTTTCTAACGACCTCAGCATTGTGCATAATTGGGGGGATTTCATTTTTTATCTTGTTTCTACTATTATCAGACTATATGGTTTTACAGGAACTCCATTCATATTTCCATATCAAGTATCCCTTAAGATTGGTGTTATAGAGTTCATTAGACAATTGGGGAACATTGAAAAGAACACCCTCACAGGTAAACACAGAGGTACTCTATTCCCAAATGTTACAATTGCACATCAGTTTATAATTACAAAGGGTGGATGGCTTCATATGGATCAAGTCTTGAAACCATATCATATGACAACTTCAGTTGCTCGGACAGTAGATCCAGAGGGCTTTTATAATGAAATGTTCAAAAAGAAGGTCAAGTGTTCATTGATAGATCACATTTATAACTACCCTAAGGATATCATTAGAAATGTCAAAATTATACAAGAACAAGATATCAAAAGGAGAAATGGTTGGTATACAAGAAGACACTCGACTTTGTTCAACAGTTTGACAAGAAATATGATCCCCTAAAAATCATTACTCCTTTTGGGAAGAAGATAGACACTCTTATGGATCAGTTTCTAGGTATTTTTTAAACCCTAAATGAGAAGAAGGAGAAAGTCATGAAAGATAACCCAGAGAAGGCTCGGTCAATATTGAGAAAACCTACATTTACTAAAGTATTGCCACAAGGTAGATACATGGTACATAAGAAGAGTTGTTATAATGTGGTAGTACCAGGACATGAGAACCAGGAACAAATAAAAAGAAAATAGGATGTTCCTTCCTCATCACAGCAGGTGGAGAAACATGATGAGGCTGTACAAATTCTAGACTCACCTCAGGCTCAAGCAGCTCAAGATGTTCCCGATTGCCCACCTCCCTTAAAGAAACATAAATTAGAAGAAAGGCCTATGCATATTGAGGAGGATTATTCTCCATCCCAATCACCTCTAAACATCATGGATCATCAGGAGGTTATAGAGCAAGTCCAAGAATTGGGAGCTCTAGATGAAATCTTTATGACCTATGAGGAGATCAATGAGGGGATGCTAGAGCCACCCAAATAACCTAAATTATATTTCACAGTGGGAGAGATGGTAGGTACAAAGGTGGAACCAATATTAAAACAAGCATGTGATGAGCTCTTAGTTGATGATGCCTTTGTAAAGGCTAGCGCCTTCATGCAATTTCTATGGAAGTTAAACATGAGTCAATTTCAAGAAATTTGTGAGAAGAGACAAGAGAAATATCCATATAAGGATTTGAAAATCATAGAAAGTGAGGTGAGGAAGGAAATGACTAATAGATTTGAAAAGATTACTCTAGAGTAGGGTAGAGACTTGGGTCAAAAATTATGGAGTGCTTATCCTCCCACAGTGGGATATAGTTGATGTAGTGGTTTTAGATGCAGTTAGAAAAGAGACCACACCAATTCACAAGACCAAGGAGGAGGTAGAACAATTAATTAAAGGAGTCACTTTTAGTAATGACCATCAAGCCCTGGTTATGTGGTCCTTAAAGAAAAATGAAAATAACAAAGTGAAACAGATTATCAAGGGTGATCTTTCAAGTAGTCTAATAGTTAAGAGGGTCACTGATACCTCTTTAGTTGAGGCATCAGGCATGGTAGTAGCAATAGCCCAACTTATAGCAAGGGTGACAGAAAAAGAAGCCAAGGAAAAAGAGGAGCTCACACTAAGGTTGGAAACAATGTTGAAGGCTTGTGGAGAATTAAAACAAGGGATATATAAAATGGATATATTAATTGCAGACCTAAAGAAGAGACTAGGTGAACAGGGCCCTATTCAAGCATCAAGACAATTGTAGATTGCTTCTTCACCTGTTGTGCCTTCTTCTTCAAGCCCTATCATTGAGTACCCCCTTTCGCCTCTTCCCCCTTTCATAGGTGATGAAGACATAGAGCAAAGAGAGAAGCAGAGATATGAGAAAATAATAAAGCATACAATTCTACATTTTGTTGCAAATGTAAAGCCCAAGGAAATTTACAAGATGGGTAAGCAATTATTAGACATTTTGATCAGTTTTAGGAAAGAAAGTGCCACTGTCAACCCAATTTTGGATAGGTGGGTTGTTAGAGAAAATAAATTAAAATCTTTCTTTTCTACAACTGAGAGTCAACATATTGTGAATACACAGCTGGCAAATACTTATGATTTTATTAAAGACCTAATTGAATTTGAAATCAAGAGGGACAGTTTGAAAAGAAGGGCAAGGTATTTCCAAGACAATTTTCAAATGTGTCCTAGTTTTATCAAGGCAGATAGAACTATAAAGGACAGATATCAATGGTTAGAAAAAATTGATAGTGAAGTGCCAGCTAGAATTAATACCATTCTGAATATAGAAGATAATGCCCCCTTTGTACAATTAATTGAAATATTGCAAGATGTCAATCTATATTGTTTAGCTCTGATCCAGAATGAGATTAAATAAGCTTTGGATATGACATCAATTATTTACATTTTTACATGAGAATATAAGTAGTATGAATTTGGAATTCCTTTGATAAATTCCACCATAGGGTGGTAGCATTTTCAAAGGATAAGGTCACGAAAGTTCAATATATTGGTTTATGTATCACACTATTTGCACACTTTCCATCTACAGGCAATCCAATAAGTCATTTATACAGTGTACCTAACAATAATTAATTTCAAATTTTCTAGCCATCAACAGCTAAATTCGATATGCCAACAAAAAACTAGATTAGTCATATTTACATTTTGATTGATTAAATAATCAATTCTAAACTTGAATACATTTTACTTATGCAACAAATCTTTGAAAACATTCATTAAAACTAAGCTTTAAATTCTGATTTGGAAATTGTTAATGGCAGTAATTGAGTAGATGTTAAGTTTGAGTGCAATTCTAATTGGAATAGATTTTATAATTTTTTGGCACCAACCTATGTCTATAATAGTGTCTCAAAATACTAAAAATCCTCAAAAATTCCAACCAAATTAGACTCATTCTCATGAAAATAAGTGCTACTTGCAAATTAGGGCTTTCAACTTCATTAATGGAGTTGTACCAAGATAGGTAGGGATGATTAGAAGAACTCGCATCTACAAATTACCTTAGGCCTTGATTCCCTTGTTTGGCCTTTATTTATTAATGTCCAATACAAAATTAAGAATGTTGGTGTAAAGTGAAAAATGTTATCTTTGTAAGATAATATTCATTAACCTCTACCTCTCCAATCTGTAAATTAGTCACACTACAACCAATATATCATACACTAGTCAGATATGAGTTGGGACTATGTATGGAGATCTCAAGGTGAAGAAGAAAAAATCCTACACTATATAATATCCAAAAAAATTATTATGAATGATGTCCAATGCTCCTAATGAAGTATCATTACAGGAAGGTTTTAATAGTAATAGAATGAGTAATATATCCAATAAACCCACTAAAATCTTATAAATTCTAATACAAAATGAATATATATCCAAGACAATCAAAGAAGTCTTAGTGAGAAGCTTCCACATCTATAAGTTTACATTTAGCCAAGAATGGGTAATATCCATGAAATATTAACTAAACCTATAAAGAATTAGCATCATTGTAATTTCAAAATGGAATAAATATGTTATGGAAGGGAAGAAGTCATTTAAAATTTTATTCTAATAGAGAGAACACAATAGTCATGCATTCTTCATACCTTCCTTTTTCCAGACCATCTACTATCATTGACTTTTTCAAATTTTCAATGAATGACAACTTCTTTAGAATGTAAGAGATGCCATCATATAGCCTACATTATTGGTTCTTTGATGCCATAACTGGATGATATTATTCATTTATTAGGGTGATTTATTAATGAAATTTATCCTTAACTTCCACTAGCTACATAACCATCTACAACAATTTAATAATGTAAATCTACACTAACATTCTAGTCTTGGAATTTTTCATTACCTTCACCATCCTTTTAGTCATCATCTTCATAATAATAATTCATACTATTAATCCCTTCTAGAGCTTCATTAAAATAAGTCTCCACCAAGGGTGAATGGGAGGGTGAGCCTTGAGGGATAAGATTAAGAGGTCCATCCATGTACTCCTCACTATCACCATAATCAACTTTATTAAAAGGTTGGTCCTTTGATTGATCCTAACATGTGTCTTCTTGGGGTTTATTAGAAACATGGTCTCCAAATTTTTTGTGATAGCATTCTACAATGTATGTTCAACAAACCTATGTTGTCTAGTGCCAAAGATTTAGCACATTCTATTTTGTATTTATGGCTATTAATAAGTATGGATTGATATTTTTATTAATATTAATTATATATTAGTTGATTATATTAATAATATTATATTAAATATTTATTTTAATTTATAATATTTAAGATTTGATATTTAATGCTAAGAATTATAAAAAAAATTAAAAATACTATGTGACAGATTTGTTTTAATGATTATCTCAATATTATTTGTACTAAATAGATACTAAGAATAGAAATGATGAAATGTTGAAGTTTAAATAGTGAGTATGAATTCCACGTAAATCTTTGACAAGGCCTATCATGGCTATTTTTCCCGATGGAAAAATCAACTAGAAATATGTAAGAAATTTTGACTAGACCTTTAAAATGCATATATGAGTTTTTAGTGTTAGTCTCTTAAATCATTTTATATTAAAAAAATTGAAATTGCATACTAAAAAAACTAAGGCACCAACATATTTATAGAGATTGTGCATCAAAGGTGTCCATGCTTTAAAAATCCAATTTCCACATTTAGGTTCACAAGCTGCATTTAAAGAAATAAATGGAAGAAAAAAAGGAACTTAACATCTATTCAGCATACAAATTGCAAACTAAGTTGCAATTACTAGTATACATCCATATAGTCACAAATCCCACAAAATATTAAATTTGGTTTTATAAAAATTAAAATTCGAATTCCACCTATTTGAGTGGAAGATGCAAATGCCCATTTTGAAGCAAAATTCCAATTTGGAAATTCCAATTTCAATTTTTTGGATGAACACAAACATGAAATTGACATTATCTGAAATTAGATAATGCCAATTCCAGTCTAATTCCAGCCCACTAAACTGGCCCGTACGGATCTTTCTATGCCTTTTAAATTCTTAAATTAGCCGATTCCTCTGAATTTTTAAGTATTGATAGCTGTCATTTGAAAGTTAGCAGAAACGATTATCTGACGTGATCTTGCAACGTCTTTTCATTACCATGTACCGATTCTTTCAACCAGCGGTTATCCTCTGGACGTTTGAACTACTAGACTTTTAAACTTCCCAACATCGGCCAAATCCTCTAATTTATAAACTCGTACATTTCAATTCACCTTACAATCAGGCGTTTCTTCAATTGACCTTTTCCCATTTTTTTATCGTGCAAACATGAGCTCCGAAGCCATCACTGTACGCCTCTTGATAAATTGTAAGACTGGACGTATCGCATATGCCGAGGCTCAAGTAGATTTTGTTGAACTTCTTTACAGCTTTCTTGATTTGCCCCTCGGTTCGATCCCAAAACTACAGTCTGCAGGCGAATCCGCTATGAAACTTGGCTCTGTTTCCAGTATGCAAGAGAGCATCGAAGAACTCCCCTCCAAGTATATGACTACAGATAAATCCCGGCTGCTTGACCCCAAATTTATGACCACCTATCCTAAAGTTCTTAGGATCGAAGCCGGAAATTATTATGTTTGCCCTTCTCTGTCGAATGATGCAAGCATAACTCAAAATTATTTCAGCGCCAATACAAACATAACTCACAATTTCGGCTACACCAGCGGAGGGAAATGTACATGCGGAACGACCATGAACACCCTCATTCAGATGGGGCAGAATACAAATGACAACCAGGCCAGTGGAAGCAGCAGCAGTGATGTGACAGAAATTCTTCCGTATATAATAACAGA
The DNA here is from genome assembly GCA_027943335.1 of Chamaecyparis obtusa. Classification (NCBI taxonomy): domain Eukaryota; kingdom Viridiplantae; phylum Streptophyta; class Pinopsida; order Cupressales; family Cupressaceae; genus Chamaecyparis; species Chamaecyparis obtusa. The sequence continues at coordinate 36,237 of BSBK01011241.1, read as the reverse complement.
TGACCTGCAGATAATAAAGAATTCAACTATCACTACTCTAATGTTGCTCAAAAAGCTCAATATCAAAGATGAATCGGACCTTGAAGAACGCACTGCAACTGTGGATCGCAACAAGGTCAGAGTTATTAGATTTATTTCAATTTTATTCGGCAAAATTTGTTGATGGGTGTTTTTTCTTATCGTTCGCTATTGTTACTGTTACAATGTAGAACACTTGGTAATTCTACTAAAAAATTTCAGGCATTGGAGCTTCTGAAAGCTTCCTTGGTTTCAACAACTGTATTGAACGACGTTTTCGGCTTCAAGAAGATGGACAACTTTGATGATGATCTCGGCCGAGGCACACGCTTTGGTGCTCTGTAAAGAAGTTTCTTAGAGTTTTTAGATTGTTAGCATATTAATTAATCCAGCAGAGTCGCATAAATAGAACATTTTTTTTGTTATGGTAAGGTTTCTGTTGGGGGATGTCCTTCATTATTTTTATAGAATCTATTGTAACTTCTATTTGGATTTTGGTGGATAGTGTGACATTCCTTCAAAACCCTAAGGGTCATTACAAAGAGCACTTTAAGAGATTCTTGAAGGAAGGGGAAAGTGTCTCTCAATTGAAAGATGGCTTCAAGATAGAGGACCTTCCTAGAAAATAGAAGAATGTAGTCTTGGTCCTAATGAAATGCATCATGTTGCATGACACATATAAAAGATTCCACTCTCTACTATTTCTTATGCTAAATCATTTTAGGCATGATCTTAAAATAAAATTTTCATTATCAAACTTCTCGTCATTGTCTCAATCTAGTATTGTGACTAAGATCAGTGGTGTTCTTTCCCCTCATCAAGGGATGATTATCAAATTGTACAAATTTCATTTATTCTCTATTTCATATTAGTGTCCCAAAGCCCATTGACCACCATTTTAATCCCACCTTGATTGTTGAATTTTTTAATACCTCTCCTGATTGTAAATGAGCCTGCACCTCTATAGCGATCATCCCCTCAAAAAATAAGTTACCAATGCCAATCTCCTATGCTCTAGTAATATGAAAGTATTGTGTCTCACATTTATTCCTATAAGGAGAATAATTTGACTATTCTTGAGTAGTAGGAGGTATTTTTTATGATTACTCTTCCTCTTGGTCTACTAGCTCAAATTGGACCCCCGATAACTACCCTCCTAATGTGTATAGGTTATCCCCTAATCCACTTTCCCCAACCATTGGCTCCAATCTATCCTACTCTATTTTTTCTTCTTATGATTTGGTCTTATGGAGGTTTTACACAAAGTGAATAAATTATGTATACACAACAATAAGTAAAATAAAATCATTCATTATTCTTGGATTCATACCATAAAAAGGAAAAATTATAAATTAGAAGCTTTGGTTGAGGTGGATGCAAGCATAAGTGTAATGCCCCGCCGGGGAACCCATAAGAACTTAACCTAAAACATGCGACTAATTTTGCAGAATATATATAAATATATATTTTTAAGATAAATTTAATTCTTTTATATGATATAATTAAATGAATACCATATAAGGAATTTCACAATAGAGATCGTTTGGTATATTCATCTAATTGTTTTAGAGGCTAGTAGATTTTGCATGTGCATTCTTTAGTAATCATGGAAATTAGGGTAAATTAAGACGCCCTTGGACTTTTTGTTTTGGTATAATTTTTAGGGGTTGTAGTTATCTTTTACCATGTTGTTTTTCCATGCATGCATAGTTAGGTTGCATGAGATGTTCTAACCCTAGGTGGGTTTGATCCTAGTGGTTTCTAGTCTTGCATGTTGAATCTAGTTGTAGAGATTCAAGAGTTGTGTTAACTCAAAGTTCTTATTGTTCATGTGAAACCCTAGGGTAGGTCATCTAAGTGTATATTAGGAAGTGGCTTGTGAATTGGTGTAGGGTTTGGGCTACTAACAATGACTAACCAAAGATAATATATTGAATAATCTATATGTGGAGGTCGAGACCTTAGTCACCAACATTTCCTCCACAGAAGAAAGAAAGGAAATGCTTTTGTCAACTTATGGTACCAAGTGTAACCAAGAAATGAGTAGAAATTTGGTTATGGTGGAGGCTTTAGTAGAAATATGGTGTATGAAAAAATTAATTTTATGTAGATCCTCCAAGAGGAGACTGAACACTGATATGCTAAGAAGAAAAGAGTGGAGATTTCTTTTTGTTTTGTTTTGGAGTCATGGGATTTAAAGGTTGGCTCCTGAACTCCTACTATAGGTAAAGATATAATAAGGGTTTCTTTTCTTCAATGATTGGAGGAGATTAATTAGGATTGGAAGATCGCTAATTCTCCCACTTTTTAGATTACATGTTTTTATCCAGTATGGGTGTTTATTTGTCTTTGGTTTATTTTGGTCTACCTTTTACTTGGGTTGGTTTTGTTTTGGGTTTGTTGATGGTGTTTTTTTATGTGTTTTCTTACTCCTCATTTGACTCCATTTATCCTCTTTGGTTTCTTTGTATGGGTTTAGGCCCTAACCCACTTTATCTAATTAGGACAAAGGGTTTCTATTCCAAGAACTTAAAAATTAAGGATGGATCACACACAAAATGATATTAGAGGTTCTAAACCTCCAAATATTCCTATAGATAAATTGGACTAATTTCTTACTAGGATGTAAGAAAGAAAAAAATCCAAACACAAGAATAATATGTTCAGCATAAACAAAAGGAACTAGGGAAGAAGAGAAAGAATCCTAGTTTATGGAAAGTTATAGTAGACATTCCACCACTCAAAGTAAGCATTGAGGAGAATATTTGGATACTCATTCCTATACCCAAAATCAATCTAACAATAGAAAGAAAGTAGCATTTAAAGTAAGAATTGAAATAATAAAGGACAAGCCCCTAAGTTTGAGGGATCAATTTAATAGGAGACTATTCAATCCTATTTGAAAGAGATGAAGTATTCTTATCTTAGGGATTACAATGAGAATTCTAGAGAAATGTGGAGTGCCTACTAGTTGACAAGAAACCTAACCACTTAGTGGAAAAAATAGAAAGATCGAGTAAAATCTAAAATCCATTGAAAATATGCAAAAGTATTTTGTGGAGTATTTTAGGTGGAGCTAGCATTTGCAACTTTTATTTGATCAAAAGGAAACAAATTTTAAAATCTTAGCAAAGGTGAACTTTTCATCCATGAATAATAGGAAAATCTACCTCGTTGTTGAACTATGTACCCCCATACCAAAAATACGAATAGTTTATTAATTAATTTAATTCATCATGGGCCCTAAAACCAAATAGGATGAATAGTCCATGTTCTTGTCCCTTTTACTATGAATAAAGCATATGGGATGGCAGTAAGATGACAACATAGACTTGGAAAGGATGATGAAATTAGGGAAAGGAATAGAAAGAGATCCAAGTGGACACAACTATCTTAGACTTTCAAAAAGAAGGGATAAAACACAATTACAACAAGAGGAATGATAAGGGATGGAGAGATAAAAGAGATGAATCTAGAAGAGGAAAAAAGGATTATGGCAATTTTAGGAAAGAGAAGGAAACCTTTAATAAGGGGTACAAGAAAGAAAAGACTTCTAGGGGGTTCTTCTCATGTCGATAAAAAAATTTTATGTCAATCAATGCCAAACTAGAAACCAAGGATGTCAACATTAGAGACCATTATACCACCTCAACAAGTTTCATTTCAGTAGAGATTCCATGCTACAATAGATAATTGGAAAGGAAAATTTCATATCACACCATATAAATAACTAGTATGCTTAACAGAAACACTATTATAGTATTGATTGATATATGATCCACTAAAAAAATTGTTTTTCCTAAGCTATTGAGTATATTTCTAAAAAGATATGTTTTTCTTGATAACTCTTGGATAGTAGAATATATCAATTATTTGAGAACTCAAATAGAGTAGTGCCTTTTTGAAGGGAGGATTTAACTTCTTGGGTTAACAATGGAAGTTAATTTGTATGTAGCACCTCTAGGATCCTGCAACATCAATCTAGTCCTTAATGAGTTGGTTATGGAGAGATGGGGCTAGGTTTGATTTTATAAAAATTAGAGAATGTCTATATAATCTTAGGAACAAGGTTTACTTACAATAACTTCAACATGAGGTCATGATATGATAGCTTTTAGCAATGTATTTAACAAAAGAGTGGAAGAAAAGGGTGTCAACTTTTTGATGAAATGGTGGAAGAATTAACCATTTTTTGGAAATTGGGATTATAATTACATGATGATCTTTGAAAAAACAAATTAGAAAGATATAATATTGGGAGAGACTAGTATAAATCAAAATAATCCTTTACCAAAAAAATATCACTATCTTCAAGATTACCCAGATGTCTTACCCAAAGAACTACATGGGTTTCCACCCAAAAAAGTATTTGACTTTTCAATCAAATTGGTACCAAGAGAAAATAAAATATTTAAACCTTATTATCAAATAACTAACTTTGAACTCATAGAGTTAAAAACATAGTTGCAAGAATTGTTAAGGGGTTGATTTGACCCATTATATTAACATTAGGTTCTCTCAAAATTATTGTCAAGAAGAAGGATAAGACCCTTTTATTATGGATTAATTACCACATGTTAAATAAGGAAACAATAAGAAGTTCAATTATCTATTCCAACAAATTGATGATCTATTTGATTATATATAAGGATCCACAATATTTTGAAAAATAGATATGTAATTAGGATAACACTAGCTATGACTAAAGGATGAAGATATCCATAAAAAATATTTTATAACTTTTTATGGGAACTAGGAGTGTGTAGATATACTCTTTGGGCTTACTAATTCCCCAACAACATTTACAAACCTTATAAACAGTCTATTCCAAGCATATTCCAAGACTACTTGGATAAGTTTGTGTTGGTATTCCTAAATAACATTATGATTTACTCCAAGTTTGAATAATATTATTAACACCTTTAGATACTATCACAATGGTTCTGTGAGCCTAAATTATATGGAAATTTTTCCAAATGCACATAATTCCATTAGAAACTACAATATATAGGACATATCTATTTGCAAAGGGAATTGCACTGGACCCTACAAATATAAAAAAGCCATATTAGATTTTTTTACCCCAAGGAATGCATAAGAAGTAAGAATTTTAATGGGGTTAGTGATATATCATTCATCTCCCAAATATCCCACCTTATTACCACAATTCAAATGAAAGGGAAGAGATTTGAGGGTATGTGTAGGATCATGGTATGCCAAAAAGTGGCGATGTGAAAAAGAAGTCCTGATTGAAAAAAAACTATAACTTTCAAATAGTATAACATTTTTTCAAATCTGAAACATGCATCACATTCTATGCTTCACCTACTACAAGAAGAATTTTTTGTTTTTTTAATTTGATGAAGTTTAGACTAAGTTAAGGTGGTCAGACACGTGTGCTTTTATATTCTAGAAAATTTGTAGAAGAATAATCATAATAAATTATTTATTTAGAAATAAAATTATAAAAAAATATGTGCCACATCTAAACATGAGTCTACTACTTAAATTTAGAATATTGTAAAAAAATATTATGATTAGATTGTATTTAAGGTGGTCAGACATACACCTACTTCTTATCTTTAACCTAAAATTTTCATACTATTGATAAACTAATTGGAAAATAGTTATAACATTCAACACATATAACATATTTTAAATCTAAAATATGTGTCACATTCTATGCTTTTCCCAATACAATAAAAAAACTAAAAAAAATTAATTCGATGAATTATGGACCAAGTTATGATGGTCAGACATGTGAGTTTTTATATTCTCCAAAAGTTGTAGTAGAAAACTCATAATTAATTATTTACTTGAAAAAAAATTACAAAAAAATATGTGTCACATCTGAACATGAGTCTACTACTTATATCTAGAATCTTGTAAAAAAAATATTATCTTTTGATTATGTTTAAGGTGGTCAAACATACACCTACTTCTTATCTTTTTCCTAATATTTTTATACTACTGCATTGAAATTTGAAAATTTCACAATATAGAATAATTTATTATCAAAAAAGGGCTAGTATCTTAGAAACTACATTCAATTTTCTATACAATCTCTTCTTACATATTTTATATGTAAAATTGATAACTTGTTCAAATTTTTATGTCAACTTTTCTAACCCTAATTTTTTGAATTTTCATTGCTACTTAAGGGCCTAGTTTGGCATACCATGATCTTGCACATACCCTTGAGTGGACGAAGAAATGCCACGGAGCCTTTGATCTTCTCAAAGAAAAATTGACCACAACTCTCATATTAAAGGTACTCTATCCATAAGGACATTTTTTGGTGGTTATTGATGCCTCAGGTAAAGGAATAGGAGTGTTAATGAAAGATGGGCAGGTAATTGCCTAGAAATCTAAAAATATCATAAACATCAAGAATAGAACTATGCACCTCACAACTTTGAGCTTGTAGATATTCTTCACACACTTCAAATATGGCATCACTACTTACTAGATAAAAATTTTGGATTCGAATCAGATCATGAAGGATTAAAGTATATTTTCACCCAACCTAACCTTAATGCTCAAGAAAGAAGATGATTGAAACTGATTTCAAATCTTGATGTTGAAATAAATTATGTTAAATGGAAGGAAAATCATTTAAAATACAACTTAAGCCATAAAAGGCATATATCTTCTACATTTTCTATTCATACAATCATTAGGACATAAGCTCTTTTGTAACTAGACAAGGATGAGTATTACTAGCTAGTAAAAGAAGCCCTTTAGGCTAATCTACAAGATTTGAGATATGAAGATTTTAATTTTGAATCCAATAATATTTTGAGATATAATGGCCAAATACGTGTACCACAATATTTTAAATTGAGAAGATTAGTTTTGAAAAAGTGCATTCAACACCATACTTAGATCACCAAGGAGACACAAAAATCCTGGTAGACATTAAACCTCTCTATATACCTAGAAAGATATAAAAACTTATTCTACAACATTTATCAATTTGGTTGCATAGGAAATTTATCTTCCACTGAATCTCATCTAGTTACATGATGGTTTTCATATATCATTACTTAATAAGTATATATCAATTTTGTACACATGATTGACTAAAATTATTTGTAGGTGTAGAACCCATGGGTGATTACAATTGAGCCCATTGACATGCTCAAATTTTGTAAGATCTACTTACATAATAGGGAGATAAAGTAGTGTAAGGTCTAGATTGAGGCCAATACACTAAGGAAAATGCTACTATGGAGGATTATGATGAAATCTATTTAATATTTATAATAGTAAAAGTCTAATTTATAATAATGGTTTTTAAAATATTATTTCCAAATTTTGATTGAATTGACACTTAAATCATCAAGGAGGATGATTCACAAGGGGGAGGATATGTTAGTTCCCTCTTTTGCAATATCTATTATTCTATGTTTATTTTTCTTAGTTAGATGAATAGTTTTACTAATGCTATGTTTACATTACTTCAAAATAAAATTATTATAATATTTACAAGGTCAATAGCGGTTCACTAATACTATGTTTATATTACTTTGAAATATGATGATTTCAACATTATTATCTAAATAATAATGGCTCAAGAATTACAAATATTTTACTATACAAATGTAAAAAAAAATATTTGAGACGTATTCATGAATATTCTTAAATGGTTATAATATATCAGCTAGCTAGAATCTTGAGGGCTAGCAGAAGCATGTGTCTCTCAACCTCTAAGAAGGGAGGGGGAGTATCATCAAGTAGATGGAGTAACATCTGAAAGGGGAACAAACTATTATTTGAGCCTACATAAATCTCTAAGTGCCACATCTAGGGTTTCTAGCCTATTTTTGCAGGCCAAGGTCTATATTTCAAATTGTTAACCCTAAAATGACCATTGAATCGTTAGGGCTTATCTACCCCTTGGTGAGTTTTAATAGGATGAAAAAAATCATTTTTAATTAAGTTGATTAATAATTAATTGATACACAAAATTTACTATCAAATTATTTAAATAAACATATGGCCTTATACATAAGTTAAATTATGATATAATGTGTGTGTGTGCGTGCGCGCGCGCAGTATGTTTGTGTATGTTTCTATCTGCACACACACACACACATATGTGTGTGTGTGTGTGTGTTCTTGTGAATATGTATGTATGTATATATGTACGTGTGTACGTATGTATTCATGTATGTATGTACGTTTGTTTGTGTGTATGTGTGTGTGCATGTGCCTATGCTTGTGCATGTGCATGTGTATGTCCATCTACATCTACATCTATAAATGATATTAATAAATGATATGTGTTGTAATTGGTTACATCTCTTATCACCACCTTAGATGGGAAGAAAATTGATAGCATTCTATTATTGTCCAAGGAAACATTTAAATTATTTTTAATAAGGAATGGAACCATATAAGGTCATTGTCAATAGTTCATTGCATAAACATTATAATCGAATCCAAAAGAAAAGAGAGAGATCTTGATGAAATGAAACTCGGGCATTTGGGAAAGGAACCCAATTCTTTTTTTAGGTATCAAGTTAAACAAAGAGGAAAAGAGATTTTAAACATTATTAACACCATCTAGTTTTAAGTTCAAATATGAAGGTGATGGTAGAGAAGGGAGATTAACAACCACTATCAACTTGGAAAGGAGGATTGATTTCTCAATCTATGTGCTTGCAGCATCTTGAGGAAATCAAATTATACCTCAAAAAATTCTAATAGGTATCAAAGACCTGTATATTATCTATCCTTTACATGGTTGATGTTTAGTAAATCAAAATAATGGGCATCTTAAGATAAACCTTTAAAGTAAATGAAATAGAAAGATAAATTAACCAAACCTTAAGGTTCTTGGTATTCATTTTGAGATTTGAACATTTGGCTCTTATTATTCTTGATTATATTGGAAGTTTTCATGATTTCAATTGTAGAAACCACATATATTGTCAAAGCTTGTATTTATATTATTGTTGCATTAAAATTTCATGAGTTTTGAAACTTACTTTTAGGAGTTTGAACATTTATCCATAAATTTTCAAACTTTCTTTTGGGAGTTCTGAAACTTTATTAATAGGTTTTGAAACCTATCATGAATCATTTCAAGAAAGAAAGGAGAAACTCAATTATAGAGGATAGAACATTGTTCTTACATCTAAAATATGTATAGAATCATTTTCATTCACTATCCAACTTGAAAAATGGGGTACTTTGTTAAAGAAAACCCAATAAAGAAAATAGTCCATCTTTTAAAAGGAAGTCATGAACAATTCACATTTGAAGCTACCCACAATTGTACACTTACATGGAGCTAAAACTAAAATATTACATATTCTACATTTTACATCAAAATCAATTTATTGTTTCCAAAAAGCCTTTAGGCCTGCTATAAATGTAATCGTGTATCATAGTGGCTAAGCTAAGAAATGTAACTTGATGTGAATATATAAACTCTAGTGAACATATAGATTGATAATATAAAATATTGATACAATATGACGGGGAATCATGCATGTATGCATCCATGGGCATGATTGTACATGCACATGTACATGGATCCCAAAAACCATGAATAAATTTATCTAAACATTAACTATAGGAATATTTTTTATGGTAGGAATGTTTTGGATTATGGAAAAAATAGGTTTTGAGGGGAACCCCAAAACCCCTTAAAAATATTACAAAGGATATTCAAACATAACCACCAAAAATAGAACACTGCTAGAAAAAGAAGAGACTGGTAGAACCAACCCAACAACCAAAAGAAAATCCGCACCAAAAGGAAATCACCAGACCCCAAAAAAGTAGACACAAAAAATAGGATTGAAAGAGGAACTAAGCTAGGTCCTTTAGAGTAGAAGTCTCTTTCCCGTCAATGATAGTAACATGTGTCAATGAGATCAAGGGGATTGTTGGGAGTCAAAACCTTCTTTCTCAGACTAGCCTAAGTACGCTTTCTAGGGCCTTTAGCAGAGGCCATAACCTTACCTTTATGCAACATAGGTTGATCAACATCCTTATTATCAACCATTTCCTCCATTTTACCACTCAAAATCCTCATCCTCTAAATGGAAGCCTCCATTTTATCATTTATGTCCTGAAGGATGTTCCCAAGGTTCTCTTCAAGTTTCTTCCTTGCCTGAGATTCTTTGTCCTGTTTCTCCTGCAAATTGTCCATCTTCGCATAGATATTGTTCATTTCCATCCTCGCCTAGTTATCCATGGAGTAGGAGATCTCAGATTTGAGCTTAGCCTTCTAAATAAAATACCATGGATAATCCACTATGTCCCTTGAGAAACTGTGACTCAGAAGAGCACTCCTCTTTCCCTCCAGAGTAAAAAAATTTATGCAAATGGATATTTTCAGGTTTTGAGGGAGGAGCATCCGAACTTGAGGTAAGATAATCCACAAGAATGCCAACATTTTCCTTTCATGAATAACCTTGTTGGATGAAACCCTTATCATCATCCTTCAAAAAAATCTTGTCTTCATTGGCTTTCATATCCTTGTTGTTCTTATGATTTCCCCCTTTCTTTTGTTCTCCTTTATTTGGAGAATCTCAATCACCCAAGCAAAAGTATCCTCATGATCTTTAATTATAAACTGAGGATCAATTTTATTTATGTTTGAATCATAAGTGGAATTAACTTCATCCTCTATTTACATTCCTTTATCTTCCTCAAATCTATCCTTCGCAGCACTCATCCATTTCTTCTTAGACTCATTTTCGCTATCATCCTCCGTCTCTATACCATTTTCTTCGTAAAATTATTTCATAAGGTTAACATGATTTTTATTTTTTCTTTTATATCCCTAAGGTATTTTCCTCCCACCCTCATCCAACCCAACACTCTCCGATTTCCTCTTTTCATAATAATCATTAATGATAGGCTTAGGGGTCCTAGGTTTTCAATAATCAACAATGAGTAAGATAAGCCCTTCATGCGAAATAGGCATTTTGGTCTTTTTCATGTGTTTGACTAGGATGTTATTTAGATATTTAAGAAGAAAATATTGGAAAAGAACCCTATCCTTGTGAAAGAAGTGGTTTAAGAGAAAAAAATGATACCCATGGACCCTGGTGTATCTCCCATCCAAGGTAAAATAGGCCATAATATAGGTCAGGATTTACTTTCACAAGGTTTTGATTTCCTCAATGCTATTAATAATCACCTATCTTAATTAAAACCTTCTTCTCTTCCTTCATCTTAGGGAATTTACACATTGCAACGACATATATCTTTCAATCTTTAAAGAAATCCCTCCCACAACTAGAAATGTCAATAATTTCATAAATGAAATTGACATTAAGCTCCACATTAGCCCCATAGACCATAAAAGAGGATTCATTCCAACCTTTAGAAAAATAATTAGTTACCTCTTTCTTGAAACCATGAAGGTGTTCAATGTAAGGAGTGACACTACCTTTCCCAAGGGACTGCCATACCTCCAATCCTTGCGACAGTCTGGCTCCTGGCTCAAGGGATCACCTCCCATATTACAAACAACAGAATATAGGTTCAAATAGTTTCTCAAATTGCCACTACAAATAATAGCCCAAATAGAAACCTAGAAAAATGTGCCGATGGGGATAAAAAATGATATTTTAATACTTGCCCCAAATAGCCATAATATCATCACAAAATTCAAGGTGCTTAGATTTGATTTATGTAATTTTCAATTATCCTTCCCACTTTACTACATGTATTGCATCACAATTAATGATATCTTTGAGATCTTTATCATGCTTAAGGCCCTGTCCCAAGTAATAATTTCATTACTATTAACTACAATGTGGGCAATCTGATCTATAGCTTTATTAATTTCTCATTACGCATGAGAGATTGACACCTAATTGAACATTCAAAAGATGATCTCAGCCTCCTTAATGACATAATCAATAGCCCAAGAAGCCTTATTCACATCGAGAAGAAATTGGATAATGTTGTTGGAATCACCCTCAACCCATAGGTTTTGGCATTCTAGTTGTTTATCTAATTTGATGACCTCAAGTTCTCTCATAGCTTTAGCAACATGACTAGTTTGTGCACCTAAAGGGGTGGCCACAACATTGATGCAATTATCATACATATCTCTCACCAACCCACCACAACTAGCCTGTATTGGGTTGCCTTTAACTATGCGATCAAAATTGACCTTAAACTAGCCCTATAGAGGAGACAGCTAGACCAACCCCTCCCTCTTTTTCTCCTTCCTTCCCTTGATATTAAAATGAAGAACATGAAGGGTTTAGGATCAAAACCCTTTCCTTAAAATTTCTCCTCACCTTTAATAGAGGAAAATTTCTCCTAGATAGCCCTGATAATATTTTAAGCAACCACCACTAGAGGAGCTTCCCTGTCCCTAAATACCTTATTATTGTGTTCCTTCCAAAGGTTCTAGTAGATATGGGGAGAAAATAGCAACCAAACCATCTTAGAAACCTTAGTAGAAGCCAGACAAATCTATTGTGCATAAAAGTCCTTTATGTTCCCAGGGAAAGTCCAAGAAAGGTTCCAACCTTGCAGGAAAAATCCCCAAACTTCAAGGGTGTAAGAGCACTAGAAGATAGGGTTTAGGAAAGATTCCACATCTTTCTTGGAAAGAAAACATTTGTTACTAATACAAAACCCCCTCCTACACAAAGGAATGCTTTTTGTACATGTTTGTGGGGTAAAAGGTAGATGAACTTTGATGAACTAGAGAATGATTTACATTAACTTGGAGTCTACATATTGTCTCAAAAATAGACAAATTATAGTATCAATTTAATTTTTTTAAAATCTACCAAGTTACCAATATTCAAGAAGTTTGATTATAAATTGGAGTAGGGTGGTGAACAATGACTATACATAAGACATGCTTGTATTTATGAAACCCTATCCAAGGTGGCACATTACATAGAAAGAATCACTTATCTTATGTGACCCAAATTACACCTGTTAGTTAGAAAGGTCATATTAGATAAGTGATATATTAGTGTGTGACCAACTAGAGTTATGTAGGGTCAAAATACAAAAGCTCATATGGAAATAGATTTATCAAATGTTACACTCTTTTATAGGGAAGGGTCACCCACTAGTATGAGGGTGTGTAATTAACTATTACCTTCATGGATGGGGGTAGAGAACCTTGATGATTTTCTCCCTCTAGAAATTTGTTCAATGTTCCCTGGAAATTTGAGACTAGTTACAGAATGTAGAAGGTTACTAATCTTTCTTTCAATTTTGTCATGCATGTATTGGTATCAAATAGGGATAGAAATGGAGTATATATACTAGTTTTAAATTCTTGTAAATTTTCTTTACTTTATGAAAATATTAAATGATTCTTAGTTGAATTTGTTTGGACTTGAGTATCTTTTACTCTCTTTCAAAAAAAATTATAACATGAATGAAACATGATTAAGGAAGACCATTTTAAAGTTTATGATATTTTTTCTATAGATATACATTATTTTGATACACTTCATAAGACCCAATATCCTCACCATAGATAATGTACATTACTTTGAGGGAAAATGACACTCCTCAAGTCAACCCTAAATGAAGGTACAACTATTAAGTATGTCAACCAAAAATCTTCAAAAGACAATGTGGTCTTCAAAAAACATTTGGGATGCAAATTATACAATCACTTGGTCATATTATATTCATATTATTATATAGAGATGAATGTATATTTTTCCTATACATTATTTACTCTTTTTTTATGGGTGGATACACAAAAACATCATAAAATCAAGTGATGACAATTTCAAACCACGACACCAAAGATGTAACATATTTCACACCATCTCCTAATTGCAAGCATAAATACATTGATGCACTAAAATAGGGAATAAAATTCTAAGACATTCTACTAGAATGTTCACTAAAATAGTCATACTTACTTTTTTATATGATAAATCAATCAAATAAAAACTCTAGGCCTCCAAACAAGATTTGAAATGTTCAAAATTGTTTTATAGAATCAATTCTAAATTTCTCTAATTATTTATGATATTATATTCATATATAACTTTATTGTTCATCATGTAGAATAATTTAGAAAATTGTTGAATGAAACTCAACATATCTTGAACAATCATTTTGAACCTTTGTATGTAACTATCAAGCCACTACATGCAACAAGTGGATGATTGACGATTCTTTGTACACATACTAGCTTCTATATGAAACTTCCAAAACTTAGGCAACAAGTTTGACATCAATGACAACACAACATTAATATGTACAAGTGTTACTAGAATGTAGAATTTGACACAAGGTGACAATGAATCTATGAAAATTTATGACAAAAAGTTTAAAGAAGAATGAAAAACTTTAGAGGAGCCATTATTTAAGAAGTAGAAGTTTGAAGGGTTTAGAACAAGGATTAAACATATATATAAGAAAAATATTGGATGATAAATAAATTGAAAAATGTGTTGACCTAATTTGCATGGCATACTGATTGAAGCTCAACCATGCAGTAAATTAGATAGAAAACAACATGGAAAAGTAGTAGAGAAACAAAAGAAAACATTAATACATGAAAATTATAGGAGGAAATATTTTTTTTCATAAAGGAAGAGGTGAAAGTACTTAAAGAATTAGCTATTGTGACTAGACAAATACATATGGTATCAAAATTAAAATAATAGCGTAAATATTGAAATGAAAATAAGGTAATTTCTAGTGGGCTTGGGTGAAAATATCAATATAATTCCATCTACCACATGGTAGAAGTTAGGAAGACTATATCTTATTAAAACACCCATCAACATAAACTTAGTTGATAGCTTTTGAATGGAAAAACTAAGTACTTGGAAGAATATTGAGGGGAATGTTAAAGAATCTAAAAAATATGTATATTTTGATGTAGTGGACATAAAAGAATCACACATTCCAAGATCTATTAGGACTCAGATGATTTGTGAATTCTAATAAAATTGTGCATTTCCAGAAGGAGATATTGCTCCAAATGTAATGAGAGCTATTCAATTTTTTCTATGATCTAATTGGATGATCAAACCTACAATGATGTAGGACAAGAATATGTAGGTGGTGTCAAAAAATTGTATTCCATTTCTAAACTTCTGAATGTGTGAGAAGAAGAAAACCTCAACACTGAAGGAGAATTGGAGTTGGAACGTGATAATTGCAGTAAAAAAATTGATGACATTTTTTTATGTATGGATGCAAATAAAACTTAAACTAACATCTTGGAGAGTATATGGACTCTAGAGAGAATTCTCAATACATATTAAACCCAGAACTACATAAAGAAGCATTGAGAAGTTTACATTATTCAAACTATAGACGAAACCTACATACGATTAATACAAAATAGATTCCACTAGCCCTTGGAAAATCTAGCCAAGGTAAAACAAATATGGATTAAATCATGCATATCAAGACAAATGACACCTTGAAAAGCTAATGCTAAATAGAACAAACCATTGATGCAAATTGGTATCCTAGACTTGACATCGGTAAAACTAAAACAAAACCCTAGGCATGTAAAACATGACATTGGTAGAAACATTATTAAACTAGAGTTGGCATAAAATGTGCCCATTTATACCATAGTAAATATAGCATAATAAAGTATATCATAAATGCATAAGATGAGTTGATAAAAATGGGGAAAAAAGATAGGCATTGAAAATAATTGGTAGGAATGGGTAGGAAATGACTAGCAATAGTTATAGTAATAAATAATGTTGAAAAGAGGAAATTGAGTCCATTCATTCATTTGTTGTTCTGATTGTTCTCTTATTACACCCTAAAGAAACTCAGACTCCTACAAACATAGCTCAAATAGTTATTTGTTTCAAACCATAAGGTACTCGAACTTCACTCACGACATAGATAACAATTATTGTCACTCCCTACCAAATCCTTTCCATAGCTAAACCACATATAGAGGACAAGAAAATTCACTCCAAAGCCATGACAACAGACCATGAGAGAGCATTCTCTTGAGTTGCAACTAAAGTAATCTAAATGAAGTGTTGGTGTAATTAAGTATTTACTAATTACACTTTACTTAAGTTTACTTAGGATAATGCATTTGCATATTAGTTGTCTTTGAGACACCTAGGAGTTTGCATTTCTTTTTAGCACATGGTTAGGAGAATCTCCACTTTAGGTGTGATAGTTGTCATCACATACCTCTTTGTGTGTGAGATCCACCTTTAGTGCTCTTATCACATTATCATCCTCTCATTGTTACACATGTTTCTCATACTTTCATGTACAATGGAGGATGATCCACCTTTGGTGGACATGTGATTCCACCATGTCTAGTTGATATCTTATCACTTGCATATCTTCTAGTTATCATGCATTGCCTATATATTGAGGCATTCCTACATTGTATGTAATCAATTTTCCATTACCATTTGATCATATTGTCTTGTCTTTATCACTTGCATATCTTCTAGTTATCATGCATTGCCTATATATTGAGGCATTCCTACATTGTATGTAATCAATTATCCATTACCATTTGATCATATTATCTTGTCTCTCTTGTTTGTAATATCTCTTGAGCTTCTAGATCTTGGCATCTATTCTTTTCCTTAGGCAAATTCTTACATGGTATCAGAGCCAAAGGAGTCTTCATTGCATAGTTGTTGGAGAGTCATTGATTGCTTCAACTTTTGGAGGGCCACAAACCAAATCCGGGATCAACATTTTGTGGGAGTGTTTTGAGCAAGATCGAATCTCACCATTTCATCTGGGTGGCTGTTTCCATAAATTTTGACTATAAATTTGCCTACCTTGGGCAAAAGTCAAATTTGAGGCAAAAAAATTTTGCAAATTGGACCTCTAGGGCCCGATCTGCAAATTGGGTAATATTTTTCCAATTTTTATTTCAGATCTGAAATTTATTTTTATTTCCGTCATTTATTTCACAAATCTACATTTATTGTAAATTATTTTTTCAGATCTGAAAATATTTTTCAATTTTCTGAATATATTTTGTGGCAAAAATTTGCCCTTTTTGGGCTGTGGTTTACAAGTCAAATCAGCCAAAACCTGACCCAAGTCGGCACAGGACATCACATCAAAGACACCCAAATCGCACAGGTAGCCAGTGCAACAACCGAGCTTCAACTACGAGCCCAAGCTCATTTTGTTTTACTATCAGGCGCTGTAGGTTTTAAAAACACCAAAGTCATCAAATGCGGTGAATGTGGGATAAAGATCCCACATCCCTTGCCACCGTGCCCTCTACTTGGCCACCTCAGCAGCCATCCACACAAGCGTCACATGGACGCCATGTCAGACCGCGGATCACAGCCACCTCTACAGTGCCACGCAGGACAAAACCCTGCCACCTATGCTCTGATCTCCTCCACGTGAGCGACGCATGACTGCTCACTAGCAATAAATCACAAGCTAACACGTGGTGGCCAGTAAAAACTGGCATTTTTTATTTTTTTTAAATGTATTTTTCACAATTTTCACTAAGTTAAATTTGACGCCCGTTTGGACATCAACTAGGCCATTTTTTGCATTGTTGTGACGGTCATCAAGATATCAATTTTAAGCTTGTGTTCGTGTCAGCATTTCTCTAGGTTAAATTTGATGGTCGATTGACCATCAAATCTGGGCAATTTTGCACTGTCACAATGGCCATTTGACCGTCAAAATTAAGATAGTAAGTTGGTGACATTAGCAGATTTCAAATTTTTTGCAGCCCTCACCATATGCAGTTTTGATTTGGTAGTCCGACTTTGGGAGGCCATAACTTGGTCATCCGGACTCCAAATTGGGTGCAATTTTTTTTTTTTTTTGCTAAAATTTCTTGAACTTTTTAGTGGTGGTGTTCTTTTCTAGTTTTGGATCATGGCTTTTGCAAAATTGTAGTTTTTGGTGAGTGTACATGTCTCATCCCTATTTTCGCAACTTCAGAGGCTTCGTTCGGGCTCATACAAACACATTTTCAAGTGCAATTTTTTTGAAAGTGCATAATTTTTTGTCTACTTTCTAGATTTGGTATCAGTTTGGAGAAATCTTGAGTAGGCATAGGGCTTTCATAATATGGTCTATTTTGGCCTATTGTGGCACTTGTAATTGATTAGATCCTTGCGGGATCTTGTGTCTTATATTCTTGAGTCTTCTATAGCTTCATATTTTCTGTTGTAATCATCAAAATCAGAAGTCCACTTTGGGGGAGGGGGGTTCTTTGATTGAGTGAATTGGGGGGGTGTCTTATGTGTTGGTGTCTCTCTTTCTTGTGCTCTTTTCATTTTTCATCATGGGTTCTATTGCAAAATTAACTCCACATAACTATGCTACATAGAAAGATAATATATGGAGCAAGTTAATGGTTAAAGGTTTAAATCCTTATGTGGATTGTACAATTAAAAAACACACTAGTGATGATACTACTGCAATAGATAATTGGTCATGCAAAAATTTTAAAGCTTTAGGAGTCTTGAGAGAGAATATTTCTGAAGCTATCATGTATCACATCAAAACCATAAATGATGCTAGAGATGGTTGGGATAAACTTGTAGAATTGTTTGGTAAAGTGGATGAAGAAATGAGATTCAAAATTGAGACTAATCTCCTCAAATTAGAGCCCAGGAATTTTGACACAATCCAAGATTATCTCAACAAAGTCAATGATTATAGAGCACAACTTGATGATTGTGGTAATCCCATGAAGGATTTGAAGTTGGTTAGTCACTTGTTGAATCATCTTCCTCCCAAATATGTGGCTTTTGTTTCAAGTTACAATACTCACAAGTTAACCATGGGTAGTGCCTTCACTAAGCCTTCATTTGAGTCATTTTTAGAAATGTTGGTCTTAGAACAATCAAAATTGATGAGTATGGGGATTCTCAAGTCTTCAAAGTCTAAGGCATTGGTGGCTAATAATGGGAATCAAGGGAATCAAGGTGGTAAAGGTCCCAACAAGAATCAAAAGAAGTGGAAGGCCAAATCACAATTAGACACTCAACAATCTTCCTCCTCACAACAAGGAAAGTATCCTCCCAACAACAACAACAACAAAAACAAGGTGGATGATTCTAAGAAGTAGAAGAAAATTTATGCATATTGCAAGAAGCCAAATCATGATGAGCATCAATGCCACAAGAAACAAATTGATGAGTTGACAAACATAATCAAGAAGCATCATATTGATTTTCCAAATGCCTACAAAGGAAAGGATTCATCACCTTCCACTTCAAAGGGTAAAGGGCAATCATTGGTGGTAAGTACAAATAATTCAGAGGAATGGATCTTTGATTCAGGTGCCACACATCATATGGGTTCTATAAGGAGCAATTTTCTTCCTTCAAACCATCTATGGTACCTCACATCTATGTAGGAGATGATACTCAAGTGGAAGTTGAAGGAAAAGGGGAAGTTGAGATGGAAAATGGAGCTTTCAAAGATGTTCTATATAAACCTTAGCACAAACCTCCTTTCAATTTACCAAATCACTCACTATGGAGGTGGAAAGAAAGTTGAGTTCCTACCTGATTCAGTTGTAGTAAAAAATCTTAAGGATGATTCTATGGTGGCAATAGGAAAAGTGAATCATGACACAAGGCTTTACTCATTTTCTAATTTTATACCTAAGACTCCTTCTCATGCCTTGTTGACACACTCAAATTCACAAAGTAAACTTTGGCATGAAATATTTGGACATCTCAACTATAGATATCTTTAGCAGCTTAGCAACAAGGATATGGTCAAAGGTCTACCTCAAGTCAAGTATTCAGAGGGTGTATGTTCAGGTTGTGAAATGGGAAAACATCCTAAAGAGAAGTTTGATAAGAGGAAGTCTTGGAGAGCAACATTTGTTCTTGAGTTGGTTCATAGTGATGTAATGGGCCCATTTCCAGTGCCATCATTTGGCAAGGCTCATTATGTACTCACCTTCATTGATGAATTTTCACACTACACTTGGGTCTACTTTCTTGGTCACAAGAGTGAAGTGTTTGATAAATTTATCACCTTCAAGGCTCATGTTGAGAAGCAATTAGGTTAAGCCATCAAGATTCTTCGAACAAACAATGGAAGGGAATGTGTGAACTCAAGCCTTATAGACTTTTGCACACTTGAGGGTATTGATCTTCAACATTCAGTTGCCTACACTCCACATTAGAATGGTGTGGCAGAAAGGAAGAATAGGACCCTTAAGGAGATGGCCACTTGTATGATTCATGCTAAGTCTCTTGATCAAGCCTTTTGGGCTGAAGCTATATGTTGTGCCACTCACATACAAAATAGAACTCCTCATAAAGCCTTGGAAGGAGTTACTCCTTTTGAGGCTTGGTGTGGAAGAAAACCAGTTGTGAAACACTTTAGTCTTTGGTTGTCCAGCTTGGACATGCATACCTCCACAAAAATGCAAGGCATTGGAACCACAAAGCAAGCCTTTCATATTTTTTGGTTATCCCGAGACTCTTAAGGCATACAAGCTTATGGATCCTGAGACACATGAGATCTTCTTTGAGAGGAGTGTTCAATTTGAAGAGAATTTTCCTAGCTTGGATTCTTCAACTCCTCCTACTTCCTCCATTTTGGATAATGATAGTGATGATAGTGACTTGGAAGATGAAACTCCTTCAACACCAACTCGCAGGCCTCCACCTTCACAGGGTCAAGACATAGTTGAGGACATTCCTTCATCATCTTCTTCCTCCACTAGACCTCATTGGGCACAACAAACACTTGATTCAACAGGTTCACTTGTGGGGAATCCTTCAAACACTAGGAGGACAAGGTCACAACACAACTCATTTCCACATGCTTATAGTGCCATTGCTTCCAATCCACAATCATTCAAGGAAGCTTCAGGGGTTCCTGAGTGGGAAAAACCTATGGAGGATGAGTATAACTCTTTGATGAGAAATAAAACTTGGGACTTAGTTCCTCTTCCTAAGGGAAGAAAGTTGGTTCGATGTAAGTGGATCTATCGGACCAAGTTTGCAGTGGATGGAAGTTTGGATAAGTATAAGGCAAGACTTGTTGCAAAAGGTTTCTCTCAGGTTCCTGATATTGACTACACCAAGACCTTTGCACCTATTGCCAAGATGAACTCCATTCATTTGACACTTTCTATTGTTGCAGCTCATGGTTGGGTTGTACATCAGATGTATGTTAAGAGTGCATTTCTACATGGTGATCTTCATGAGGAGATTTATATGGAGCAACCACAAGGATTCATCTAGGATACTACTATGGTTTGTAGGTTAAGGAATTCTATCTATGGCCTCAAATAGGCTCCTAGGGCTTGGTCTGCCAAGATGGATTCCTTCCTTCTCTCAGCAGGATTCACCGAGTGTCATCCAGATTCGAATGTCTACATTCTTCGGCAGGATGACTCACACTTGATTCTTGTACTTTATGTTGATGACTTGATCATTAAAGGGATTAATTCATCCATCATTGCTAGTGTCAAGTCTTCTTTTTAGGATAGATTTTCTATGATAGACTTGGGTTTACTTCACTATTTTCTTGGTATTGAGATCACACATTCCTTAGAAGGGATTACACTTTCTTAGCCCAAGTATGCTCTTGATCTACTTTCTTGATTTCACATAAGTGATTGCAAGGTTGGACCCACTCCATTTTTATCAGGTGTCAAGTTAGAGGCTAAGTGTTCTACACCTCTTTTGGATGATACTTTGTATAGACAACTTGTTGGAAGTCTCATCTACTTGACACATACACACCCTGACATATCATTTTCAGTTGGCATGGTTTCTCTCTTCATGCAAGAGCCACATGAGCTTCATTGGAAGGTAGCCAAGCACATATTATACTACATACATGGTACACATACACATGGGATTCACTATGTAGTAGGTACAGGATTTTAATTGGTTGGATATACAGACTCAGATTGGGCAGGTGATGTTGATGGTCGCAAGTCTACTTCAGGTTACATGTTTCATCTTGGTTCAAGCCCCATTTGTTGGTAGAGTAAGAAGCAGCATGCTATTGCTCTTTCTTCGACTGAGGCTGAGTATCAAGGGGTTGTTACTATAGCTACAGAGGCTATTTGGCTTCAGCATATCCTGAAGGAGTTTGGTTTCAGTATTCCATGACCTATAGTCATTCATTGTGATAATCAGGGTGCTATAGCAATCTCCAGACATCTAGTCCAACATCAACGAACCAAACACATTGAGGTTCATATGCACTTCATTAGAGATTTGATATAGGAGTAGGTCATTGAGATGCAGTATTGTCCTACAGCAGAGCAAGTTGCAGAAATCTTCACCAAACCCTTTACTGAGAGCAAGTTTCTTTAGTTGCGAGCTCTCTTGGGGGTGCGGGATATTCCTTCAGGGGGGGTCATATGACTTCTCTATTCTATCTTAAGGGGGGGATATTTTCCTCACATGAGGTCTTCTCTCTCATATTCTATTATTGTTTTCATCTCTCTTTTTGGGGGAGGGTTTTTCCCATGAGGTTTTCCCTCTTTCTCCACTTTATGAGAGATTGCATTGTTCTTGCAATTTGTACATGGGTACCTAACATGGCCTAGTAATCAGAAATCATCTTGCATTGTGAGCTTAAGTGCATTCCCCTAAGTTGCACTTAAGGGGGGGTGTTGGTGTAATTAAGTATTTTCTAATTACACTTTACTTAAGTTTACTTAGGATAATGCATTTGCATATTAGTTGTCTTTGAGACACCTAGGAGTTTGCATTTCTTTTTAGCACATGGTTAGGAGAATCTCCACTTTAGGTGTGATAGTTGTCATCACATACCTCTTTGTGTGTGAGATCCACCTTTAGTGCTCTTATCACATTATCATCCTCTCATTGTTACACATGTTTCTCATACTTTCATGTACAATGGAGGATGATCCACCTTTGGTGGACATGTGATTCCACCATGTCTAGTTGATATCTTATCACTTGCATATCTTCTAGTTATCATGCATTGCCTATATATTGAGGCATTCCTACATTGTATGTAATCAATTATCCACTACCATTTGATCATTATTGAATTCTTCATTTGATCATATTGTCTTGTCTCTCTTGTTTGTGCTATCTCTTGAGCTTCTAGATCTTGGCATCTATTCTTTGCCTTAGGAAAATTCTTACATGAAGGATATCTAGAAATAATTTCACTTTCTATTGGAAGAAACTAATTGCATTACCTTTGATGAGCTAAGACAATCATAGTTGTAGAAGGGCACCACCTAGTTAAGCTGAAGTATACTCACATCAAAGAAAAAATGGATATCTAGCACTTCTTAGATTTTACTAAGGAGGATGGGGTCTATTAAGTATTGAGAAATAATGCGATGACTACATCTACCAAGCAACAAACCCCTCATTTAACCAAAGAGGCCATCTAGGCTATTATTCGATTCAATAGAAGGGGTCATTCTACCAAAAAAATAAAAAATAAAAAGTGATCAAGAACATATAATTCAAAATGCTAACCTAAGGTACATTTGACTATTGAAGCCTTGTAATAAGAATTATTATTAAAAAATGAGTTGTGTATGGTACAAAAGTGATAGCATACAAAAACTATTTCATAATTTGGGAGGGTTCTACCACTGCAATAGCTATTCATATGGGATATTATATTGTAGTAGAAGGAAAGAAATTCAACCTATGAGTTGTATGTACATGATCTTTAGAGAACACATCTTGGAAAAAAAAATGCACTACCGATTTGGCTATAGGATTCTATTAATCTGTTTAGCATTTTACTTAATGGAGGAGTTGTTACAACATGTAGGAAAAGTATGAGTTACAAATAAATTAATAGTTTGCACAAATTTTAGACTATACATGAGCTTTCCACTGCCCCAATGCCTATATTCAATTATCATAGGGCTATAAGACTGCTACCAGATCTCTAACAACATTATGCAAAAGTATATTTATACCAGTGTATTTTGAGTTGACAATAACTTCACGATAATAGATCATAGAGCATTAGACTTCATGGATACCTCTATTTCCATATGAAATCTCAAATGCAAAAGTTTAGCCCATGCACAAGGGCTACTATAGCTACCCAAAGATATGGGAGCCCAAAGAAACCAGACTGCAAAGGATTTCTTTGATTCGCTAGCAAAGGAGGAGCAACACAAGTTAAGAAAAATAAAGGCGAGAAAACAAACCAAATCGATGAGCCTACCAAGAAGACACGATATGAACTAGTAGAAACCATACCTACACCTAAGAGATGTTTTAACTCCCTAAAAACTTAGACGCCACTCATAGCACTTGCCAAATTTGGAGGAAGCTAGAAGGTAAAATTTGTAGAATTTTCAGCATAGATCTAGTTAGGAAATAAGAAAAATGATAGCTTGAAAAAATAGAATAAAAATAGAGCAGATCAAAAATGAAATTCTATCTCTCATTCCATGATTTAATTATCACAATATGCATAATAATGCATGATTTATATAAAGTTGAGCCACTGTTTAAAACAGAAAATTATGGTGAAGAGTTTCAGTTATCACCAATCAGCATGAACAGTTAACAGGAGTTAATATGAAATTAATAGCCTTTGTTTTGGCACAAACTAATGCATGACAAAGGAAGATCCTCGGTTATGCAGATCAAGGCTAAAGTCAAATAGACTATCAACCATGAACCATGGATTAGATAAATGATAACTAAATTTTACTTGTAAATCACCGTAGAACTGATATGGAGTGGTAGTTGGAATTAACTAACACCAACACCCCCCCTTAATTCCAACTTAAGAGAATTAAAAATAAAGAAAAGAAAATCTCTTGTGACAACAAAATTGTGGACATCTGTCGAATGATAACTACCATAGTGCTGAATGAAGAGATTCCTCTGAAACCAAAATGAAAATCATAATCAATCTGCATGAGTGCCCCTAGTGACACTACTCAAACCAAGAATAGATGGAAAACAAAGGCAAAAGATCTGTCAATCGAAGATATAGAAGACAATAATCTACCTATGTGCTCCCAAACAATGAATAGATGGTAAACAAAGGCAAAACATATATCATTCAAGGATGCAGATGACACATAAATCTATATGAGTGACTCTATCGACACTACTCAACTATGCAAGAGTAAAGTGCTGGTTGAAAATACAGGTGCCAATTGTCTATACAACTGATCAACTATGGAAGCAAAGAATCATCAACACTAATGGTATAGAACCCCTCCACAATGTTGAAAGGACAGGCATGACAGGTCCACTGACATGGCGTCTCTAAAGAGGAAAAGAAGACAAGGCCCATGTGAAGAGAGCATGACCTTGACCTTTCTCTGATGCAAAATCTAGCTCATCCTTTATTGCCATAACTGTTTGATACAAGCCTCTACTTGTGGGCCAAAGTAGAATCTGTGGCCTGCATTCAAAATATTTGAATGGCGTGAGAAGAGAAGAGGTTGAAAACTCTATTCTTTGCAACCGATCAGATCTTTAGAGCTTGCAAAAAGAAACTTGCATTTCTCCTTCCTAGCACCTAAGCTCTGATACCATGTAGAATTTTTAGCATAGATCTAGTTAGGAAATAAGAAAAATGACATCTTGCAAAAATAGACTAAAAATAGAGCAGATCAAAAATGAAATTCTATCTCTCATTCCATGATTTAATTATTACAATATGCATAATAATGCATGATTTATACAAAGTTGAGCCACTCTTTAAAATAGAAAATTACGGTGAAGAGGTTCAGTTATCACCAATCAACATGAATAGTTAACAGGAGTTAATATGAAATTAACAACATTTTTTTGGGCACAAACTAATGCATGAGAAAGGAAGATCCTCAGTTATGTAGATCAAGGCTAAATTCAAACAGACTGTCAACCATGAACCATGGATTAGATAAATGATAACTAAAGTTTACTTGTAAATCACCGTAGAATTGATCTAGAGTGGTAGTTGGAATTAACTAACACCAACAAAATTAAGATCTATATACGAGAGAATATAGAGCCATAAGAAAAGGAAGCATCAGAAGCCCTACACCAAACAAGCGCAAAACAAGAATATAGGCCACCAAAGCTAGAGACCAAAATCAAAGAGGAGGTCAAATTTGTAGAAGGAGAACTTCCCAAAATGGAACCACCAACCCCACACATCTCCCTTCAAGATGAGAATCAATTATATTAGACTCTCTTCAAACCTTGGGTGTTTATGAATACACTGGAGACATATAAGGTCATGCTTCTCACAAACAAGCACAATAAAGAAAGGGTATTAATCTAATATATGGCAACCCATAAATACACTTTGGAAGATTTCCTCTAGAACTTATCAAGACCCCTACTAGCTTTCCTAAGTGACTTGAGAGAAAGAACACATTAGGGAGAGGAGAATCCAAAAGAGATATCAATTTAAACCATAGCCCCAAATCTGACACCTCCACTAACTAAATTCAATGAAAGTAAAGACATAACTCTACACTAAATAAAGGATCCATTAGCTAATGCTAGAAAAGCTGGAGACCATTTAGCAGGTACAAATGGATCATAGAGGCCACTACCAAGGCTTATAATTTATTGTGTGAAGAAGAGTAAAAGGAGAAAGAGATAGTGGTTGTAACTACTCACCTCCCCTGACTAATATTGGATCCTCAACCTCCACCACAAAGTATATTATGGACTTCTTGGCATAGCAATAGCAATCAGAAGTCTCTACTCAACTATTTAAAATTTTTGTGGTACATCTCTCCTATACATAAGTTTGATTGGGGGATATTCTACATGAATTAGCCCAAGACAATGGAAAATATAGAGAAAGTGATTGAAGAAATTCGAGAGAAATAACTGTATGTCAAAGGGGACCCTTCTTAGTTGGCTCAAGTATAAATCTGGTTATTTCTAGATAGACTATTTCAAGATCCAGCCTTGCGGAAAGATAATTTTTAAAAGAGGTACAAAATTATTTTAAAAAGGCCAAGGTAGATAAAGCAACACATCCATATGCTATAGTACAAACTTCCCTAAAGAATCAACTTGCCACCACCAAACACAGAGGTGGAAAGAAATTATTTGTACCAATATTGTTTATAGTGTTTGACCCTAGTAAAACCCCTAAGAACTTCAATGGATCAATTGGACTTGTGAATTGCACAAAAATTGTAAGTGCAATGTTTTTTAGGATATGGATGGAACAGAAAGGGTGACATTAGAAGATGTGCATGATCAATATCAACAAGCCAGGGTCTAGAGGGATAATGCTGGGAGAAATTTTAGGCAATTCAAAACAAATTATATTCTTTGGTTAGCACACATTACTAGTGTTATTCAATATAAACTAAACTTTCTTTAAAATATTCAGATTCCCAAATGACTCCAAGAGGCAAAGAGTCAGTTTCAACAATTATATATCTACATCAATTAGTTACAGACAAACAAAAGGCAATGAGATAATCAACTTAAATCCCTCTATAATATCTAGGACATTCTTCCCAAAACAAGTTTACTTGAGGACACATCATGGTTTTATTGTGGGAATGATGTTGACCAAAAAAAATGGTATGCAAACATTATTCCAGAGATATGTCATTGTAAATTACAAATGAGGTTAAAAAATATGAGCTTTAGAAGATAGTTTAAAGTTTAGGGATATTATCTAAGGTACCCATTATCAGAATAGAGAAAGAGATAAGATAAAGAGTATAAAGGATATGTATGTATATGGAAAAAAATATTATCAGAATAGAGAAAGAGATAAGATAAAGAGTATAAAGGATATGTATGTATATGAAAGGAAATATAAGGAATATAACCAAATCTAATATCCGAATACAAGTTACACTTCTAATTTTGGTCTAATATATGTGTGTGATATTTTCTTTAAATTATAGTTAATATAATATTTTATTTTCTTCTTATCTATTATTCCTTTATCATTTGATTTGTCTCCTTTTAAAGATTTTCCTTTATGTCTCCTTTTTTGGTTGGTTCTATACCTTTTCATTTTTCATTTTTACCTCCTTATTCATTTGATAGGACATATTCTTTTTTGTTTAGCCTTTTTTATGCATTTTTTATATTTTTTATTTATGTACCTCTTGTTTCTCTCTCATCTTCCCTTCTCCCCCCTCCTTTTATTGCCTTCTAGATCTACAATCTAACATCTTTTTTTATTCTTTCTCTTTGGCATCTTGATGATGGATCATGTAGTATGATCCGAAACGTTGATGGTTAAAAAAACTCTACACAATCGAATCCAGAAAGTGATTAGTATCTATCATTGATGTTTCAATAGGACTCTCTAGAGTAATATATTACAATAGGAGGGATCCTTGGAGAATAGAATTTTGATATGTATCCTTCAATTTTTTTCCTAATATTCATCATACCCACTAAAAATATGATAAAACTATTTAAAATCTATTTTTTTCCTTTTTTATTTAGCCTTATGAACATAAGAAATTAAGCCATAAAAATTTAACTAGATTAAGATTTTTACTGGGCCAAGCCTCTTCAAGATTTATAGACTTTGAAGATTTTGTAGAAGCTCTATTAATGATATAAGTAGGAAAAAACATTTCTTTAGACAAAAATTTAAAAGATTTTTTTTTTTTCATGTAACATACATCTAGCCATTCAAAGAAAAGTTTTATGTTTCCTTTTTCCTGCGCCATTTTTATGAGTTGTATATGGAATGGTTAGCTCATGTTTGATACCAAAATACTTTAAACAACTATTGAAAGAATTATTCACACATTTTCTGCCATTATAAGTTCTAAGAATTTTAAGTTTTAAACCATATTGCCTTCCAACAAATTTATGAAATTCACTAGAAATATCAAGCACTTAATCCTTACTCTGAAGAAAACATATCTAAGTTCTAAAATAATCATAAACAAAATTAGGCAAACAAAAGGCCTATTAACCCAACTCTTGCTCCCAAAATGCAGGAGGAATAGATGAAAATCAGAGATGTTGGCATTATCAAACCCATTAGGCATTCATCATGGATTTCCAATTTGATCCCTTTTAGAAAGAAGAATGGTGACATTAGGTTATTTGTTGATTTCAGGAATCTTAACTTGTCTACCCTCAAAGACGACTATCGTTTGCCTCATATGGAGGCTATGTTAAAAAGGGTAAGTAGTTCTGAACTAATGCTTATGATGGATGGTTTTTTAAGATATAACCAAGTTGTAATTTAGGAACCAGAGCAGTTTAAGACCGCATTTACTACACCATGGGGAACCTATGTGTATGTAAGAATGCCTTTTGGTATTACTAATCCATGAGAAACTTTTCAGAGGGCTATGAATGTTTCTTTTGTTGAATTCATTAATAAATTCTTGGTGGTTTATCAGGATGACTTGACAACATATTTAAGAAAGAGGAAGATCATTGCATGCATCTAGAAAAGATATTTGCAAGGGCTTTGGATTATGGTGTATCTTTGAACCCAAGAATGTGTTTCTTTGGAGTGACTGAAGGTAAATTGCTTGGTCACTTAGTTTCCAAAGAAGGTGTTAGGATTAACCCTGAGAGGGTGCCTGCCATTGACAAAATCCAATAGCCTTAAAATGTGAAAGTTATTCAGTCTTTCTTTGGATATGTTAATTTCTTAAGAAGGTTTGTCACTAATTTTGCAGAAATTAGCAAACCTATTCCAAAAATGTTAAACAAAGGAACTAGAGTTAATTAGGATGGGGAGCCTTCGGTAGCTTTCCAAAGTATAAAACAAGCAATAAAGGATGCTCTTGTGCTTAAGGCTTCTGATTATGACAAGCCCATGCATGTATTTTCTTGTGCATCTTTTCATACAGTGGTTGTAGTAAATTACTACAAAAATATTTAGAGGGATTTGAGTAGCCAATTGCATTATTCAGTAAGTCTCTTCAGGCTGTTGAGTTAAGGTATAAAATAAATGAGAAACAAGCTTATGCCCTAGTTAAAGAAGTTAAGGATTTTAGATGTTATTTGATGGGAGAAATTGTTGTTACTTATGTGCCTAGTACTGCAATAAAAGATATTTTCACACAACAAGATGTCTCAGGTAGGAGGAGTAGACGGATTAACAGAATCTAAGAGTTTAACATTGATGTTTGGATTACCAATTTAGTCAGAGGTCAATGGCTTGTAAAGCTGATGACCCAAGAAAATTTGGATTCCAACCAAATAAATCAGGTTGAGGAAATAAAAAGGTCATATACTTTTCATATGGATCTTTGTGATTGACCTATGTGGCAAAAAATGAAATACCCTCCTGGTTTGAGTGAAAGTGATCAAAGAACTTTGAAACTTCATGCCATCAAGTATGAAATAATTCTAAATAAACTATGGTGGAGAACTACTGATGGTATTCTGTTGAAGTGTGTTGATAAGGATCAAGCTAATGAAATTTTGAATGATATGCATAGTCATGGGATTTGTGGAGGCCATTATATGGCTAAGACAACATCACACAAGGTTATAAGATAATTTTTTTGGTGGCCTTCATTGTTTAGGGATGTTATTGACTTGTGAAGAAATGTGATGCTTTCCAAAGATTTTTTGGTAAGATAAAGGTTTTTAGGTAATTTACCTTTGAAAATTGTTGAAGTTCAAGCTTCTTTTCAAGAATGAGGCATTGATTTTATTGGTGAAATTACAAACAAGTCTAGTGCTGGTCATTCTTGGATTTTGGTGGCCACTAACTATTTTACCAAGTGGGTAGAGGGCTCTCTATACTAGGAAATCTATTAGTAGGGTTGTGATGGATTTTATTTTGAACAATATTATTATCAGATTTAGATGTCTAGAGAGAATTGTGACAGACAATGCAATGTGTTTCAAGTATGATGATTATATTGGTTTTTGTGAAAATTATTGTATTAATAGGTCAACTTCATCCCCTTACCATCCTCAAGATAATGGGAAGGATGAATCAAGAAACAAGAATTTACTAAATATTATCAAAAGAATCCTTGATATAAATAAGAGATCATGGAATGCTATATACCTTTGGTAGTTTGGGCTGACACGGTGACTGTGAAGAGATCAACTAGATGTGCTCCATTTGATCTAGTATATGGGATTCATGATAGATTGTCTCTAAACAACCTAATTGGAATGTAAAAAAAAAAATTCAATTATACGATGAAGATGTGACAGATGAGATGCAAGCAAGGATGAATGACATCCTGGAGTTAGATGAAAAAAGGAGAGAATCTACATTGAGGAATGCTAAGTTACAAATACAAGTGAAGGACTTGTATGACTAGAGAACTACAGAAAGAAAAATTGATGTTAATGATTTTCTTCTTTTGTGGAATGCTAGGTTGGAGGATAAATGAAAACATGGTAAATTTGATCTAATTTGGTTGGGCCCCTACAAAATTCATGAAAGGTGGGCAAAGAACTGCATATTTTATCAGACATCTTTCCGGTAACATTCTAGAATTGCCTATTCATGGAAAATTTCTGAAAAGGTATTTCTCGTGAAGTGCTTTCTTTTCCATGAGCGTTAGTTAGTTTGTATATATTTCCTTTAAGTCTATCTATTTCCCTTCCTATTTCCCATTCTTTTAGGTTTGGTTATTTTTTTCAATATTTTTGTGGTCCTTTTGTCAATTTTGTGGTCTTCTCTCTTAGAAATTCTAAGATCTTGACATGCTTGCAAGAGGCATACATCCCCACCCAGAGCCATTGTTGGTTAATTTTTATATCAGAGTACAAAATTTGATAAAAATTTCCTAAGGTTGAAGAAATAGGGTTTATAACATGACAAGGGTTTCAAAAATTTATTTTCTTAAGTCCAAAACCCTACCCATGCTATTTTTCTTCATTACCTTTTTGAATCACTTAAGTCGGGTTTTAGGCATGTGTCTCAAGTCATCATGAAGGGGCCAAGTCCTTTAAGTCATTTTTCCTAGTGGACCCGTAAATATTTTTCCTAAATCCTAAGTTCCCAATAAATTTATTATTTTCCTAAGTTCTATGTTTCCGCCATGTATTAAAGAAGAAGGAGATTCATTTTAATCTAACAGTAGGTTCAATCCCACAATAAAAAGATGCAAAGTTTTTACCCTTTGTGGGAGCACTCCTTGTCGACAGCTGATAGATGGTGGACCTTGATCAGAGCTAAGGAAGAATATATTTTTCATTCATATCAAAGTTGATCTAGTGGCGAGCGTAATGCCTTGAAAAAAAGATCCAAACTTTTTATCCATCGCGAGATCACACTTTGTTGACGTGTGTCTTCTTGCAAGCATGGGCATGGTTTGAGAAGGATAAAATAAAGATAAAGGACTGTCAGATCAAGTTCAATCTAACGGTAATAATATTGCCTTGATGAAAAGTTCCTCAATGTTTAGTGATCAAGGGATTGCGCATGTGCAACACTTGTCCTTGGTGACATCACCTAACTAGTTTGAATAAAGATAAAGTTAAGCTAGATTAAATTTAATCAAACAACATGCATAATGCCTCAATGAAGAATTTCTCGTTGTTTAGTGATCACTAGATCATGCCTTGGTGTCGTGTGTCCTTGGTGATGTCATGTTACTCAATTTGAAGGGAAGTTAAAGTAAAGATGGATCATGACCAATCAAATGGTAGGTGTGTTTCCCTATAAGAACTTGCAAGACATAAATCCATCATGGGATCATGTCTTGCTGCCGCATGTCCAGATTTGATAAATAAGGAAAGCGGTGGAGCCTAAGTGTCAGATATTGTTGACATGTTGCTTATTGATTGGTTGTAGATGTTGTGATAAAGGATGATGTGGATTTCATTGGTTGTTTGTCTTTTTTGAACCACACAATGTCCAAGGAAGATATTTTGATCTACGACCATGTTTTAAAATTTTATATTATCCATTGTGGTCATATTTTTGAATTTTGACAAAGGATTTTCAACAGGAAATGAAGTCGGTGAACTAGAAGTTTCTAACCTTATCAAATTTGATTAATTTGATATAGGGGACAAAGTTGCAGATAAGAATTGAATGGATTTTGTGGCATTCAATTAGATTTGATCACATTTTATTTATTGTCACCTAAGTCTAATATTTTGGAAATGGTTTTTCTTCTGGAAGGAGGAGTTATGATATGGTAAAAATTATCAATGAAATCACATCCCTGGTACAAAGAGGTGGATGAGATATTATTTGTGATGCTTCCTAGAAGAGGAATTCAATTAATTAAACCATATTCATGCAGTTCTCATGCTATGGTTTCACCTATTTTGTAAATCATATTAGATTCTAATATTTTTAGGGCTTCTTCTTGTACTCCCTTCTGCAATAATTCCATTTTTATTTTAGGTTGTGGTGGTTGGAAACCTTTCCCTAATTTTTCCCAAAATGACCCAAAGCTTGTTGCAATCCTTTTTCTATAAAAGGATTCCCAGGGTGATTTAGAAGGGTCTTTTCACAGTTGTTGGAAAAACCTGACTACAAAACAAAGATAGAAAATTCTATAGGTTTTGAGTCAAGAACTTGATAGAAGAGGTCTGTAATATTTTTTCATGCAAAGATCTTAATGAAGCATATAGTGCTCAGATTCATTTTTGGATTATTTTATATTTAGCCCAATACTATTTGTATTAGTTTCAAGGAAATTAATATAGAGATTTACATGAATTGCTTTAAATATTGTCTCCTTCTGTATTGGTTTATAATTTCTCATGTCTTATGAACAAAGATCTCAAGATCATAGCTACAAATTTTGGTTTTATGTCCTGATATATTTTGTTGTTAATTCAAGGAGTTAATTAAATGCTTAGTATAACCTGACAAAATTATAAGGTATTATAGAGGATTGTGATAAGTATAAGGTTTTCAGTATAAATTGATTTTCATTCGCAAGGTAAATGATTGGAATCAC
Organism: Chamaecyparis obtusa; assembly: GCA_027943335.1. Classification (NCBI taxonomy): domain Eukaryota; kingdom Viridiplantae; phylum Streptophyta; class Pinopsida; order Cupressales; family Cupressaceae; genus Chamaecyparis; species Chamaecyparis obtusa. The sequence continues at coordinate 2,462 of BSBK01011241.1, read as the reverse complement.
CAACCATAGTGTGATTTTTTTCTAAATATGCCCAATGAATAAGGAAATAATCACAAACAATTTGTCAAGAAGATATTCTTTCTTGTCTCTCAGTTCAAACTTTAAAAAATCAATTGAAAATTTTAAGTCAAGTTGTAGACTAAAATGAAAGAGCCCCTGCTTGGCTTGTGAGTAATTTGGTAGTGTGTGTATCTTCTCACACTATCTCTTTATATCATAGGTAAGAGAAGATATTAGAATTTGAAACAAAATTTATCTTCTATGCAAGATTATACAGATGAGTTTTATAAGTTGTCCATCCATATAGAACATCAAGAAAGTGATGAACAGATGGCTGCAAGGTATGTGAATGGTTTGAAATACACTATTCAGGATGAGCGAAGCATGCATCGAATCAACTGCATGGAGGATGCCTATCAGTTGGCTCTCAAGGCTGAAGAAAAACAAAATAGGCAATACAATCAAAGAAATAGAGGAGACGAAGGGGATACATCAACCCCATATCAAGGAGGCTCAAGTTCCAGTCAAGGAGGTGAGAAACAAGAAGAATCACGTCAGACTCCATCAAATCAACAAAGAGGAAGGGGATTTCAACATGGTAGAGGATATGGTAATGGAAGAGGATGGGAAGGCCAAAGAAGGCCGTTCACTTGTTTTAGATGTGGGGAAGGACACAGGGCCTTTGAGTGTTCCAATTTTAACATGCAAGATGGAAATCAAGGAGGGCCATCCAAAGTAAACCTAGCTCAGGTTGACAATGAAGAATCTAAACAAGAAGTGTCTCTAGATATTAGAGAAAGTCTCATGATAATGAAGACAATGATTATTCCTGCAAAGGAGGAGGTAGAGGAGAAAGGCGTTGATGATTCATGGCTTAGAACCAACATATTCCAAACAAGGTGTACCTCAGGTGGAAAGGTCTGTCAAGTAATTGTTGATGGAGGCAGTTGTGAGAACATGGTTTCTAAGAAAATGGTGGAAAAATGAAATCTCCATTGTGAAAAGCACCCTTGTCCCTATCGAATTGCATGGTTCAAAAAAGGTAATGAAGTTATGATAGATAAGAGGTGCCTTGTCAAATTTTCCATAGGAAAGGTCTACAAAGATGAGTTATGGTGTGATGTGATTCCAATGGATGCATGCCATGTCCTCTTAGGTTAGCCTTGTCAGTATGATAGAATGGTTACTCATAATGGAGAAAGGAATACTTATACCTTCTGGAAGGATGGATCCAAGGTAGTCTTGCTACCTCTTAGGGATGATGGAAAAGATGAAAGTATACTATCTAAAAAGGTACTTGTCAAGGAGATGACAGTAACAGGGTGTTGTTATGCCTTGGTAGTGCAAAAGGGGAAGGAGGAAGAGTTGATGATACCACCAAAAGTAGTTGTAGTGTTGGAAGAATATTCAGATGTCATTCCAAAGGAACTACTAGACGGGCTCCCCCCACAATGAGATATCCAACATCATATTGATCTTATTCCAGGAGCAAGTCTTCCCAATCAAGAAACTTATAGAATGAGTCCAACACAACATGAAAAACTCAGCAAACAAGTAACTAAGCTCATACATAAAGGTTTAGTTCAGGAAAGCATGAGCCCCTCTGTTGTCCCAGCATTATTAACCCCAAAGAAAGATGGAACATGGAGGATGTGCATAGATAGTCAAGAAATCAATAAGATAAGCATTAGGTATCATTTTCCTATCCCTCGTTTGGATGATATGATGGATGTTCTTGCTGGAGCAACACATTTCACTAAGATTGATCTGCGAAGTGGGTACCACCAGATCCACATCTGAGAAGGGGATGAATGGAAGACCGCTTTCAAAACCAAGGATGATTTGTATGAATGGAAGGTTATGCCTTTTGGCTTATCAAATGCACCTAGTACTTTTATGAAACTCATGAATACTTTGTTGCGTCCCTACATTGGAAAGTTTGTAGTAGTTTATTTTGATGATATACTAATTTTTAGTAAGGGAAGGGAAGAAAATCTGCATTACTTGAGGAGGAGGAGGAGGAGGAGGAGTAGTAGTGTTGGAGGAACAAGAAGAAGAAGAAGAAGAGGAGGAGGAGGAGGAGGAGGAAGAGGAAGAATAAGAAGAGGAAGAAGAAGAAGAGGAAGAAGAAGAAGAAGAAGAGGAAGAAGAAGAAGAAGAAGAAGAAGAAGAAGAGGAGGAGGAGGAGGAGGAAGAGGAGCAGGAAGAAGAAGAAGAAGAAGAAGAAGAAGAAGAAGAGGAAGAAGAAGAAGAAGAAGAGGAAGAAGAGAAGAGGAAGAAGAAGAAGAAGAAGAAGAAGAAGAAGAAGAGGAAGAAGAAGAGGAGAGGACGAAGAAGAGGACGAAGAAGAGGAAGAGGAAGAAGAAGAAGAGAAGAGGAAGAAGAAGAAGAAGAGGAAGAAGAAGAGGAAGAGAAGAGGAAGAAGAAGAGAAGAAGAAGAGGAAGAAGGAAGAAGAGGAAGA
>BSBK01011240.1:0-134889 GCA_027943335.1 Chamaecyparis obtusa | reverse complement strand
ATATATATATATATATATATATATATATATATATATATATATATATATATATATATACATATATATATATATATATATATATATATATATATATATATATACATATATATATATATATATATATATATATAATTACTTTATTTAATTAAACATCATTAAATATATTTTTTTATAGATAATATTTACAAATAATATAATAACATGTCAATTATATTACATAGATTGTAATAATATAGACTCACTTCTAAATCACCCCTACTTTTTTTGTTAAATTACTAACTTTGTCTTGATTAGAATTTTCACAAAAGACATTTTAGTTGTATTGTAGAAGATTTGAACTCAACATTATCTAGGCTTGACATCAACACAAATCTTAAGAGGTAATGCGAAATATTTTGTGTCCAAAAGAGAACCCTCACCCCTTTTGTTTCCAATCCTCCATCGACTCTTGATGAAGCATAGTGAAGGGGTGCAACCAAGGAAATTGTTTGGATACCAAGGTCATGGGTATAAATGAAGCAAATAAAAATATAAGTTTGTATTTTAGAAAAATATAAGTTTGTATTTTGGAATAAAAAATAGTTTCCTTATTAAACAAGACATCACCTTTTTAATATAGCTTATATCAAAATAGACAACAAAAATCTAAAATGTATATGTTTCCCCTTTTGTTCTATTATTTTTGTATCAATGTTATTAATGGTAGTCCATCTTTTACTTTCATGTACGAGAGTAAAATTTTATTGTTGTTTTTCTTCAAATAGAGCACCCTAGTATGAAATAAATTAGCTAAATGTTTATATTCAAATGTTCTACCATGCTATTATATTTATATTCACCTAAATAAATTTAGTTTTCTAAGTAATAAAAGGGTAGTGATTTTATGAAGCCAGATCGACAAGGTAAAGAGTATTGGTTTTATTTGAATGAGAGTTTTTTCTTGAGTTTTTCTTAGAACTTTTTTTTGTTGGAAAGTCCAAAATCTATATCAGAAATATTTTATGTGGAGAGGTTCATCAATGGTAGTGGAGGATTGTTTCTATGTTGTTAGATGAGAAATAATAATAAGAATAAGAAGAGCATGGGAAAATAAATTCAAAATCTTGTTACAAATTTGTAGGGTTTTCCTTCTCATGAAAATGTTGAGAGTAGAGGTCAACTTTTATTTTCTGAGGTACATTGTGATTAATAGCCTCTAAAAATGTAGTGATATTTTTCCGGGATAGTCAAAGAAAGAGCTAGAAAATGTAAAAACAATGCTTCACAAATCTGAGCATTTCATTGATAAATTTACCAAACTACATTTTTGCGACTAATTACTCTACACTTGTCTTCGACACTTTAGTGATTTTTTCATATTAGAGTTAAAATTGTCACTCTTGCACTTCCTATGGTGAAGATTTGGGCTTTTCAAAACTTGCATTGGTTGGGTCAAGATTTTAGATTTATTAAAGATGTTATTTTTGGATATTCAGATTTTAATTTTGTAAAAGTTTTATATGTTGGGATGAAGATTTAGAGATCAAAATTGTAAAAGAATGCATGTTTTAGGGATCAAGATTTGGGATGTTTTGTGCTTTATTTGTTTAAGTAATAACAATTAATATTTTTGTTTATGTCTTTGACCATAACTATGTCTAAGGAATTAAATTTTGGTATTTGGTTATTTGAGATTTGTAGTTCTTGTACCATCCTAAAAAGTAAGCACCCTTATTAGGTGCTCATTTTTAGCATCTATGGGTTCCCACATTGATTTCACATCTTTCTATCCCTTTTTCATCTTTCAAATCAATACTATTTGTTCAAAAATCAAGAATGGCTCTAATTTCTATGCATGACTTTTCATCTTCCATCCATTTGAACATAATTCATTTCACACTTAGGTCCTTCACATACTTTTTTGGATCTTGGGATTTATCCTAAGCTCCTGATGGTTTACAGCCTCCAATACCCTTGCTAGTGCGTAGTCCCGAAGTCATTTCAAATTGGCCTCTTAGGGACTAGGTTGAATTTGGCCTAGTCCTAGACTAGGCCGAGTCAAGTTGGCCTAATCCTTTAAGGTTCATTTTTGGTGGATTTGGGCCCAATGCAAGGATGTTTCCTTTGGGGGTTTAATATAGGTCAAATTTATAAATTTGGGACACTGAAATGTGCATAAAAGGAGACCTAATCCTCTCATTTTCACATCCATTACATACCAACATCTCATCTTCATGCAAGCATTATCAATCAAGCTATTGTGCATTTAAGGAGTACAAGAGATCATTCAATCCCATCAAGCATTCGATTGCAAGGAATCCATTCAAGCATTTCAATTCTTCTTCTTCTCTTTCTTCTTCAATCCAACATTGTGGAAAAATACAACATTCATCATTCAAGGGTTTGGTTACATGATTTCCTATTGGGTTTTCTAGACTCCAAGATATTGCATCAACACTTGTTATCATATTCAAAGAGGCATTATATTATTGAGGTATAAGGTTTAATTTATGTTTCATATCTAGAATGCATTTCCTCATGCAATTTCAATTTCATTTCAAGGTTAATTCCTATACAGGAGCTAGACCAAGGAAAGCCTCTTTGCAAAAAAAATTCCCCTTTTTTTCTTATGTGAAAGAATAGGTGGCACAGTTTTGGATCCAAGTTTTTAGGATTTAAGAACCATCGATTGATCCTCTATAGAATTCATCAATTTTTATCCTTCGAGGACTAGGTCAAATTTATAAGACTAGGACAAATTGATTTGGCATGTTCCTAAGAATATGAAATTTTCATGATAAGAAGCTACAGGTCTTGACAATCTAAGATCTCAGACAACTCTCGATTCTGACAGGTTTTTGATAATCAATTGCATATCTTAAGTTCACTTGTCCTCTTCTAGAAATCAAGGTGAGTACATCATCCTCATTTTCCTTTAGCACTTACTTTGGTACATCAAATCTGATATTACATCTGGTTAGAAATCATTTCTTTAGTTAGAAAACAAGCATATTTCTTTCATTTAATAAGACTTTCTATCCATATAGGGAATACCCAGACCCCCCTTTACCTAGATCTTGCATTTGCACCACTTTATCCTTTTGGGTTCTGCAAATCAGGTTTGGTTTAAGGGTGGGTTTAGTATTATAATGTACATATAAAGTGGGGGTCTACCATTTATCACCATTTCCTATATCACATTTTAGTGAGCCCAAATCTTCCATGCATTATACTTTCTCATTTGGTAGTTAGATCTTCTTTGTGCATTGATCCTTGCAATTACATATCTACATCTATTTTTCATGCATTAACATTATATTGCTACAATCTATACATTTAGATATTTTGGTAGTTAGATTCTCTTTGTATGCATCTAGATATACTTCATATACATTATTCTATCACATTTTTACTACATCCTACATATTCATTGATTTGAATGTACTTTTTTCTTTCTTCTCATGTTTCAAAAGTTATTTAAGGAATTATCTCAAAACCAATCTATCACTTTTGAGATCAAACAAAATCCTTCTATTAAATTTCCTTTATAATATGTTACCACCAAAAAAATCAATTTAAGGTATGTGATGCTTCTTTTCCCTGTCTTCTATCTATACACACTAAAATGGTGCACTTCTATGAACCATTACATGCAAGGTTGCTCAAGAATGAGGCCTCACAAAGCGGCTCATAGCTCTCTATGCATGGAGTTGCAAGGGACTATGATGTATTTGCTCTCAGCTAGAGCTACAAGCTTGTGACCTTGCTAGTCAACCACACAATGAGAGTTTCAAGTGAAGACAAGGGCAAGAGTGTCAATATCCTCAAGAATCACTATGAAAATGCAATGCAAACTAGTCTATGGAAATGAAAGTACAAATTAAGCTATTGAAAGAAAATGCAAAGGATTACAACCTTCCTATTTAGACTATGTGAGATTAATCTATTGCATCAAAGGAAACTAAGCTATGAAATGAAGCTAAAATGCAAGAGTGAAAGACTAAGAACAATAGGGTTTCCAAAAGCCCCAAAAGTCTCCAAGAATTCCTGCAGCATAAGATTAGTTATTCAAAACATGGTATGCAAATGAAGGAGAGAGCTTTCTTTTTATAAGAAATGCAAAGGAATGGACCATTGAGATTAAGAGGCAAAAAGTCTTAATCGGTGGTGGAGGTTGAAAGAGGAGCAATCCATGTGCACAAGTATCCTCCAATGAGAGTGAAGTGTTGACTTTTGAGCCTCATGTGAGACAAAAAGTATTTTTTTCCTTTTTGTGAAATAAGAATAATGTTTTATTTGTGCAACTTAGGATAAGAGGAAAAGGTGGGGCTTTTTATTTATAAAAGGGGAGGAAATATTCCTTTTAAATAAATAAAGACTTAGGATAGAATAGTTAGCCCAAGGATAAAAAATCCAATATATGATCGAAATTAAGACTTGATCAAGAAATTTATAATGTTGAAAATATTGATTATTGATCAAAATGATTCAGGGTTGATAAATCAAATAAATGGGGCCCAAAGTCTAGGTGACCATTTTTGGGTGCATACATTTGCCCCTCTTTGACTAATGTGTGATCGATTTGGAAACACATGTAGTCAAAGAATGAAGTTGAAATGTGAGATCAATCTGGGATCACAAGACAACTCAGATGTGAGGTCGATTTGGGATCACATCCGGACAAACATAGACAAAGGCCTTTGAACATGAGGTCGATTCGGGATCACATTCAAAGTAAGAGATAAGGATCTCAAATTTGAGTAAAAGCTCACAAAAGATGTCTGAATCAAGAGCATCAAGATGATTAGGGATGAGAATCCCATAGGTACTGCCCCCTCAGAGTTGAAAATCGAAAGCATAGAGAGGAGAACAGCAAATTGATAAAGATTTGATCAAATCAGAATGAAATCATAATCGGATGTAAAGGCCAATAAGTTAACCATTAAAACATGCCCCAGCCTAACTGAGAAAGATGTAGTCAAATGTGAGAAAGGAGGGAATGGAATGAAGATGAATGAAAGACTAGAAGTTTGGAAGACATGGAAATGAAGAAATGACGATGCCCCAACAAAGATCGAAGGATTAGGCCTCAAAAAGATTTAGCCAACTGCGCAGAAGAAGGGAAGATTTTGAAATGTGATTTTGACTATCAAGATGACCTTAGATTTTGATTTCGAGTCCAAAAATGGATCCAGGACATCGAAATTAGCTAGGGGTGCAATTTTCACGCAATTCTGAGGTGTTTTGAAAATGAGGTCAAAAAGTCAAAATGCTATAAAAGGGGTCAAAATGTCATTTTAAAAATCATTTGACTTTTAGTGATTTGAGAATCTTGAGAGCTTTAGAGAGAGAAAATGGCCTAGCAAGCAGGAGTTCCCATCCACAAGCATCGATTCAAGTGCACCGGTTGCACAACCGGCCACCACACTATCCTGCCCCAGTATGTTTTCGAAAAACTTGAGCTTTTTGAGTCATTTTTCGCATTTAATACCTTTTTAGCACGTTTTTTCAAATTTTTTAAAATTTAAATTTTTTGAGTTGAGAAAAATATCGCGCGATACTTTAGAAGTATCGCGCCCTTTGGGGAGAAGTGTCGCGCGATACTTCGCGGGTCCCCAAAGTATCGCGCGACCATAGGCACCAGTATCACACGATAGTGGGTGAAATATCACACGATACCGGGCAAAGTATCACGCGGCCTAAGGTATATTGCCCCGTTATAAGGAGAAGTATCGCGCGATACTTCTCCGAAAAATAGTATCGCCCAAGTTAAAATTTGATATTTGACGCATTTTTGAGCAAAAATGACATGGGTCCAGACAATGTTACGTTTTAGAGATGTTTTATACTGATTTTTAGACATCCATCATGATATGTGCTAACAACTGGCTTAGTTTTTTGGCTTGCAGGAGGTCTTTCCGGCGCTGATCATTAGAGTGCCAAAGGTGATTGGGTTGCGGTGTGTCCGAGATCTGGATGATCTGGGCAATGCCTATATCAGGGCCATGGGATTTTGGTATTTATTGAGATATCCTTACATCAAAGCTGACCATGGGTTGTTGACTACTCTTGCCGAGAGATAGCATAGTGAGCACAACACCTTCCACCTGCCTACCAGAGAGGCATCCATTACTCTGGAGGATGTCTACAGGATCCTACGAGTGCCATGCCATGGCGAGCCTGTGAGTATAATCATGTTTTGAGATATAATCATAAATGTAATGTTTTCATATGATGAAAAATGACATGATTTGTTTGTTGGCACAAGTGTACTGTGATCAGGATGCCACTCAGGGGCACCGACTGATCTAGGGGATGTTCCATGATGTTACAATTTTGGACAGGCATGTCAGCTGGGAGAGGCTGATAGATGACTTTGGCAGAGATTATCTAGTGCCATGCATAGTGGCATCTATCATTTCACAGATCCTGATGACTGACCGCAATCAGAAGGGTTTCCCACTTGGATGGGCTAGATTACTGGTGGATTTGGTAAGCAGGCCTCGTCGAATGGCATGGGGTCCTACCATATTGGCAGAGATGTATCACGAGCTACATGAGATCGTATACAGGGACAGTCGGACTTGGGCTTGCGGTGCCATCCTGGCACAGGTGTGGACTTGGGAGCACATCGTTGTGGTGCACCCCAGAGTTCAGCCAAGGGAGAGGAGGTACCCCTTTATATACAGGTACCTAAGATTCATATCACATGCCCATACTGGGGATGTGACATATTATAGGAGGATCCTAGATGAGATAGCCTCTTTCACATGGAGGCCATACAGGGAGGTGGAGGTCTGGGGAGATGCAGCTGATGAGCTGAGCTATATGATGTGCACTCGGCCACTAGTAGGTCGATATGCCAAGATAGTGGAGAGATTTTGTATCACTCAGGTGTGACAGTAGTTTGGGAGGTAGCAGTGAGTCTCGACAGAGACTACTACATATGCCAGGGCTAGGGATGAGGAGGGTCATGGGTGGCTACCCATGTTAGACTATCAGCACGCTGTCGCAGAGATAGCGAGTATCAGGAGTGAGCCCTGGGAGTATTTTCCAGATGTGGTAGATGTGGGGGCCGATGCAGCATACAGGGCAGAGTGGCAAAGGGCACCATTCCCTCAGTTTATGATACCAGATGCACAAGTACCAGCACAGGGAGGAGATGGAGGAGATGATGGGGGGGACGGAGGAGACAGAGGGGACGGAGGGGATGGAGGAGATGGCAGGAGGGGGAGAGGGAGGAGGATTGAGAGAGGAGAGGGATCAAGATCAGGTAGCCAAAAATGGTCATGGGCATAGAGATCGGTGACACCTGAGGATGAGGTGAGACCAGCTCACCAACAAGCAAAGGCACAACAGGATCAACCTGCGGGTGGAGATGATCTGAGAGTGAGGATACAGGCTCTCAAGGCTGAGATGCAGCAGCTTCAGATTACTATAGCAGTGAGAGACCAGTAGTTACTAGATTTTGAGAGCAGAGCGAGATCAGTAGATAGTCGATCTTAGGGTAGAGATAGCACACCGTGAGGCGATGGCACAGGCAGATGCGCTAGAGATCCGACGGGAGTCAGCAAGAGCAACATATTATCACGGACTCTACCTTCAGGCTGTTCTAGAGGGTGAGAGAGCACCATCATATTCTCAGAGGGTAGGGGTATCAGATGTGGCACTTGATAGGAGAGCCATGCCTCCTCCACCACCATGAGCTCCTCACGAGGGTGGTAGCGAGTCCTAGGGTTAGGTCTTAGGTTGATAGATGTTTAGACATATCTTGAGACATTGATCCAGATTATGGGATCCCATATTGTATATTGTATCATTACATTGATGTATATATGAGATTACTGGATGTTTGATTGTATCATGTTGTTATGTCTCTCTTGTGATGGATGTATCAGTTTATGTATATTGTCTTGTCATTTTTCTCAAAATGATTATGTACATGCTTATGTATGTTCTCTCTCATAGATGTATGTTTAATTCTCATGTGTATGATATAGACTCATGTTTCTAGAAATGACAGTTGTGATATAGATATGATGATATGATTAACCCCTTGTGATGAACAGGAATAGGTTTGAGATGAAAAAGACAAGGAGTGAAAGACATGATCAAGAAGAAGGAAAGGTGAGCACAGTCGACTGATAGGTCTATGTAAGATGAAAAGGAGAGCTCTCTCCATATGCAAGAAATGCAAAACTAGACTATCATGACCCTAAAAATGCAAGCTACTATGAAAGTGGTTGACTTGTAAGGTCGCAATGCTTATAGACATCTAATTATCATCATCGAGTGTTATTGGTAGCGTCGTAAGATCATACAATACACACTAGCATAACTATGTGGATATGAATATGATCTTTATCAGATAGAAATGTGGGAATCTCACCTAGGCATCAAAGACATGTAGGTCAAGATGACTAATGCAGTGAGATTACCTAAGTTTGATATGGCAAGATTATGCTTGTATCAAGACACATGAAAATCAAGATAGCTAGAAGCATGCACTCGCATAAAATAGTCAAGGATAATACCTTGTCAATCCATAGTGTCAAGTAAGACCAGCATAAATGAACATGACAATTAGGATCAATAGAATATTCCCATAAGCAGATAAAGAAAGAAAACATGTTCTCATACCCTCAGTCTTCTAGCTATGCATCATCGAAAACTTCTCAGGGAGAGACCACTCATCAAAGAAATCTTCATAGACAGCACACAAAGAAAAATAAAGTCAACATATCTCAACAAGTTGATTGTTTAAGTGCGTGTGTGTTGGTCATAGAGTCAGACTCTGAGTATCACATTTGCAAATGAGCAACGTCACATCATACTAGACTGTTGGGTGAGACATCTGATAAGTGTTAAGAAACACTCGACGCAAGGGTAGTGTTGAAAAACACTATTTGGGGTGGTGTTAAAAAACACCTGTTGTGAAATGCCCCAAGAGACAAACGCACCTAAAGGACCTATGCTAACAGTTATGCCCCCGAGACAAAGAGAAAAACCAATTCTAGACCAAGTCAAATAAGGTCAAGGCATGATGGGAAGTGGCTAAGTGTCAAGGATGCATGCTAACAAATAGGAGTGCAAAGACCTCAAGTAGCGCCTATTTCCAGGTTTTCACCACTTGGATTTTTATTGCAATTTTTCTCTTTTTTCATTTTTTTATTTTTTTGATTTTTGCTACCAAGGTGCCTGTTTCTAGGTTTTCACCAAGGCACTTTTTCTATTTTTTTGGAATTTTTGAACTTTTGATTTTTTTGTATTTTTTCAGGACTGTATATGTTTTTTAGGATTTTTTCAGCATCATATATCAATTTGTTTGGTATTTTTTCAGGATCAATAAATATGTACAAAGGATGCCCCCAGACAGAAATGGGCATCAAGGATAGAACTTCTTGAGGTGCACATTGTTGATGGGATTAGGGAGCTGTTCGCCATTGGGAGCTGACAGTAAATATGCACCGGTACCAAAAGCAGCTGTGATGACATATGGTCCAAACTAGTTAGGTTCAAACTTGCCCTTTTGTTCTCTGTTTTGTTGGTTCTTAGGGTTCTCTCGCAAAACAAGATCACCTATTTGAAATTCTCTAGGGTGAACCTTCTTGTTGAATGCCTTGGACATACGCTTCTGATACACTCTCATATGATCAAAGGAAGCCTTACGCTTCTCATCTAGAAGTTCTAGTTCCTGTAACCTCATGGCGTGGTAATCCTCATCTGTAATCAAACCTTTGAGTGAGACTCTAAGTGATGGTATCTCAACTTCTAAAGGCAATACCACTTCAGAGCCATAGGTAAGAGAAAAAGGAGTGGCTCCTGTAGGTGTGTGAATGCTTGTTCTGTAAGCCCATAGTGCTAGATTGATTTGTAAGTGTCAATCCCTACCATTCTTGTGCACCATCCTATGAAGAATTTTAAGAATGGTTTTATTAGAGGCTTCTGCCTGTCCATTTCCTGTGGAAAATAGATGGAGGACCAATGTTGCTTGATTTTAAACTTTTTGCATAAATGTCTTAGGTCCTTATTCTTGAATTAACCTCCGTTATCAGTGATAATCTCAGAAGGCACTCCAAATCGGCAAATAATATGATTCAAAATGAACAAAGAGATAGTCTTCCCTGAAGCAACAGAAAGTGGCACAGCCTCCACCCATTTTGTGAAGTAGTCAGTGGTAGTAATAATGAACTTATGTCCCCTTGATGAGTTGGGATGAATCTTCCCAACTAGATCAAAGGCCCAGCGCTGAAATGGCCAATGAGAAATAGAAGGGATCAGCTCCCTACCTGGAGCATGAATTAGGTTTCCATGTTTCTAACATTTTTCACATGACTTAGCAAAGGCTACTGCATCTATCTGCATTGTGGGCCAATAATATCCCACCCTAAGCAACCTTCAGGCCATGGCAAGACCATTAGAATGTCCACCACAAATGCCCTTGTGGATGTCAACTAACGCTTGGTTGGATTCCTCCTTTTCCAAGCACCTAAGGAGCGTCCCATCTAAACCCCTCCTATATAAATCACCAGAGATAAGGGTGTGGTGAGAGGTGTTATGGATGAGGTTTCGGCATTCAGAATAGTTGAATGTGTCGGGGATGATGCCATCACGAAGATATGAATAGATAGCACCATATCGGGAAGACTCATGTGTGACAATGGTATAAATGACATGGCTTTCAGATGAATCAAAGATGGGATGGTGTAGCTCTTCCACCAGGAATTCAAATCTTGATTCATGTGTCTCCAACTGAAGAAGTGAAGCTAATGTGGCTATGGCATCTACAGCTTTGTTCTCTGTCCTAGGGATCTGTTGAAACGTCACAAAGGTAAAGTAACATTTCAATGAGTCAACCATCTATTTGTAGGGTATCAATTTATCATCCTTGGTTTGATACTCCTCATTGAATTGGTTGATGATTAACTGGGAATCCCCAAAGACATGTAACTTTGTGATGTTCCATTCTATAGCCATTCTCAAGCCATTGGTTAAAGCTTCATATTCTGCAATATTATTCGTACATGGGAATAAAAGTTTGTAAGACTTTGGAATATTGTACCCATGTGGAGAAACAAATAATACTCCAGCATCTGATCCATTTTGCATGTGGGAACCATCAAAGAACATTTTCCATGTGCGAGTAGTCATATACAAGATGTGTTCATCTAGGAATTCCACTTGAATAGGCATACTATCCTGAATTGGGAAATCAGCTAATTGGTCAGCAATAGCTTGCCCTTTTATGGCCTTCCTTTCAACGTACTCTATGTCAAATTTAGTTAAGACCATCATCCATTTAGCAAGTCTACCCGTGAGGGCAGCCTTACTAAGCAAGTACTTAAGAGGATCAATTTTTGCAACCAAATGTATGGTATGAGCAAGCATATAGTGTCGCAACTTTTGAGAAGCAAACACCACTGCAAGACAAGACTTCTCAATGTTATTATAATTGACCTCATAGGAGACTAGAGTACGACTGATATAGTATATGGCCCATTCTTTCTCAGTATCATCTAATTGAGCTAACAATGCCCACAAGGAAGACTTGGTTGCTGAAATGTATAGAATCAAAGGCTTCCCTGGAATAGGAGGCATCAAAACTGGAGGATTAGCCAAATATTATTTTATTTGATCAAGGCTCTTTTGGAAATCCTCATTCCATACACAAGAAGCACCCTTATGCAGTGTCTTATTAAAGGGTTGTGCTCTATCCGCCAGCTATGAGATAAACCTCCTAATTGACTGGAGTCATCCCTGAAGACTTCGCATCTGACTAATGTTTCTCGGAGGTGGCATGTCTAAAATTGCTTGGACCTTTTCGAGGTCAACCTCTATACCTTTTGCTGATATTATAAATCCTAAAAGTTTTCCTGAGGTGACACGAAATGTGCACTTCTTTGGATTCAATCTGAGTTGAAACTGTTCCATGAGATCTAGAATTACTTCTAGATCATCGAGGTGTGTGTCCCATTTTCTTGATTTTGCTAGGGTATCATCCACATAATCTTCCATGTTTTTGTGCATCATATCATGAAAGATAGTGGTCATAGCTCTTTGGTAGGTTGCTCCTACATTCTTTAACCCAAATGGCATGACGTTCCAGCAATAGGTTCCCCATGCACATGTGAACATTGTTTTCTCTTGGTCTTCGGGAGCTATTTTAATTTGATTATATCCTGAGAAACCATCCATTAGAGAGTATATGTCATAGCCTGCTATCATGTCCACTATCATGTCAATGTTTGGAAGTGGAAAATCATCCTTTGGGCATGCTTTGTTTAAATCTCTAAAATCTGTGCATACACGAATGGACCCATCATGTTTGGAAACTGGTACTATGTTTGAGATCCATTCTGCATAATCGATGGCTCTAATGAATCTAGCTCTCAAAAGTTTTTCTAATTCCACTTTGACAAGGACAGCTACATGTGGATGCATTTTTATGAGCCTCTGTTTCACTCGTTTGACTCCTAGAGCTATGGATAAGTGATGCATTATAAGATTTGTGTCAAGCCCTAGCATGTCTGAATAGGTCCATGCAAAATTAATTTTCTTCTTTTGTAAGAATTGTATATATGCCTTGGTCTCTTCTTCTGATAAAGACTGAGAAAGATGAACTATTTGAGGAGTTTCTTCTGTGTTCAAATTGACTGGTTTTGTTGGCTCAATCAATACTGATGATCTATCTTGGAAATAACTCAGCAAGTTATTAAGTACCCCATCCTTAGGTGCCTCAAAGAGGTTTTCACCCTCAGATACGTCATCTCTTTTTACTATTTTTGGTTCTGATACTGCCACAAAGTGGTTTTCGCCATCAGACCTATTTTTCTTTCTTTCTTTCTCTTTTATTTTTAGACTGAGGTACTTAATATCAGGCTCTATCATACTTGTTGTTGGTTCACTGGTGGAAGAAGCCACGAGTTCAAGAGCATTCAGATAGCAAGAAATTTTGTAATCATTCTGAAAAGTGAGGAATATAGGCTCTTGATGGCGCTGAGACCAGTCAATTAGGTCATAGTGAACAAGGGGTAGGTCAATGACTGGTTCAATATTATTTATGTGAAAGGTGTTATCTCTGGTGACCATACAATTGGGATTCATCAAGTCTTCACCTAAGATACCCGAATTAGGACTCATCCTACCAAACAAAGCGTCATCCACTAAGGCAATTTGAGGAGTACAATCCTCTAGTCCTACACTAAGCTCGTTAGCCACATCGGGTTGGGTACTATAAGCATGGACAACATCCATGTCCAAATCAACTGTTGCATCTGAAAGTGAGTCCCATTCATACTCATGGGAGTCTGTGTCTGAATCATCATTTGGGCCTCATGATGTAGAAGCCTCAAGGTTAGGAAGGGTTTCCCCTTCTCTAGTGCTAGCATTGGTACTATCCGTCGCAGCTAGGATAGCAACACTTTCCATTATCAATCTAGTAGTCATATAGTCACTATTCGTCACAGCTGGGATAGTAGGACTATCAAGTATCAAATCTTTTGAATCTCCCCAAAGAAGATTTGTTGAAGGCACCCAATCATTAGACATGTCTTGTTGATTAGAAAGATCAGGTGTATGGTCTGAATCACTGTCACTGTCCGCCGCAACTAGGATAGGGACATCTTTCTTCTTCTTATTTTCAAAACCTAAGCCAGCTATGGACTTATTCTTTCATCCAAAAAGGGCATGGTCAAGAGGCTCAACTTTAGCATCCAACCTATGGCTAAGGGGACCATATCTTGGATAACCCATATTCTTAACCAGTGTATACCCTCTCCCATAAGCTTTAGGTGAAGGAGCAAAGTTCTTGTTGTGTTTGCATTTTTCCTCATGATAGATCCAGTCCCTTACGAAAACTTCCTCTTTCTCGTCCTGAATAAGAACTGAAGACTCAACAAATTTTCCAAATAATGTCATTGCTGATGATGAAGGTTTCATATTTGGTGATGGTTTCCCATAAGACCTAGGAGAGAATGGCATTTTTGTAAAAGAATCAATTTTATAATCTCCCATCCCAAGATCTATGGTCTTAAACTTCTGCTTGCATTGTTCAAGTGAACTACTAGGACTGTTAGCTTCCCTATTCAAAGGCACATGTGATCCAACAGAAATGTTATTAACTGACAAAGCACTATCTCCAGGTATGCAAATTTCTACACCATTATGGGGAAACTTAACACATTGGTGATATGTTGATGGGACTGCTTGCATTTCGTGAATCCATGGCCTACCTAGCAAAATGTTGTAGGCTAAAGGTCCAACATCAACAATTTGAAATAAGATATCCTTTTCTACTGGACCAATGTGAATAGGCAAAATGGCCAATCCCTTAGAACTTCTTTCTGCTTCATCATATGCCTTGATTGTGATCTTTTTCCTTGTGTTAATGACATCTTCGGAATATCCTAGAGCCTTTAACAAACTCATGGTACAAATATTGAGCCCCGCACCCCCATCTATCAATACACGCCTGACACGGGTTTTATGAATCATGACTTCGATGTGTAAGGCCAAGTTATGTGGGTGACTGATGGATTTGTCATCTTCTTCTGAGAAGGTGAGGTAATGAGGGCTAGCCAAATGGTTGACCATATTCTGGAATTGATCAATATCTAAGTTGTTAGGGACACTGGCTGCTCGCAAAGCATCCTCAAGGACATGCTTGTGCTTAGGGGACAATTCTAAAAGCTCAAAAATGGATATCTGCGCGGGTGTACATTGTAATTGGTCAATAAGATTATAATTGGAATCAGGACCAATGATAGATTTAGGAGGAACGCCCTTAGACATGGGCTGCTTAGACTTGCTAGTGCTAGGACCTCTGATAATGATGGGAGCTTGAGCCTGACCCCTAGTGACAGCATTGAGGGACTGGGGTATTCTTCGTGAGTGAGGACCTCTTATCACCACAGTGGGTCTTTCATCAGTCATAGGAGTTGAGTCCACATCTTGTCCATAAGGATCTTTCCCTCTCACCATGTTGATGTTATCGTCAGCCACTTCAAGCATGTTAATCACATTTTTAGCATTTGTGTATGTATAGTTGATAGCAGCCTTACCATGCTTGTTGTTAGAATTTTCCCCTTTTTCATATTTGGGCAAGGGTTCCTTAAAAGCCTTATGATCCGCATTAGTGGTTAAACCATCAACTTGTAATCGCCCACTTTCAATGAGGTCTTGGACAAGATGTTTAAGCCTAAAAAAATTTTCGATATCATGTCCAATTCCATTGTGGAAGACACAAAATGCTTTCTCATCCCACCAATGAGGTTTAGGATCGGGTATGCGGTGCTTGGCAGGATCCTGAGGTTGCACCAAATTATGAGCAATTAGTGTTTTGAAAATGTCAGCATAGGAGTCCCTAAGTTTGGTGAATTGTCTCTTTTCCTTCTTGGGTTTCCCTTGATACTTGGATTTATTCTCTTGTTGTCCTGAGGATGCTTGCAGCTTCATGGCTTGTACCGCATTGGAGAGATTAAGAACTCCTTCATTCTTAGGTTGTGGTGAGTCAACAACTCCATCATTGACCACCTGTTTATTCTTATTCCAATAGTTCTTTTTGTCCTTATAACCATGATGGTTGTTGTTTTGGCCATTGTTGTTATTAGTTGATTTAGCCAAAATTCCTTGTTCTTTTAGGACATCCTCTATGTGACATGCCACTTCGACCATGGTATCGAAAGAATTAAATGGTATCTTTCTTACCTCATATCTTAATTCTAGCACTAAGTTACTCACAATGATGTCTATTCTTTCCTCTTCAGGAATTGTCTTGGGATATTTTGAGCACAAACGTCTCCATCTTTGTAGGAAAGTGACAAAAGGTTCTCCTTGATTTTGTTTAAGCTTGCACAAATCAAGCATTGTGACCGACCTTGATAGATTATAAGCAAAATGCTGAACAAATCTTTGGATGAGTTCTTTAAATGACTTTACTGAAGGAGTAAGGTTGGTGAACCACTCCATGGCTTGGCCTTTGAGACTCCTTGGAAATAATCTCATCAAGTAGGAGTCTTCGTGATGAAAAGAAAAGCTCATTATGTAGAACTGTCGAACATGGTCATGAGGGTCACCAACACCATCATATTTGTCATAGGTTGGAAACTCAACTTTCTTAGGGAACTCAACCAACACCACACTCTTGTCAATCAGGTTGGGACATATAGAGTCCAAATTAAATGTGCTCTTAGGAGCCCTCATCCTTTCTATGTCCTTCTGCATTTGCATGATCACCTCATTGGTTGAAGGATTATGTTTCTTAATCTTTTGGTGGACATCAAAATCATATGGAACTTTAGCACCTTTGTTGATAAGGCTTTCTAGGAATTGATCCTTGTTTTGTTCCACATATCGTTCTACATATGCTTGAAGGGATGGTTCTTGTTGCATAGTCATAAAATCCATATGGTCAACTTTGGCATAACTTCCTCCATGTTGTGAGCCATGATGTGCTCATTGGGAGGGTTGCTTTGAATGTCTATGAGGTGATCATCTCTTATGATGATCATATCTTGAAACCCTTCTTCCTCTAGGACTTGGGGATCGTGAGGGTGTCCTTGATCTTCTTCTAAGACTTGGCGAAGGGGTAGATGGGGGTGAGTTGGTCCCACTATTAGTTCCCCTCCCATTGAATCAGCTTTGGAGTTGTTGTGCGTAGAGTCTATCTTCTTCTTCTTGGGCAACTCTTTTCTTTATATCCAACAACGCACGTTCCTCTTCTTCTAGTTGTCTGAATTTTTCCTTTTTAGCAGCTTGTTCATCTAGATAGGTTTGCTTCTCCCTCTCAATGCTTCTCAATCTTGTACTTTCATATCGAGAGGTGTCTTTAAGTGGGGAGGATGGTCTCGAATGCCTTATTGCATTGGCTGTGTTTATGTGGTGATCACTAGATTCATTGTTCTGGTCCTCATGTTGTGACCCTGAATCTGAGTGAGCTTGCTTATGATGTCTCTCAGCTCGTTGGTGAGCATCAAAATACCTCGCATTGTTGGGAGGTGACCCGGGTGGACTAGCATGAGAAGAACCACCGTACTCTCTTCTATGTCATTGGAAGATATCCTCAAGAGTTTAATTCATGGCTTCTCTTTGTTGTTGGGTGAAAGTGTAACTCATGTCCATAATTGATGAAAGTGGTACAAAAGAGGTGCTCACTTCACTAGGATTAGCTTCTGGATTAAAACAAACCTCAGATTCACTCTTAGGTGACTGATCAAAAAGGGGTCCTTTTCTCTTATGCTGTCGACGAGTCTTGATGGGTGGTAACTGGGTAAAGGCAATAGGGGGTCGCTTCCCTTGATTGACTTGGTACCTTGTCGTAACTAACATGAAAGAAAGATACTCTCAATGATAAGGTGACCTCTCAAAGTGTCAGCGCCAAACTAGGATAATCAAAGTCCTTTATTGTCCAAAGAGAAATGAGAAGATAAAAAAAAAAGGGCTTTACCAACACTGTCAAAGAGGTGCTTCAAATCAAAGGGTGACTACCCTTGCACTTTTGAACCAAGAGGTTGGACTAGGCCAAAATATGATTAAAATTGAGATTAAAATGAAAGCGATTTGGACAATAAGAGCACTAAAATTTTCCAAGAATGTAGCTAACAATCTTAGAGACGAACCTTGGCACCAAGAATGACCTTCTAGTTTGACAATTATTCCAAAGTGATTTCGTAAATCAAAGGATGCTATTCCGGAGGACTAAAACTAGAAATTTAGAGTCAAGACAGGTCTCAAACATCAGAGCAAGAAGCCTACTCTAAGACCTAACCTGATTAACAGCAACTAAAACTGACCAAATTGCAAGCATGACAGAAATTACCTAAGCGATATACTCCAGGCTACTAGGGCGATATACCTACAACCGCGTGATACTTCACCTTATGCCAGGTGATATACCTTATAATAATCGGGCGATACACTCTAGGTAGGTTGGGCGATAGTCTACCAAGGGAAAACTATCGCGTGATATTTCTTCTCAAAGAAGGTAATACTTTTCGAACCCGCGAAGTATTGCGCGATACTTTGCTCTAAAGGGCACGATACTATTGCAAGATTACGTAACTCTTGACCAGAAATGTGTAAAATTTGCATTTTTGGGTCTACTTGGTCAAAATTTTTGGTCTGAGGGTTGATGTTTTTGATTTTAGTCACAATATTAGCAGAATTTTGGCAGGTTTGCAAACAGTGAGGGATCAAACATGTCTCAAAACACTTGAAACAAGGGCAAAAGCAACCTTGCCAAGGCAAACACTTGTGATATCAGAATTGAAAAAGCACCTTATGAATGCTACCGATCGTTTGTATGTGAGAACGTTTATACTGGCATCACACAACCAAAGACAATTCAAGCAAGTCTATCCTAAAAAGTCAAGGCTCAATACTTACCAACTTAGCCCACAACTTGATGCCCCCTCACCTCACACCAAGTGGTTATCCACAAGAGATGTTGGCTTTGTCGTGGAAGTGTCAAATGACACAACCAAAGGGACACATATGGTGAGTATCTTAAGGTGATCCGGGTAAACCACTTGGATCAATCCTTGCACTAAGAAGATAAGCGGCTAAACAAGGTGGCTTCTATCTAACAATTCTTAATAAGGATTTCCATTCAAAACACCCCTCTTGCTCCTCATAAAGGACTAGGACCTCGCGGCCTCAAGAGTACCTTAAGCATTCTTGTTCACTATTTTCCCCATGGTCGCAATCCCATGAGCTACTCACATCAAATGAAGATAAGTGTTATGTCTACCAAGGTTTTTGGTGTCCTTGATAGCCTTGAGATTATAGTGAGTTGGAATCACTTGCCACCAAGGAAAATGATGACAAGGTTGTCCCCACTTGAGTCATTCCTCTTGATTGCTCAAGAGCAGGCCCGCTAAAGGATTCTAACAACTAAACAAAAAGTGGATCAACTCTTGAGGTTCAAAGTTTTTGGTTCACCACAAGGGTGAAGAGCATACTCCCCTATCTCAAGAATCTCTCCCAAACACACCAAACAAAGAGATTCAATTACTCTCTTGCTTCCAAAACCTTAAGATGGGTCAAGATTTTTTGATTCACCTAAAGGTGAAGAGCATACTTCTCCTACCACCTCAAAATCTCTTTCACAAGATTTTAAAGATTCCTAATATAATTAGTGAATGCCACACTTGAAAAGAAAGCAAATAAACAAGCAATTTTTTTTTTTATTTTTATGCTTGGGCAGCCCTGCAAAAACTATTAGTAGCCCCCTTTGACATGCATTTTTAGCAAATTTCAAGCAATGAGAGCACCTACAAGCACAACTTGTTAGACCAACAAGGTTAGCAAAATCAAAATCCAAATGTAAATATGCAATAAATTGATAGATCCAAGCTAAAAGATGCAGGTTAGACCTATCTAAATACAGTAAAATAAACCAGCAAACTAAAATGATCAAATTCGGATGATAAAACTAGAAATGCAGGTCTTTGTCAGATCAGGCGATATATCTCAGACTTCACCAGTATCGCACGACACAGTTTCCTATAGCCAGGTGATATACCTCAGTCTAGGTGATACTCTGCACTATGGGCGGGTGATACTTCGCATGACACCAGGTGATATACCTCAGTACTGGCGGGCGATTCTTCTCTTACGTGAAGTGTTGCACCGCTATATAAAAGTATATCACGCGATATTCCTGAGAAGTATCGCATGATACTCTGAGACAGAAAATCAGAACCTGCAAAATTTTTGAAAAATAATCCAAAAAATGATGAAAATGCAATGAAACAAATGACAAAGCCTATCTACTTTGCCCCACGGTGGGTGCCAGAAATGTACACACTAAAATGGTGCACTTCTATGAACCATTATATGCAAGGTTGCTCAAGAATGAGGCCTCACAAAGTGGCTCATAGCTCTTTATGCATGGAGTTGCAAGGGACTATGATGTATTTTCTCTCAGCTAGAGCTACAAGCTTGTGACCTTGCTAGTCAACTACACAATGAGAGATTCAAGTGAAGACAAGGGCAAGAGTGCCAATATCCTCAAGAATCACTATGAAAATGTAATGCAAACTAGTCTATGGAAATGAAAGTACAAATTAAGCTATTGAAAGAAAATGCAAAGGATTACAACCTTCCTATTTAGACTATGTGAGATTAATCTATTGCATCAAAGGAAACTAAGCTATGAAATGAAGCTAAAATGCAAGAGTGAAAGACTAAGAATAATAGGGTTTCCAAAAGCCCCAAAAGTCTCCAAGAATTCCTGCAGCATAAGATTAGTTATTCAAAACATGGTATGCAAATGAAGGAGAGAGCTTTCCTTTTATAAGAAATGCAAAGGAATGGACCATTGAGATTAAGAGGCAAAAAGTCTTAATCGGCGGTGGAGGTTGAAAAAGGAGCAATCCATGTGCACAAGTATGCTCCAATGAGAGTGAAGTGTTGACTTTTGAGCCTCATGTGAGACAAAAAGTACTTTTTTCCTTTTTGTGAAATAAGAATAATGTTTTATTTGTGCAACCTAGGATAAGAGGAAAAGGTGGGGCTTTTTATTTATTAAAAGGGGAGGAAATATTCCTTTTGAATAAATAAAGACTTAGGATAGAATAGTTAGCCCAAGGATAAAAATCCAATATATGATCGAAATTAAGACTTGATCAAGAAATTGATAATGTTGAAAATATTGATTATTGATCAAAATGATTCAGGGTTGATAAATCAAATAAATGGGGCTCAAAGTCTAGGTGACCATTTTTGGGTGCATACACTATCAACTTCTAACGATATATTGGAGCAAGAAGATGATTTTAACGTTTGTCTTAATGATCTTCCTCTTTGGGGAGGAGAGTTGAGAATTCATGTCAAATATTCTCCTAATATAATCCTTATCTATGAGGATACTTTGGTTAGGGATGATACTTCACCTTTCAATTCATCTCTCTTTACGGATCCTCCCTTAACGAACTATGACTATTCCTCTTCTACAGTGTGCTTTATTTATAGAGATATTCCTACCCTTGATGATTCTCCTATTTGGGATGAACCATTAGATAATGACATGGATTACTCTCTCCCTCATGAAGAAACCTTCAAGAAGATGATATATTGGTTGACATTTCTTCTACTTCCTCTATAGATGATGCATCCACATTTGATGTTTCTCCTTCTAAGACATACCCCCTTTATGAAGATGTTTTAGAGAAAGAGGAAGACATTATAAACAATTTCCTTAATATCACCTTACCTTAATTTGAAAATCCTTCTAGATATTAAGTATTAAATGAAGTCCCTAATCCCTATTCTAAGGACATCTTGGAAGAAGAGGATTATATCATTACTAATGTTCTCCCTTCTAGTCATCAACTCATGAACAATCAAGAGCTTGATCAAGTCAATATTATTGTTCATACTCAACCTAAAATAGTCAACAAGCCTATGATAACCGTCAAAGAATGTACTGAATCAATTTCCTTTCAAACTCCTAATTGACCTATCATCACTGTTAAGGCTTATCCTCAACAATCAACCCCTCAAAATTTCAAACTCCAAACAAACCTATTATAACCATGAAAGGAAAACCTGAGTCATTTCAATTTTATTTTAATGATTGTCATGTGGTGGCTTTGTTGGCATAACTGATGCTAATTGATGTTGTGATGGTAAGTGATTTATGGAGTTTTCATGGTATAGATTTGATTACATGATGATCAGTTATTGAGTTGTCATTGATATCAAGTATTGACCTAGTGTTTCTAGTATGTTGTTGAGTATAAGATTGATGATCAAAGTGGTGTGGTAAGTTTTAGCTGTAGTGATCCATATGGGAGATTAAAAAATGTCTCAAAATGTTAAATTCATGACCGCCACTATTGATATTGATCTATAAGAAAGTTATGATCAGATGAATTATAACAATGTAGTTCCAATAGAATAGTTAGTGATATAGGCAATGGGTGATTTGATTGGTTTGTCAAATATTTTTTGTGTCTTGTAATGTGGTTATAGGATATGGTGGCTAACAATGTTTTTATGTTATGATTACAATCACAACTAATATGGATGACCATAGTGAAGGTTAGATGACTGGTGAGAAGAGTCAAAGTTGTTAATAGGTTGAATTATTTATGTTCTTGAGCGATTGTTGTGAAATCTTTGATTGGTGATTGGTGAAGATGTTGTGGTGATTTTGGTTAAGTCATTCATGATCTAGTGATTCATCTTAAAGATTGGAGGTGATGATCTGACATCACATTGTTCGATGCTAGCACGTAGAGAAGATTCTAGATGAAGGTTGTGTGTGGTTGAAATGTGTTTGACCCTTGGACATAAATTTATATGTAAATCATTGTGATGGCCAACGCAGTGTTGGAGATTTATGGTGTATATTAAATTTTATTGTTTAATGAGTTGGATTCCAGCATGGAGATTAAAAGTTAAATTGTAGGTCATTTAGGGTAATCTTAAGGCGGTGAAAAACTTAAAGGCTTGATAAAGAGTATATATTGAATAAATATGAGAGTTTTTATTATTGATCATATGTTGAGATAAGTGTGTTAAGAAGTGATTGTGTACTTCAGTGGATTTAATCAAGCAAAGGTAGTGATATTCTACAGATCATTATTCTTGTTGTTTCCTAAAAGTTACAACAATCAAAATACCTTAATTAGGTGGACCATAGAAGGTCCCTATTGTAAATCCTCTAACAAGGTGGAACATTAGTTTTTGTTTAAAGTCCTCTAACAAGGATACTCTTAACAGTGTAAAGGTTCTAATAAACCTAAAGTTAAATCCCTTAATTGGGTAGCACCTAACGATTCTATTGTAAACTCCTAAAAGGGTTAAGCTCCTCATAGGGTATACTTAAGAAAAGTACATCATTTAGTGGGTACTAATCCCCACTGTAGATTTTTCTTGATTTGGGTTTCCACATGATAAATATATGTGTCATGTAATTCAATTATTTTGTTTATGTTCTTATGGCTATGATTTTCATTTTCTTCTATTAAAGTGAATCTTGTGAATGTTGTTATAAAGTTTAGGTGGTTGATAAAGTTAGAAAATTGGTAGATAATTGATTCACCCCTACCCTCTCATTAATCTAATCTTAGGATTAATAGTATCACATCTATCATATGAGAAATAATCCTCAACCTACTAATATGGTTATTCCTACTTCTCTCCCACCTTCTCAACCCTCATCCACCCCATCTTCCTTAACATCTTGTAAAGGAGTATGATTTGGTAGATAAATTACGTAATAGCCCTGCCAAGACATCTCTTTGGAAACTTCTTCAAACTTATCCTACATATCATGAAGCCATGCAAAAATATTTAACAACTCTTCCAATTCCACCACCTAATAAAGATAACATCAATTCCTTTTTTCAATGCATGCATTCTTCTCCTATCCCACCTCAAATTATTTTTACTCATGATGATTTACCTTCTAAAGAAGTCCAAGATGATATGATGCCCTTATGGTAGTTGTCCTTATCAATGGAAATCTTAATCATTGGAAATTATTTTATAATGGGTCTGGACTTAATATTTATAGTATGGACATGTTGAAAGAGATCGGAGATGATGTTTCAACTATTAAAGTTGATTACATTCCTATTCGTGGCTTTGACAATATTTCTATGAATACATTAGGCATAATCACATTACCTGTTAAAGTAGGTCTGGTTATTCTACACACTCCCATTCATGTGATGCATGGACCTCTTAATTACAACCTTCTTTTGGGTAGACCTTGGTTACATGCTATGCATGTTTTTCCTTTCAATATTCATAAAAAGTTCAAATTTATCTATAACAATTTGATGTACACAATTATAGAAGATGATAGACCAAATAATTTTTTGCATATAAAATCAAAAAATAAAATAGTGTCTATTTAAGAATAACAAGATCAATAACCTAAGGATGATACTCCTACTTGTGTCCTTTTTGATAATGATTGGGGATCCTTATATTTCAACCCAACTTATATTTGTGAATACAAAGTTTCAACATTGAAATTTATGCAATCTAAGCCTCATAAAGATTCCAACATCACAACTCCTCTTTCTAATGAGATTAGTAATAATTTTTTCACTACTTCCATTCCTCACAAATTGTTAGAAACTATCAAACCTGATTGTGATGACATAGTGACTAATGAAGCTCCATTAACTCTTTCTGATATGACTTCTTGTTATGACCTTGGTTATCATTTGTTAGAAAATATAGATTCAATGGGAACAAATGTGGAAAATGTGAACAAGGAATTTAGGTTCCCTTACAAAATGAGGGACATGGACATTCTTATGGATTAGGATTTAGTCCTTACAAGCATCCACAAGGAGTTACTACTAACACCATAGTGAATCCCAATTCCAACCACAATTCAGGATGTACGCAAAAAAGTGTTGAGAATAGTGATAAACCTATTGAAGCATTTGGTTTTGAGTCTCCTTCTTTGTCCATATCCTCTCCTTCATCATCTAACATTTCTTCTACATTTAACTTTAATAAAGAAATGATTTTGTCTAAACTTCTTTGAGCTAAGGTGATTACTAGGCCTAAATGGAAAAAGAAATGTAGTCAACATCTTATGACTCTTCCTTTCTATATGTATCATTGATATCATGATCACTCTACTAATGAATGCCAATATTTACATTACAAAATAAAAAAACTCATTGATAATTCTATTATTCACATAACATGTCGCAATGAGTTATTTTGCAATACTAATTCCTCTAAATAACATCTAAGTTCCTATTATGTTTCTCCACACTATGTAACATTATTAGTCTATTCCTTGGGGGATAATTTTCATGCATGGTGTAATATGCTTTGTGAGTAGCATAATAGGCCCCCTTATCCTTGTCCCCACACTTGGGGGACAAGGGTATTCTATCAATGTTTCTCATTCTTCTTCAAGGATCCACGTTTTCCTTGGTTAAGTGATATTTGTTTACTATGAAATATCCAATATTACATAGATATGTTTGTTTAAATCAAGGATTCTCTTCTATATAATAGGTATGCATCCTTGATCATAACTACTTCATTTTTTGCTATTGGGTTTCCATGGTAGACAAAGCTCTTACCTTGGAGAATAAACAACGTGTCATCTTTCAGAAAGATCTATTTTAAGATTTATTGCATGTTATCTCTTTAAATTCATCCATTCCATGACCTCATAGGAGTTGTGACCTCTTTGGTTTGGATTGGGTGTTTCTTTTGTATACTATCTTGGTGTTAAAAGTGCTTCATCATTGTTCTTCTTTTCTTTAAGATGACCAAATAGTACTTATTTTTCCATCAAAAGGGGGAGCATACATACAACCTCCCTTGCACATTTTTACATAGTATACAACCCATCCTCATGGATCTGATGGATACTAATATCCATCCATGAGGTACATGCATACAACCAATCTTAAAGGATATGATAGATAGTATTATTTATCCATGGGGTGCACATGCAAACAATCTTGATGAATAGAATAGATACTACATCTATTCATGAGGGTTCAACACACACACATAGAAAAAGCCACCATTCAATGCAAAGACACTTTCAAATTTACATTTCCAAAGCTGAGACACACACTGACAAAGCCACTAGTAGGCACAACATTTTCAAGGTAGATTTGACTAGTATAACACAATTTTCTAGACCATAAATCCTCCTTCCTCTCTCTTCTCTCTCTCATGGATCAACTAGAGGAACATAATTGCTTAGCATGTATCATCCATGATTGTCTTGATCTCTCCTCCATGGATCCATAGAATAACACACTGTTCTATTGGATTAGATCATGGAGTCTTACCTTATCTTTGATGTATTCTCTTTCTCTTTTTAGGTGACCACTTATACTCTTGCAATAGCTTTCTGAGTATGATAGTAATGGTTGAGACATTTTCTCTAGCGAAACTAGTTGGAATCAAATCTTAGTAAGCTCCATGAGTTTATTGTTTCTTTTTGTATCCATGCATATGGATGTACAAGTTAAGATCCTTGGTTTGGGGGCTTATGTCCTTAAACTTAGTGATGTATTATCTCCTTGCATTTTTCCCATGATCTTCATCTTTCTCTCTCTTTCTTCTATTTTACCATGAGCATGAGGTGGGCTCATACTCCTACCAAAGTGGGGGATAAATGTACCATCCTAAAAAGTAAGAACCCTTATTAGGTGCTTATTTTTAGCCCCATTTTAGCATCTATGGGTACCGACATTGATTTCATGTCTTTCTAGCCCTTTTGTATCTTTCAAATCAATATTATTTGTTCAAAAATTGATAATGGATCTAATTTCTATGCATAATTTCCCATCTTCCATCCATTCACATAATTAATTTCACACTTAGGTCCTTCACATACCTTTTTAGATCTCTGAATTTACCCTAAGTTCCTAATGGTTTATAAACTCCAATACCCTTTCTAGCACCTAGTCCTGAAGGCCTTTCAAAATTGGCCTCTTAGGAATGATGCCAAATTTAGGCTAGTCCTTTGAGGTTGATTTTTGGTGGCTTCAGGCCCAATGTAAGGATGTTTCCTTTGGGGGTTTAATCTAGGTCAGCTTCATGAATCCAAACCCCAAAATATGTATAAAAGGAGACTTATTCATCTCATTTTGAAATCCATTACATACCTACATCTCATTTTCATGCAAGCATTATCAATCAAGTTATTGTGCATTCAAGGAGTTCAAGAAATCATTCAAGCCCATCAAGAATTCAAGTGCAAGGAAGCCATTCAAGCATTTCAAGTGTTCTTCTTCTCTTTCTTCTTCAATCCAACATTGTGGAAAACTACAACATTCATCATTTAAGGGTTTGGTTTCATGATTTCCTATTGGGTTTTTGTAGAGTCCAGGCTATTGCATCAACACTTGTGATCATCTTCAAAGAGGCATTGTATTTTTGAGGTATAAGATAATTTATATTTTAGATCTAGATTATGTTTTCTCATGAAATTTAAATTTCATTTCATGGTTAGTTCCTATACAAGGGCTTGACCAAAGAGAGACCCTTTTCAGAATAATTTCCCCTTCTTTCTTATGTGCAAGATTAGGTGGCACAATTTCAGATCCAAATTTTTGGGTTTAAGTGTTGGATTAGGTATGAAAAGGTGATTACTGAGACGAGAGGGGTGAATCAATACTTTAAAAAACTTTTAAACTAATTAAACTTTCATTTTTAACCATTCACTAAATCTATAGCTTTTGCATGCATCTCATAAAACATATAACAGATAACTCATAATAGATATTTTGGTATCGCAAAAATCCTTGTTAGAGGATAAAAACTATGGCAGGGATGACACCCACAAGACTTCACTACTACAGTAAATTTTTTATTAAGTTAGAGCTACAATATTTAGCTATTTCTAATAGCGTACCCTTCTAAGAGTATTAACTCAGTTAAGGGTCTTAAGACTGCTAAGTCTACCTTGTGAAAGGATTTTACAAGTCTAATCTAAGAATCATACCTGGTTAAAGGATTTACAAAATAAGATTTGTTAGGATATTCTCGGTTAAGAGACATTATAATTTTGATTACTCTCTAATTAGTAACACAAACTTGTCTATAAAACTTGCATCAATCATATGCATATCAAACTCTTTATGCTCAATAACTCATTACCTCATACTATGTACTAACACTAAAAATTGAGTACTCAGTAGATTCACTTTGAATCACAATTAATTTTTGTTCTACATTGCTTTGTTACTCGGTGGCTTCTCTACTCACCAAGTTCTCTGTAATCTCTTCTCATACATGCAATCCTCCTTTGTGCATGCATGGTGATCTTTACACTCTGATTCATTTAAATATAATTCTGTAAGCGGTGCTAAGTGTTCTAGAATCATCTCTACAAGCAATGATAGCATTGTTTACTCCTCCAATGGATATTCCATAATTAATTCTCATGATTAGATCTCACCTTTTAATCATGTGTAATCATTATGTTTCAATCTCCAATGTCCTGTCATACAATATCCTCAAGATTTGTAAACCATTTTTTGTTCGGTGTCCAGGTTTAATGTATCAAAAGATTCTCCTTGTGTCAGCCTGATGTGCTCAGTAACACATTTTCCTTTAACTCAGTAAATGACTCCTCTTCTTGGTTTGGTGCTCAGCTCCACCTTGCTCAGTGCCTAAACTTTCTTTTCTTTTACAGAAATTTCTTGTTCCTTTATTTCTTTTACCAAATAGCTTTTCCTTCTTTACCGACTTGTCTTTCCTTCATTACCGAATGAATTTGACAAATAATATGACTTCCTCATAACTAATGAAAACCAAAATAACTCTTAGGAGTATCAATCTCTCCCTTTGGCATCAGTTTGGTACGTTTGTTAAAAACTTCAAAGTCATCAAGAAAATTTCAAAATTTTGTCCTTGTTAAAATTATCCATTTAGCTATCCATTCCTCGGTAAACATATTACTCCCCCTAAAGTATTAATTCCTGAATATATCTTTTAACATATCTATTCATCCTTCTTATGTATACATGTCACTATATTTATACATATTTTCCATATGTGTTATATATTCCCCCTTTTAACATAATTTCCCCCTTTTAAAAAAAAAAAATGCCAAAATAAGAACTTACTATTTATCCAATTTGGGGATTGTTTCAAAAATAGATTTGTACTTGGCTTCAACATCCTTTAGTGATGCCTTCCATGTATCCTTAAGTTTCTGCAACACTAGGATTTGTTCACTTAAATCAGCAGTTAAGCTTACCATGTTGTCCATAGCACTAACATCTGGTATACTGACTAAATATTTTGCCTTGAGTACAAATTTTCTAAAATAATGAAAGAATTGATTGCAGCTCATTCTCAATTTCATTTACTAACTCAGAAAGAGTTACATTATCTAATGCAACTGATTGAAGGAGCTCTTCAATCAATGCAATCTCCATCTTCTTCTTGTGTACTTGCATCATGTATTATGATGTGTTAGTACCAGGAAGGTTTATCTGACTTACCATTTCTCTCAATTGAATATAAATATCTCCTTTTTCATTTATTGGAGCCTCAAGTACAATCTCATTCAAAATTCCTTTTACTTGTTCTAATGCATTAGTTTTCTACTTCTTTGGTATCAGCTTGCCTTATGCAGCTTTTATTTTTAGTAGATCTCTGAACTCTAAGAGTTCCTTTGGGCTCAAGGTTAATATATCAACCTTAGGAATAACAATAGGTTCACTGATATTGACCTCTTTTTCATATTTCCTTTTCTTTTATTTTCCTTTAGAACTAGATTCCTTCTTTGCATCAGATTGAGTAGATTTATCTTTTGTCTTGTCTTCTTTTTCTTTATTTTTCTCTTCCTCTTTCTTCTCTTCCTTCTTCTCTTTTTTCTCATCATTATTCTCTTCCTCTTTTTATTTTTATTTCTCTTTTTCTTGTTCCTTCTTTTTCTCTTTGGTCTCGGTAGGAGTTACTAATTCTTGATTTTGACCTTGTGCAATTTTAGTCTCTGTTGTCTCCTTAGTTTACTTTGTGGAAGTCTCTTGTACTAGATTGGTAGGGGCATCAACTTCAATAGGTACATCCCTTGTTACCTTTGAGAGAAATTCCTCTATCTCAGGAAAATTTAAAACTTGTTCAATTATAGTATCTTCTGCCAACAACCTTGCCTTAAGAGAATCATCAACATTCATTTCCTTTATTTCTATGGCCTCAATTGCCATGATGTCTTCATCTAATTTGATTGTCTCATCAGGGTCTTGATCAATTATGTCTTCAATTATTACTTCTTCTCCATTTGTTGTCAAGTCAATTGGATTAGACTTTCTCTTTTTCTCTTACATCTCTTTAGTTGTCAGTGGATCAATAGAGAAAATCTTTCTCGAAAGATCATCGATGTCCTTTTGGACTTCTTCAAGCTTACTAACCATGATGCTCAATGCTCTTCCCTTTACTCGAAATCTTTTTTAGTATTCTAGTAAGGTTTTTTTTATTCCTTTCTTTGTTAGGTCTGGAACAGTAATTGCTAGGGACCTCTCTCTCTCATTTCTTTCTCAACAGCTAGAGCATACTTCCATCTATGATCAATTTTTTGACATAATTATCCTTCAATATTCGGTGCCACTTCAATAGGTACTATTCTGAATTTTTGTAAGGTGGCAATGACAACCTCTTCAATTTTACTTTTCTCTTCATTTTTCCTCTTTTCATACTTCAACTATTTCATAAATGAATATCCTCCATATTTCTCAAGTGTCTTGAGCAATTCATCAAGACTCTTCCCTTTACTTTGTACGACCTTAAATTGTGATAGGTCATTAGATTCTATGTCACTCTCTTTTTGTAGCTTCAATTTCATTCTAGGCCTTCCATTAGCCTTATTTTCTCTAATGTAAGTTTTTGTTTTAACTGGTTCTACATCTGCTTTCTTCTTTTCTCTCGATGTGGAGGTAGACCTTGTAGATGGTCTACAACTGATTAGGCTAGAGGTCTCTTTCTTTACTCTTGTCTTCTTCCCCTTGTCCTCTAATGGTTCAAAAAGATCTTCATTAGAATCAATACCCAAATTCTCTGACAAGTTATTTATCATTCTTCTTATCTTTTTGATTGCCTTAGGTATCAATATACCTATCCTGATTTTCTCTTTCAATTCCTCAAATGTTCCATACTGAGTTGAACTTATGTCAACTGGTTTCTCTAACAGTCCTTTAATTTGAATAAATTAGCATCAATTTTCATCTCGTATCCCATAGGTCGAAACCACTCAGTTCTTGGCTCCACAACTCTTATGATACATATGTCAATATCCACTTCAAAACATATTTCATTTTTATATTCTTCTACTAACCGAGGTGGAATCCTGAATATTTTATGCATTCTTGCTTGAAATTTACTAAAATAATCATTCATGACTACATCAAAATTATCTCCTATAATTTTAATATACTCATTAATTTGATAAACAATCGGTTTATCTTCTTTCCAAGTTACTTCACCGATTGTAGGGAAAAAGTTATGAAAATAGAAGAAAATACATACCAGAAGTGGAGAAAAATTCAAAGTATTGGAATTTTCTTTCCTTATAGTATTCATGTTGTCATTCAACTACTTCAGCAATATTTGACAAAAATCTATCTTCATATCCTTCTTGGCAATCTTGTATGCTATGTCATCTGCTCCAAATGGTACACTATCTACCTGAGATGATTGAAATATTCGGTAGGATATGATGTTAGATAGAAATCTCAATTCAGGGTCGTCCATAGTAGATAACTTCAATCCTCTTCCATCCCATTTGGCTTTTGTAAGATCACATAGCTTGTTTTTATTAGTTTTCTTGTATGCCCTTGGTCTATCACCGACCAAAAATCTTGTGACTATATATAAAATATCCTTTGTGATCTTAACTGGTCCATCAAGCCACATGAACTGATCATGTACTTGGCTAAGTACTATCCTCATCCATTCATGTTTGAATACTATTAGCACATGCATAGTATCGACCAAACCCTTAGTCTACAAATGTGTGTGGTCATCTTTCGGTTTTCCATTTAAACACATATTTTTGTATGATGTGTTGATTTCCCCTTAGCACATGTCTTCAATATTGAAATGAATGAAGGTGTGAACATCTTTAATCATTATAACCCTTGGTGGGATTGATGATAAGGCTCCATCTTTGTCAATTTCTGCAACAATGGCGGGAGGTAGCTTGTACTTAGGATTCACGAGATCAATCTTCTCAACAATAATTGGTTTTTGTATCTAAGGTGCCATGTTGATCTCGTTAATGTTCTTTAAAAACTAGGGTTCCACTTGAATAGTAATTAGAATTTGTGAACGCAACTTGGTAAACACTAAAAATACCTTGAATACTCTTTGCAAATGCTCGAAATGCTCAAATGATCACTTGGAATTGCTTAATGGTAGATTCTCAGTCAAATACTTCATTTGCTCACAAAAATCACAAAAATGTAAGGTAGAAATGAAATAGAATACCCTCTATAGTTTTTCCTTGATTAGGGCTTCCAATGGCTATAAAACTTACATTAAATGCTTCTTACCTACTTCATTTCACCGATAAACAAACTATATTTTCCTTCACCAAATGGAACAAAATAACTCATATACTTTACCGATCAAACTTATGAAATGTTAACTTTACAACTTATATCCAAATGCATCTTAGTATGTTGATATGGATCTTTGCACTAATTCTAGGAACCTATTTATGATAGAATTTAGGTTATCAAGTCCTACGCATACCTTTGATTGATTAAGTGAATACAGGTGCACCCAATCCAATGGATGTGGTGCCATTGGCTGTTCCAAGTTCTGTTCCATCATCTTGAGACTGCCTTCTCCAAGGCCTATTCATCTGATCTCTTATTTCATCAATATTAACTTGAGTCTTTCACTCGACTTTTCCTTCGTTGGGGCTTTACCTCAGTACCTACAGTCTTTGGCTAGGTGACCGACCTTGTGAGAGTGAAAACAAACCATTCCAGAGTTTCTCCATGATCTTCTATTATTCATACCATGCAACCTAAAGAAATTTGCAGCAAAGTGAAAAAATCTTCCACATGCAGTACAAGTGATTCTTGTATTATAATCCCATGGTATAGTTGGTCCTTGTCAGTTGCTTGGAACATTTTATCGGTTAGGGACCCATTTCTCATTTTTTCTTTGTTACCTACATTCTCCAGATTTATGACCATATCTCTTGTAGTTGTTACAGTAACCTTCAATTCTTGGCTTCCTTGGATTGTTAGCAACTCTTTCTCTACACTCAAATTCTATATGACCATATTTATTACAATTGTAGTAGTGACCACTAAAATTAGGAGTATTCAGTGAATTACCTCTTTTGCTCCTGCAAACATTTGTTTTGTGTCCTGGCTTCCCACAGTGGTAGCATGTAGGCTTCTTTTCCTTCAGTGGGATAGTAACATTATCTCAATTGGTTGCTTGATTGGAGGACTCACCCTTCTCGGTAGAGTTGTTTGCATTGTATCCAAGTCCAGTAGTGTCTCTCAGTTTTCTTTGATTTCTTATATTTTCATCCAGAATCTTCAATGCTTCTTCATTTCTTTTCAAGACTTCATTAGCATCTTTCTTAGATTTTAGTTCATTCTTTAGATGTTCATTCTCATTTCATAGGTCAGAAATCTCCCCAACTCTCCTTGCAACTTCTTGATTTACACTGACTAGTTGATTTGTCAAGTTGTAGTGATTTTTTGTCAACCTCAATATTTCCCTATCTTTCTCATCCAGTCTTGTATTCAGTTTTCTTCTCTAATCTTTAGCTATTATTTTGTCATCTTCAACTTTTCCTTTTTGTTCTAGGATTTCACACATCCTTACCGGTTGTGCTTCTTGATCTCTTTTCAATTCTTTCACCTAATCAGCTAGGTTTTTGTTCTTTTCACACAATTCTGATATTATAGCATCAGATTCATCAGACATGCTTCCCTCTGATTGTTCTTCAAGTTCTTCAACCTGATCTTGAGTGTCTTTCAATGGTGTGCTAGCTCCTTCCTCTTATTGATTGAATGCAATAATTTTCTCCTTAATTCATCAATTTTTTCATTGGCCATTCTCAATTCCATTTCCATATTATCAATCACCCTTTCATACCTATATCTCTCCATTCCTCCAGATCTTTCCTCTCAAGTGATTAAAATTCTTAACAAGATACAATGCTCTGATACCAATTGTTGGATTAGGTATGCAAAGGTGAGCACTAAGAGGGGATGGGTGAATCAGTATTGTAAAACACTTTTAAACTAATTAAACTTTCCTTTTTAACCATTTACTAAATCCATATCTTTTGCATGCATCTCATAAAACATATAAAAGATAACTCATAACATAGATATTTTGGTATCGTAGTGTAATCACCTGAAAATGGACAAAGACAATTGAGTAATAAATCAAGGAAAATCAAAGAAAACCAAGGACAAGATCAAGGCAATTGAATCACAATGCATAATTAGCCAATCAAAATTAAAATCAAGTCTTAATTCAAGATAAATCAAAATTGAGAGCATTTTAATCAAGTGAAATCAAATCAAAGTGCAATTAATTCTATTAATTGTATAGTTTGAAATTAAAATACAATTCAACCCATTCAAGGGGTACATGGCTAAATAAATGAATTTAAATCAATTAATAAATCCTAATTTCTCTCAACAACCCAAAAGGAGAGGAAATTCGGTTAACCAATAGGATTTGAGAAAATGCATTCACATGGATCAAGCCAAATTAAATCTCAATCACTCAAAGTGAAAGAGAATCTTGTCCATTGATCTTGTCTTCTTGTCCCAAGATTTGAGGACACAAAATTTGCATTGTCTTCAAAGAGTGGAACAAAAAACTCAACCAAGGCTTAAACATGATCAACACAACTACACCCCCTACCCTTGCATAAATCATAAAAGGAAGACCAAAATCCTCATAATTCATAACCACACATCTAAGAATTGCATAGAACCTCTTGCATTTTATAGCTAGAAAGGAATTTTAAGAGCTTAATTAGCATTCAATTTGAATATGATTGTTAGCTTTAGCTTAATCTTTATCATTTCTCATTCTAGGACTGTCATTAATGGTAGCTTGCTGAGAGCTTCACATTAACACTCTTAGATAGAGAGCCATAGGATGCTCAATTGATCTTTCATTTGCTAAATAGTTTCTATATTGTGGTTTATTTAGTTTCTATTTCATTTATTGTCAAGACTAATCCTATGAAGGTACATTTCCTTGTACACAAAATGGCACCCATCGTGGGGCAGGATGCTTCACTTTATTAAACGCTTAGAATTATTTCATTTTTATCAAATTTGTGCATTTTTAACTCAGGTTTTTCAGGAAAAAATTCTTTTGAGAGCTCAAAGGGTGCTTCTGCACATTTAAACGATGCTTCCTAGCACTATTTCAGCACTTTCACGATGAAGTGTTGTGCCTTTGCACTGATCCATGATGCTTTTAATCCTTCTATTTTCTATCTATCATTCTTACGATGCCTTTGCATGGAGCTGTAGTGCTTATTCCTTGACCCTTGAGTGCTTCTGCTAATTTCTTGAGCACTTTTACATCATTTTTACCACCTTTGATAGATTCTGCAGCGCCTTTATTAGTTATTTGTGCACTTTTGAGTTTTACTGACAGAGTTGAAACAATGCTTTTAATCAGATTAGTAGTGCTTTTAAGCAGTAAAATAATGCTTTTAAGCATTACAGAAGCGCTTTTGCATAAACTGTTAATTTTCACTATTTGACTATGGTAAAATGATTTGTATGACTCTGCAGGATGTTTGATCACAGAAAAGTGAGAAAACCAGAGATCAGATTCAACCAAGAAGGGAAGGCTTTGACTAAGAAAATCAAGAAGGATAATTTTGTTCACATCAATCGATTCTTGAGGATTCACAAGAGGAGGAAAATCAGGTTTATGAGAACTATGTTAAAATTGTAGAAGCATATAAGACTAAGTTTGTATCACTTAATTGGATTTTCTTACCTTAATTCAAGTTTGCTCAAAATTTGTAACTAAGGCCTTAGATTCAATTCAAACTTTTCTTCTTCAATTTCATTTTTGGTCTCCTTCATTGTGGCTGTTGTTGTTGACTAACTTTGTTGGAGGAAAGCACATTGGAAAGGAACTATAGCCAAGGTAAGATAAAAATGGAAATAATCACTCAAAAATTCCCCTAGCTTATGCTAGCTACAAGGAAAGGTAAGCCTCAAACTACTGAATATTTTCCCTTAAATTGTGGCATTGATGTATTTGAAAATCTAGTAATTACAAAACAACCTATCTTTTTTTGGAAAGTTTAGCATTTAGGCCTATGCTCTTCACTTCTTCTAGTGAATCAAAATTCCAAAGGTGTTGAACTTTTTAATTAAGAAGAAAGGTTGAGGAAATCAAGCACATAAAATCAAAGCCCCTTGTTTGTGGATGAGAGTAGAAATACTCAAATCCCTATAGTTAGTGGGTGAGGAAATTGAATCGTGTTTATTGTGTTTGGGAAATTAAGGAAAAGTTAGGGATATGCTCTTCACCATTTGGTGAATCAAATTCCCAAAAACTAATTCTTAACTCCATTTCCTTGCTTTACATGAATATGCTAGAACATTAGTGGGCTCGCCTCCCGAGAAATTGTCTTAACAAGGCTGGTGAGAGGGACAACCCAAAGTGGGATACACTTGCTTTTTCTGTGAGAATCCAACCCACTATAAAACAAAATGCATATATCCTTAATGGGGTGTGTGACAAAAAGATTTTAAATTTTCAAACTTCCTCGAGTAGTCCTCACGGATTGCGCAAAACTCTGATATACTGGTGGTGGGAAGCCCCTTAACATACTTAGGGGATGAAAGTTTAAGATCCATCTTTAACATAATCTATATTAAATCCTTGATAAAATAGAAAGACCACCTTTTTAGAGCCATGTTTACAAACCAAATCTTGAGCTAAGTAGGTGCTTGAAGTTTCTTTTTGTGCAAAACCTGTGACAAAATTCTTTCAAATCAAACATTTTGTGTTAGGGGGTAAAAAGAGACAAGTGAATGTGTGATTGTTGTGTTTGAAATACATAAACAAGTGAGAGAGATATCCATTGAAAGTTCATCTTACACTTTTAATCTCTTCAATTTAAAATCAACAATTATAAAATCAAGGATCACTTCAAATCAAACCCTTGTTGGATGCCAGTTTCCATGTGGTCCCACAGATATAGGGTATCTTTACAAGGAGACAACACTCTTGTTGCAAATGAAGGGCAATAAGTTGAGTACCAAAGTCTTTTCAAAGGTCCTAATCAAGAGTAAATTTTCCCAAACTTATTCGAAAAAAAGACTTGGAGAAATGGATAGAAACTCCACGTATCATAATTACCAACAAGGAGGAAATAATCATAACATCAGCAATGCCAACCATAATCCCAAAGAAACACTTGAAGAAAAAGTTGAGAGAGAAACTCAAGATCATGAATTCCTATAGGTCATGGAGAAATTAATAGATAAGGATAGAGAGAAATTTTTATTAAACCTAGCTCAAGTAGGAGTAAAGCTACCCCATAATTTCAATATAGAACAACTTAAGAAAGACCAAGAGCAAGATAACCCCATGAATGCTATGACTAGGAAAATAAAGGCCTTCCAAGAACAAATTGATACCATGAAAAAGGCAATTGAACCTAAGGCCTTTTCTATTGAAGCTTTGTGTCCTTTCCCATTCGACAAAAGCTTAGTTATTGAACCTTTTCCCTTTAATACCATTTTTCATAAATATGAAAAATATATGGGTAAAACAGACCCATAGGATCATCTAAGGGAGTTTTGTGCCTTAAGCATTGAGTTCACGCACAATCATACATACCTAATAAGACTCTTTCCTAGGAGCTTAGGAGGCCCCGCCATGGAGTGGTTTTCAAAATTACCCGAAGGAATAAAGACCTTCAAGGAGCTAGCCTCCAAGTTTGTGACCCACTATTCTTATAACATTGAGCATGAAATCATGATGCTCAAGTTGTGTGATACCAAACAAAAAGATGGAGAATCTTTCTTAGGATTTCTACAAAGGTGGAGGACCATTTTCGCAAGGTATCCACGAAGTATCCCCAAGAAAGAGAAGATGGAAATCTTCACAAACAATTTGACCATGGAAATGAATTATAGATTACAACTCCAATGTCCCCCAACATTTGAAAAACTTATCAAAAATGGGATCAAGATTGAGGAGGTATTGGTCAAGAGAGCTGAGATAAAATTATTTAAAGATAACAAATATAATAACACCAACAACAATAACAACAATAATTATGTGCCTAAATATGTCAATAATCAAGGGTCCAATAATTACAATGATAAATATAAGTTATGGATAAAGAATAACAACAAAAACCTTGTGAATGATGGAGTGGTGGAGGCTCACAAATTGAAGGCCACCCCTTTCACCTTACCATATGGAGCTAATTCTTCAAATAATGTTAATAAATCAAACAAAGCTCCATTTAATCCCAATAATTCCAATAACAATTCCAACAATTCCAACAATAATTCCAATAATCCTTATAATAATGCTAATGGGAATAAGCCCAAATCCTTTTACTCCACTATTAACAAAAGAAAATTCACATATCTAGGTGAACTTTTGGAGAATGCATTAAGGACCTTGGTTGCCAACAAAATCATCACATTACTTGATGTGAGAGAATATGAGCCTCAAG
The DNA here is from genome assembly GCA_027943335.1 of Chamaecyparis obtusa. Classification (NCBI taxonomy): domain Eukaryota; kingdom Viridiplantae; phylum Streptophyta; class Pinopsida; order Cupressales; family Cupressaceae; genus Chamaecyparis; species Chamaecyparis obtusa. The sequence goes on along the minus strand of BSBK01011240.1, from coordinate 96,737 downwards.
TTAAAGCTAATTGGTGGAATGACTCTCATCATTTTGAATATCATCAAAATAGAGGTCATCCAACCAATGACTGCATGAGATTAAAACACTTAGTGCAAGATTTAATAGATAATGGAACCATCAAAATTGAAGGACCTCAAAACAATGAGGATCACACGGCCTTCAAGAATCCCTTTTTGAGACATGAAAAGGGTGAGTCATCTAATGCTATTCAAAGTAAAAAAAAAGGCAATGAGAAAGTGAACTTTTCTCATACTTATGATAACACGATAAATACTCTAAGAGAAGAGGATAATACCATAAATGTTGTTGCAATAAAGGATAAGTTAAGAGAAGCATCATCAAATGTTGTTACTAGGGGGCAAGCATAAAAAATTATTCTACCTACCAACGCTCCTAAAATTGTGTTATCAAACCAAGCTTCAACCTCATCATCAAAACAATATAACTTGGTTGATCAACTACAAAGAACTCCCACTTAAATCTCTATTCTTGAGTTACTCAAATTGTCACCAACTCATAAAGACATTTTGGAGAAAGCCTTATTGGAAACCAATGTGCCTCTAAATTTGGAGGTAGATAAATTTCAAAATATGGTGGGACACCTCATTTCACCCCATTGCTTATCATTTTCTGAGCAAGATGACATGTCCCTTAATCATCCTCAAAATCTGCCTTTGCACATAAAAGTCTTGATTCACAAGTATGGGGTGAAAAGAGTCCTTATAGATGGAGGAGCCGACCTAAACATTTGTACTCTTAGCCTAGTGAAAGCCCTAGGATTTTATGAGGAGGGCATTGACCCTAAGAAAAAGATAACCATTAAAGCCTATGATGATGAAGAAAGAGCTTCCAAAGGATTCATAGTGTTATCCATAAGATGTGGTCCCATGAAAAAAGAGATTGTATGCCAAGTGTTGGATCTAAAGTTGACTTACAATATCTTGTTAGGAAGGCTATGGATTCATGAAATGCAAGCCGTTCTGTCTACTTATCATCAATGCCTAAAATTTCCTTATCTAGGGTAGGAGATAATGGTAAGTGGGGACCTAAACCCTTTCCAATATTGTAACAAAATCAAGCCTATCAATGACTCTTTAGTCCCACACAATGTAGAAGGGTCTATACCTAATCAAATGGAGCAAGGGAAAATTTCTAAAGACATCCCATTATTAAAAGGAAAAGAAAAGTTGGAAGAGGAAATTGTTATTAAAGACACACCAAAACTCACTAACCTAACTACATCAACTAAAGGAAAAGAGAAGGTTAGTGAGGATAATATTATTAAAGAATCAAAAGGAGACCATACCAAAGCTATCCAAGTATGTACCAAAGAGGCTCATTATCAGAAAATGGACCAAATGATGAAGAAATTTGATAAGCAATGTAAAATAGAGCAAAAAGGCATAGGTTTAATACTCCTTATCTATGATGGACTTACCCTTATCACCCAAGTCCTATGGAAGACCCTCAAACCTTATAATGATAATTTTGTGAGGGAAATTACATCATCCTCCATGGATGAAGAAGACAATGAGATCCTAAACTGGTTATACAAAGATGAAGAATCAAGTGCACATGTCAAACATATTCAAAATATAACCATTCCCACACATCAATATGGGAAAGTGTTTCAAATCATGCAAAATATGGGATACAAAGGTCAAGGACCTTTGGGCACAAAGAATGAAGAACTCATTGAACCCATAGAAACAACATGGTGAGATACTAAAGAGAAAACATGATTAGGGTATCTTAAAGAAGGATACACTCAAAAAAATTATCCCAAACTCCATGGTCAAATATTATAATTAGAATCTCATAGTGATGAAGATTCTAATGAGTGGGAATGGGAGACATTATCTGATGATTCATGCCATGATAAGGGTATTGATGTTATTCATACCTACACTACTACCAAGGATAAAGGACCAATAGAAAAATCAAGTTCAAATCAAGCATCTAGTTCAAACCAAGTGGTTCTAAATAATGTGCCAAGCATAGAAATAGAGATAAATCAATGGGTAGGTGAACCTTACATACATTCATGGAGACCTACTATGGAGGAATCAAATGTTAGGTTTAATCCACACAAATTTTATCCAATGGAATCCTTAGAGGAGTCTAGTGAGGAGGACTTTGATCCTTCTTCTTTAGAACATTTAGAAGAGGCCCATGTTATAGACTTGCACGATACAATGTATGAGCCCTCTAACAAGGTATTAGCCTGAAACCCCATTGAAACAAACCCAAGTATTGACCCATTGACTCTCATACACCCAAAATTAATTGAATGGAATTCCATTTAACCAACTACCCTTCCAATCTCCTTGAATGACAATGTGGTGTCCCTATACCTTAACGTGGTTGAACCCTCTTCTCTCAGAGAATATCAGGAAGAATTGATCAAGGGGAGCATCCAAACTTTCAATTCGAGAAAAATTGAAAAATAAAATAAAAAAGGAAACAGGAAAAGAATCAAGTGTTGAAAACCACATTTTGGCAACATTAGATCAAGAAGAAACAAATAAAGAAATAAAGGATGTTTCCAAAAGTGAAAACCCAACTAAGCCACCTAAGTAAGGGAGTTTGGATGCTCTACCAGAACATTATGAAGAAAGATCTCCAATCTTAATTGAGCCCACAGAAAAGATAAATATTGGGTCAGAAACTGAGCCGAAGATCATCCACCTAGTGGCATCCCTATCTAATGAAGAAAGAACAGAATTCATCAAATTATTTAAGGAAAAACAAATTAACTTTGCATGTTTTTATGATGATATGTTAGGATTAGATCCAAATCTGATAATGCATCATCTAAATATCAAGGAAGGAGCCAAACCTGTTAAGCAAAAGTTAAGGAAGATGCCTCCACATATAGCACTACTTGTCAAAGTGGAATTAGAAAAATTATTGAAAGTGGGATTTATAAGGGCCATTGTTTATGCATAATGGATCGCAAATATAGTGCTAGTATTAAAAGTAGATAAATCCATCAGAATCTGCATGGATTTTAGAGACTTAAACTTGGCATGTCCTAAAGATGACCTCCCACTTCCAAGTATAGATGCCATTGTGGACCTAACAATAGGACACTCTATGTTTTCACTCATGGATGGATTTAGTGGATATAACCAGATAAGGATAGCACCAGAAGACCAAGATAAGACAAATTTTACATGTGCATGGGGTACTTTTTGCTAGAATGTCATGCCTTTTGGTTTGAAGAATGCCGGAGCAACCTATCAACGAGTAATGACCACAATATTTCATGATATGATGCATAAGTTCATGGAGGACTATGTGGATGACATATTAGCCAAATATCACTCAAGAAAAGAGCACTTACCAATTTTGGAACTTTTTTTTGAAAGATTAGAGCAATTCAAAGTAAGGCTTAATCCAAAAAAATGTGCATTTGGAGTCCAATCCAACAAACTACTAGGCTACATTGTATCTACAAAGGGAATAGAGGTGGATCCCACTAAATTTAAGGCCATTATGGAAATGGAAGCACCTAAAAACATTAGCCAAATGAGATCTCTACAAGGAAGGATACAATCCATCAGGAGATTTATCTCTCAACTGGCAGAAAAGTGCCATAATTTCACCCTACTTCTGCATAAAGATACAATTTTCAAATGGGATGAAAAGTGTGAAGGGGCCTTTAATCTATTGAAGAAATACCTCATGAACCCACCAATATTGATGCCACCTATTAGAGGCAAGCCCTTAATCCTATATATTTCAGCAATGGAGAATTCATTAGGGGCACTTTTAGCACAAGAAGATGAAACAGGCAAAGAAAAGGCAATTTACTACATAAGTAGGACTCTAGTCAAATACAAGCTGAACTATACATTCATGGAAAGGGCATGCTTGGCCATGGTTTTTTCTTCCCAAAAATTATGCCATTATATGCTAGCACACAAGATAAGGATCATTTCCAAAATTGATCCTTTGATGTACCTACTTAGTAAAACAACATTAAATGGAAGGCTAGCAAAATGGGTTATGGTGTTGAGTGAATTCGACATTGAATATGTTGATAGAAAATCAATCAAAGGGAAAATCATTTTTGACCAATTAGAAGAAGCGCCACTTCAAGATGATCATCCCATCCAAGTGGAATTCCTAGATTCAGAGATTGTGAATGTTGAGGCAAAAACATGGCAACTATATTTTGATGGTTCATACACTCAACATGGGTCAGGAGCAGACATACTTCTAATCACTCCTCAAGGATCTACTATTCCTAAGTCCTATAAATTATTATTTCCATGCACCAATAATATAGCAGAATATGAAGCCTTGGTCATTGGAATCAAGTTGACACTGGAATGGAAAGTGACAGAACTAAAAGTTTATGGAGATTCACAATTAGTCATCAATTAGGTTAATGAAGAATAGAAAACAAAGGATGACAAATTGATACTCTATAAAAACATGGTGGAAAGTCTTAAGAAGTACTTCATTCTTATTACATTCGAGCAAGTGCCAAGAGAAAAGAACAAAGAAACAGATGCAATGGAAACTTTGGCTTCACTTCTACAAATGCTTGATCAGAGTGCTAGATATGAATTCCTGGTAGAAGAAGTGGATCAAATCGCGTTTGACCCTACCCACCCTTATACCATTTTATTGCTAACTACACATGAATCACCTTGGTATGGACCTATTTATACTTACTTAAAAGATCAAATTCTTCCCATAGACCAAACCAGGAATCAAAAGAAAAGCTTCATTCACCAAGTTGCCTGATATACTATAATTTCTGAAACATTGTATCGCAAGAGTTTAGACGGAATGCTCCTTAGATGTTTAGAAGAAGAGGAATCAAACATAGCCTTATGAGAAATCCATGAGGGAATTTGTGGATCACACTCAAACAAATTAACCCTAGCTAAGAAACTTCTTAGGATAGGATATTTTTGGCCTATGATGGAGAAAGACACTTGTAACTTTGCCAAAACTTGTAGAAAGTGTCAATTCCATGGAAAAGTGATACATGTGCCCACACAAGAGCTCCATCCAATGACAACACCTTGGCCATTCTATCAATGGGATCTAGATTTAATAGGCATGATTTATCCACCATCCTTGAATGGTCATAAATTCATCATCACGATGACGAAATAATTTACCAAGTGGGTGGAAGTTGTACCCTTATCAACTACAACAAGAAAATAGATATCTTTGTTTATCCTCAATCATATCATTTGTAGATATGGCATACCTCATGCTATCATAACGGATAATGCTAAGCATTTAAAAAACAAAGACCTAAAGGAATTATGTACCAAGTTTCACATGATTCATCATTCTTCATCCATCTATTACCCCCAAGGTAATGGACAAGCCGAGGTAACAAATAAAAACATTTTGAAGATTTTGAAGAGAATAGTGGACAACTCAGGTAGAGATTGGCACATCAAAATAAACCCGACCTTATGGGCTTATAGAACAAGCATAAGAATGCCAACATGAGCTACACCTTTTTCCTTAGTTTTTGGAACATAAGTAGTTTTGCCTTTGGACGTAGAACTTCCATCCTTAAGGGTATCTCTTCATGGTTTGATAAGTGAGGAAGACTATAGAGTTGCTAGGCTGCAAGAACTAGAACTCTTAGATGAGAAACAAAAGCAAGAATTTGATCATTTGAAGGTATACCAAAATAGAAAGTCAAGGACTTATAACAAGCACATCAAGTCAAGAACATTTCAAATAGGTGACCTAGTTTTGTGAGAGAATCCCAAAAATCAAGAAGAAAGAGAAAAGAAGGGAAAATGGGAAGCAAATTGGTTAGGACCAGTTATCATCATTGAAAATTTTGGGACCGGCACATACAAATTAGTAGATTGTGATGGAGAAGAGATGCAAGAACCTATTAATAGGATACATCTAAAGAGGTTATATACATGAGGTAGATGAAAGAGTATAAAGAGTATCCGATGGAAAGAATCATATTTATTGTATATAGTCAAAAGGGATCTGGAAAATACCAAAAACATTTGAAAAGAAGAAAAGATAAACAATAGTAGAAAATTGAGCATGGAGAAATACCAAAAACATTCATATATGATCCTAAAAAAGATGTTGTCTTTGTGAGAACCTAGCAAATAGGCGCCTCGATGATATGAAAAAAAATTTGAAAAAAAAGAAAAATACAAAAAAAGAGAAAAAAGAGAAAAAGTGCCTTGGTGAAAATCTAGCAAATAGGTGCCTTGGTAGCAAAAAAAGAGAAAAGCTTTAAAAATAGAAAAAAGAGCAAGATCTATTCAATCGGTGAAAACCTGGTAAATAGGTGCCATTGAAAGTCTAAGTCAGTTGCATGCCTAGAAGGTGACCTTGTAAATATTACATTCGCCAACATTTGTATATATTGCATAATAAAACCCCACAATTGCATTTTCAAGTACCTTAAGATTCTAGTCACCTAATTTACAAATTGTCCTAGGTCCCACAAATGAAATTATCTCAAACTGGGGGAAATCTACTCAAAACGAGAAATGATTCATCAAAGGAAGCTTTATTCAATCATGGAATCAATTCATCAAATTCAAAAGAAGAACACTTAATCAAATCTACATTCTAATCCAATTTGAGCCAAACGCAAAATTTGATCCAAGATCTTACATGACCTTATCTTTATCAAGATTAAAAGTATGAAATGGATGGAACTACACTTGAAATATGGATTTGAAAAACATTGCAAGAAATTTTTCTAAGTGTTGACTAAATTGATGAAAGCACACCTTTCTAGCAAATCGATGAAAGTTTTAGACTAGACAAGCTATGATGAAAGGATGATATTTTTGTTGATTTCTGAATGACTGTCTTAAAATCAAAGTTTTAAATCATGTGTTATTTTTCCAAGGACGTGATCATCAAAGAATCATTGAGGACTGGTACATAGGCTAAAATAGAGATTTCTGCTTGTTTACGCACAAGGATACCTTGGCTATTTTGATCTTCAATATCATAATACCAAAATCCACTTGCAACATAGAATCTGACAAAATTGGTATTCACACTCTCATGATTGGCTTCAATCAATGATAGTCATATTGAAGAGTGAAGGGAAAGCAAAGAAAGAGGTGCAAAAAGTATTCATATCATCATAGTTGAACTAGTGATCGTTGTACTAAGATAGGATCCCAAAAATGCTCAATGATGATTATAAGCTCCAAATTTTGAATAATGACAGTTAGTTGCATACATCTTAGATTAAGTGCATTGTATCTTGTTTTTCCTTTCTTAGCTTAATTTTCATGAGGAAAATAAAAAAGGGGGTGTACTCAAATAAAAAATCAAAGGATATCAAAAACAACTATATCGGATTGAGTGTGTTGGAAATCAAAAACAAATAAAAAACAAAGGGCATTTCATTAGTTCACTTGCATTGATTAAAGTCATTTTTAAGTTGCATTAAGTCATCTTCATTAAACATTGCATTCATTTAAATGTGTCCAACATTTGAATCATTAAGTGGCATAATCATTAGATTGCATCTATCATCATTTCATAAAAAGGCATCCATTTATATTGCATTAAGTTCATTATTATCATTAAATTGCATTCATCTCATTTAAAGTGCATCTATTAAGGGCATTGCATTAAGTTAGTTAATCATTCTTTGCATACATTAGGATCATTCAACATTAAATGCATATCATCCATGATAGTATTATTCAGCCATATTGCATATAAAATTAATCATTAAAAGCTCATGATCATTACATCATTACTTAGATCTATCACATTTGCATATCAAAAGAAAGAGATCCACTAGATCAAATATTCATTATTCATCTAACATCCTACATGTATTCATGGCATACACACAATATCATTAATCATTAAAATAACATTGCATTCATCTATTCTATGTCATGCATAAGACAATCATTTAAAGAATAATTAGAACATATGCATACATTTGAAAAATTGCATTCTGAAAAGCATAAGACAAAGCATAAAGGAGATAGAGTCATATAGATCTGCATATCATGCAAAACACCTGAAAAAAGAGATCCAACATATGATGACATCATATATAGTAAAATCAAAGAAAGTATCAGAGTCTATGGTACCATCATCATAAAACCAACAAGATATCAAAGTCTAAATAAATTATCATAAAAGCAATATCCAAATATCAATGTCCATCAAACTATTAGAGTATCAAGATAAGCAACATCAATTGATCAAAAAGATACAAAAAGAGTCCAAGGTCTCGATAAAAACAAAGAGAAAGATCATGTATATCAAATCATGTAAACCATGGATATCTTAAGAAACTAAATCACCAACACCATCAGTACCATCAGGACCATCAGGATCATGAGCACTATCTGGAGGCTGACTCGAACTAGCATGTAAGCCATGCTGACTCATAGCAGCCATGAAAGTATGCATCATCAAGCTCAACTATGAAACTTGCTACTGTATTGCTGATATCTTAGTTTGCAAAGATACAACATTTGATGCTGAGGCTAGGGCAGAAGTCTGTACTGTAGAAGACTGTGGAGGAGGAAAAAAAGAAGATGGCATCGAAGAGGATGGATCACTAAAAGATGGAACAAACCGAGAAGATGATGGATGTGAAGAAGATGAAGGCATCAAAGAAGAAGCATGTGCTTGAGATGAGGTAACCTGCGGAACAACTAGAGGAATGACCTTTTGAACCTGCTGAGCAGGAGGACCCTGTGCTTGATCAAGTAATACCTATGCAATATCTGCATCAACATCTCTCTGACACCTGACTCTAGGTCTATCTGCTGGATCCTTGGCAACATGATGTAATACTCTGTCAACTTGATGACCTCTCACCTGATCATTACCCCTAGGAGGAACAGGAGCAGTAACAATCACTAGCATACAGAATCTACCTGCTCTAACTCCTTGATGACCCCATCATCCATGCTATTCCCTAATCCTACCAACTCCATCACCATCTCCACCATCATCTCCATCATCATCAGCATCATCATCTCTTGCACCACCATCATCTCCATCTAATAACTCCTCAATGGTAGGAACTCTCTCCACAGGATCGGTAAATCTAGGGAAAGGATATTGCAGAAGCCAAGCACCATAATCATTAGTAATACCTACATCCATCACATGTGATCTAGGAGACCAAGGACAATACCCAATCTCTTGTATCTCCCACATAGTTGTCTTGTAATCTACACATGGGCCCCATAACTATCTCTTAGCCTATACACGAGCATACATGGCTACTCCCTGTGGCATATCCTGAGTACATCCATACTGACAGAAAACTCATCGAAAGAAAAATCTCTCAATAGTATAAGTGGAACACCCGATCATCCATCGGGGGCATAACATGTAAGGAAGCTCACCATCATCCTCTGGCCAAACCTTGCAACCAAGATATAGCCTCCATACAACAATGTTTGTGTCATCAAGAACCCATCGCTAGTAATCTAGTTTACCCATATGGGTCTGGATAATAATACCATCGTACATCCAAGAAAATGGCCAACCTGGCTGATGATCTCATGCAGTAATAGGATGTGTCACTGGGATATGCTCCTAGGTCCACAACTAAAGAAGGATTGCACTAGCAGTAAGTGTAGTAGAATGTCTATAAACCACTGTATGCAACTCGTGGTATAACTGGGCCAGAACACAAGAACCCTAGTCAAAGCAAGGAGGATGTGCCATCAGATCCTTGAGAATGGGACCCCAACCGATAGAAAACCATGCCCGCATCTATCAGGAAGAAGGAAACCTCCAATCAAAGTACCTAGAATAGTAGGCAATACAGGAAAGGAAATGAACTGAGCCCACTGAATGTGTTGGTCACCAATAGTACGATCACCAAATACTCACCGACATGTTGCTCCATCATACAAAGAGTCATAATAAACTAGCTCACCATGAGTAGATAAGCATAAGATACGATAAACATCCTTGAGAGTAATAGTCATCTCCCCTAATGGAAAATGAAAGGTATTATGGTCTGAGTGCCAACACTCAGCCATAGCAGTGAGAAGACCCCGATTCACTCAGAATCAAGGAAGATGAAGAAGGAAAGATAAGCCAAAAGAACTGATATGGTGATGATCTGCCACACTGAGATCATCAATCACGCTCCGTGATAGAGGATAACAACCATGAAAATGCAAGGACCAAAGGACCTCCTACAAAAACAAGTTCAAACACACCATAATTGAAATCAATTATAATCTGGATCATTCATAGTCAATAAAAAATTTTCAAAATATCAAACCACAATTAGTTTTCATGTTTCTACTCAGATAGAACATAAAATTTATCATCACCCACCATCAGAATCTAGATTGATGAGAAATATTCAAATGATAACTAACTCATACTGACATATTACAACTTGCTAAAGACATCAAATTCAGGAACTTAACCTATCAACTGATCAATGACATCAAAAAAATTACAAAGTGGACTTAACCAAATTAAAATCATTTTTGGGAGAGTGAAAGCATTGTTTCAAGTGTTAAAAGCGCACAAAAGCAAAAGTGTTGTTTTACATTGTAAAAGCGTTATTTCATGGGTAAAAAGAGGAAAAATAATCAAAAGCACCTAAAGAAGTCAAAAGCACTATTAAAATTATCGGAAGCGTTGTTTAAAATGTTAAAAGTGCAAACAAGAGAAAAAGCACACTTAAACAAAGTAAAAGTGGGTTAGGGCCAAAATTTGGCGAACAAAAGCGCACAACCGGATCATGGAAGTGCACCTAAAAATTGCAGAAGCACAACTTGGAGGGTGAAAGTGCTGTTTAATTGGGTAAAACTGCTCTTTGGATGGAAAAAAGGAAAAAAAGAGGGAATTTACAGGAAAAATCTAAAAATCTGGAAATTAAATGCAAAAATCGACAAAACGATGAAGTATAGGCACTCACCAAAGTTCCAAAGCCTGGTAGACGTGGATATCGATGACATTGCTCAAACCTATGCTCGTGGATGGGGACAAACATTGTGAAAGGTCAAACAAGTCAAAGAGGTAAAAAGTGAAAAGTGAAAGTGACAATGAATAGTGAAAAAGGAGTTTTAACCCCTTTATATAGCCTTTTGACCTAAAAAGGGTATATTTGACATAAAAAAGGGAATCTTTCATTACAATTGACCTAATAAATACTAATTTCCATCAAATCAGCCAAAATAGGGGCATTTGTAATCAAATAGACGCAAAATCAACATCGGAAATGAAATTAAAACTCATTAAAAATTAAACTAAATCAACGTGATTTAACCAAGAACATTAGAAAATTCAAATCATTGAACAAATTTTATTTCATTTCTAAGGGGGCATACCATTGGATAATAATCAACATTAGTAAGATCATCATTGACAATGAAGAGATCGATCATCAAATCAAAGAGAAAAATTTGATCATAAAATTTTTCTTAAATCAATCGACTGGGGCATCACATCAGAATCAATCATCAAATCAGGTACCACATCAAAATCAATCATCAAATCAGGTATTGCATCAGAATCTTTCATCAGAATCAAACATCATATCAAGAATCCATCATCAGAAATGATCATCAGAGTACCACATCAATTGAAGGAACATCATCAGAACTACATCAATCTTGTATCAGATATCAGAGTCGAACATCAAAGATCGACCATCAATGAATCAAGACCTATCATCAAGCAAGATCAGAGTATTCTTTGAATCAACATGCTTCTCACGTCAACTTAAAGAGGGGCATTTATAATTAGCTAAAAATGGATAGAGATAATTGAGTAATAAATCAAGGAAAATCAAAGAAAATCAAGGACAAGATCAAGGCAATTGAATCACAATGCATAATTAGCCAATCAAAATTAAAATCAAGTCTTAATTCAAGATAAATCAAAATTGAGAGCATTTTAATCAAGTGAAATCAAATCAAAGTGCAATTAATTCTATTAATTGTATAGTTTGAAATTAAAATAAAATTCAGCCCATTCAAGGAGTACATGGCTAAACAAATGAATTTAAATCAATTAATAAATTCTAATTTCTCTCAACAACCCAAAAGGAGAGGAAATCCGGTTAACCAATAGGATTTGAGAAAATGCATTCACATGGATCAAGCCAAATTCAATCTCAATCACTCAAAGTGAAAGAGAATCTTGTCCATTGATCTTGTCTTCTTGTCCCAAGATTTGAGGACACAAACTTTGCATTGTCTTGAAAGGGTGGAACAAAAAACTCAACCAAGGCTTAATCATGATCAACACAACTACACCCCCTACCCTTGCATAAATCTATAAAAGAAAGACCAAAATCCTCATAATTCATAACCACCCATATGAGAATTGCATAGAACCTCTTGCATTTTATAGCTAGAAAAGGCATTTTAAGAGCTTAATTAGCATTCAAATTGAATATAATTGTTAGCTTTAGCTTAATATTTATCATTTCTCATTCTAGGACTATCATTAATGGTAGCTTTCTGAGAGCTTCACATTAACACTCTTAGATAGAGAGCCATAGGATGCTCAATTGATCTTTCATTTGCTAAATAGTTTCTATATTGTGGTTTATTTAGTTTCTATTTCATTTATTGTCAATACTAATCCTATGAAGGTACATTTCCTTGTACACACAAAGAAATCCTTGTTAGAGGATAAAACCTACGGTGGGGATGACACCCACAAGACTTCACTACTACAGTAAAAAAAATTCTTGGTTAGAGCTACAATTTTTAGCTATTTGTGATAGCTTACCCTGCTAAGAGTATTAACTTGGTTAAGAGTCTTAAGACTGCTAAGTCTACCTTGCGAAAGGATTTTAAAATTCTAATCTAAGAACTACACCTGGTTAAATGATTTAAAAAATAAGATCTGTTAGGATCTACTTGGTTAAGAGACTTTACAATTTTGATTACTCTCTAATCAGTAACACAAACTTGTCTGTTAAAATTGCATCAATCATATACATATCAGACTCTTTATTCTCAATAACTCATTACCTCATACTGTGTACTACTCACACTAACAATTCAGTACTCAGTAGATTCACTTATGAATCACAACTTCTTTTTGTTCTGCACTGCTCTGTTACTCGGTGACTTCTCTTCTCATCACCTTCTCTATTATATCTTCTCATACATGCAATCCTGCTTCATGCATGCATGGTAAAATCCACATTCTGACTCATTTAAATACAATTTTGTAAGTGGTTCTAGGTGTTCTAGAATCATCTCTACAAGTGGTGATAGCATTGGTTACTCCTCCAATGCATAATCCATACTTAATTCTCATTGGTAGATCTCACCTTGTAATCATGTGTAATCATTATGTTTCAATCTCCAATGTTTTGTCATACAATCTCCTCAAGATTTGTAAACCATTTTATGTTCGGTGTCTAGGTTCAACATATCAAAAGATTCTCCTTGTGTCAGTCTACTTTTCTTAGTAACACATTTTCCTTTAACTCGGTAATTGACTCCTGTTCTTGGTTCAATGCTCAGTTCTTCCTTGCTTGGTGCCTATATTTTCTTCACTTTTATCGAAATTACCTGTTCCTTAGTTTCTTTTACTGAATAGTTTTTCCTTCTTTATCAACTTGTCTTTCCTTCATTATTGAATGAATTTGACAAATAATATGACTTCCTCATAACTAACGATAACCAAAATAACTCTTAGGAGTATCATTAAGAACTAGAGATTGATCCTCTACAAAATTCATCAATTTTTATCCTTTTAGGACTAGATCGACTTTCTAGGACTAGGCTAACTTTATGGGACTAGGCCAACTTGAGTAGGCATGTTGCTAAAAATCTGCAAGTTTCATGATTATAATTTCTAGGTCTCACAGTCCTAGATCCCAAACAATTCCCAATTTCAACAGGTTTCCAACACTCAATTATAGATCTGAAGTTCACTTATCCTCTTCTAGCAATCAAGGTGAGTATATCATTCTCATTTTCCTTCAAAACTTACTTTGGTACATCAAATATGATATTACATCTTGCTAGTAATCATTTCTTTAGTCAGAGCATACACATATTTCTTTCATTTAATCAAACTTTCTATTCGTATAAGGAATACCCAAATCCCCCTTTACCTAGATCTTGTATTTGCACCCCTTTATCCTTTTTGGTTGTGCAAATCAGATTTGGTTTAAGGGTGTGTTTATTATTCTAATGTATATAGAAAGTGGGGGTCTACCATTGATCACCATTTACTATATCACAGTTCTAAGTTTATAATTCAACTTCAAATTGTACTTCCAATGATTGAACTAGGAGTAATTGTTTTAGATTTCTTCAATTCTTCCAATGAATAAACTTGAAATAAATATTTTAGATTTTTGTAGTCCATATATTGTGGAAGTTTTTTCCTTTAAGTTTATCTAAACATCTAACTCCTTTTATCCAACCTTGTAAAATCTTAAACTTTGTAATGATGAAGGTTTGAGAAGTTCTAATGTATATCTATTGTAAAGTATTATACTTAGCAATGGTTGAAGGTTTGAGAAGTTCTAATGTGTATCTATGCTTGTAATACTTTATAAAGAGGATATAATGAAAAAAAATTAGTTTTTGATTTCTCATAATTTGTAATTTCAAATTTATCTTTGCCTATGTGTTTTATGTTATCTAAGTATTATAAAAATAATAATAACATTTGAAAGAAACATAGCGTGTAGAAAATAGTTGGAAGTATGTTTAGGTATCTTAGTAGGTCAACCTCTTAGATCATTATATTACATAATATGATATTAAAATAATATTTTATTTTTTTACAATATCAATATAGAGTCTCACAGAGATTGACTTACAAGGTGCAACCAATGTAAGGCCTACATTGAGGTTGGGTCAAAATGCACCATAACATCTTCACCATTTGATCCACTGCCTCCAACTGACTTTAGTTTTGTAGTACTCCAATTAACCTTTTACTGACCAACTTTCCCACAACCTTCTCAGTCACCACCATCTCAAAAGCCCAAGAAAGAAAATACTAGTCACCATTGTTCATATTGGAATTAGGGAGATTGGTTACAACCATATTCCTTTTTCGACTTACAATATCAAGAAGCACCATTCCAAATCTGTATAGTGACTGAAATTTCTCATTATACCAATTTGACATCCAATTCAATGATTTCTAGTAGTGTGGCATATAAACTAAGCCTTGAGAGAATCATAGGGAAGACTAAATAATTGATAGATTCAAAGGATTTGATTGAGGAAGAATTGATGGAGTCCCCTAATAGATCTCCTAATTGTGTTTTATGATAAAAATATGATTTTAAGTAGGATTATTTAAGGAATGTTTGAAAATGATTGTTGAGGTTCTAAATAGAAGTATTGTTCACTAATCTATATAGGAAAATAATGTTTAATAAGATCATAAATATTACACAAACAATTACAGTACCCCTTTTAATGAGCAGGGGTCTAAAATAACTACCATTTATTGTTCCTATTTAACTCCAATACTAAAGATGGCCGTGTTTGAAAAAGGTTGAGAAATTCAAAGAAAGCATAAAAACCCAAAAAATCTAATTTTCACTAATATACTCAAAATAATTAGATCAAGTGAAATGAATATGATAAAATTCAAGTCACAAACACCATCAAATGATAGGGAATTTGTTTAGGGACTAAAATCATTTAGTGGGATTCAAGATGCCATGGTTTGTTCTGGTAAAATATGATCCAAAATAGAAATGCTTTAGAAAATGTTGGGAGTTCAATGACACCATACACCACAAAAACCAATCTAAATCTTACAATAATTAAATATCTTAGGGGATTCCATTGTGATAGTTAGAAATCCTATCAACATAAATAATTCATATTAAATATTGAAAAATAAGCTAGGTATGTGTTATTGGTACATAATTTTGAAAATCTGAGCTAAATTATTCATCCCGTATCCTAACTTGACTCTTCAATTTTTACATTCAATTTTGTGTAATCTTAAGCTAAAAGAAAAGTAAGTAAATTTTAGCCTTTATACTCAGTGATTTTCATATATTTTTTTCATATAGTTCCTTAGACATTATGTAATTTTAGATTCATCTACTTTTATATTCCAT
This sequence comes from Chamaecyparis obtusa, assembly GCA_027943335.1. Classification (NCBI taxonomy): domain Eukaryota; kingdom Viridiplantae; phylum Streptophyta; class Pinopsida; order Cupressales; family Cupressaceae; genus Chamaecyparis; species Chamaecyparis obtusa. The sequence continues at coordinate 80,680 of BSBK01011240.1, read as the reverse complement.
ATTAATAGGGGAAAGAATACTATAGGTGAATATGTTGCAATAGTTGTTATAGCACTTGATATAATCTCAATTATTTTTAACAATATTACACTAATAGTTGTGACTTTAAAGTTCTTAGTGTTGATGATTACTAATCATAATTGAATGAAATGTGTTTCTTAGATCTAAAATACAAAAAATCATGTGTTGCCACAATAGTACATAATCAATATATGCCTTAGTGCATATGTATCAATCTCCTTTTTTGGGCATTTGAGAAATCTTGGCTAAAAAGCATGTTGAGGTGGCATCATATTTGATGGTATGGTGCTAAAACCTTAAGTAGTGGAATTTTCAAGTAAATTTTTGTTATTTTATAATTCTTCATGATTTATAATGTCACCCCATTTAATATATTCCATAATTGGATACTACATTCATACTATGCTATGGTTATCTTTACTATGATTACATGTTTATGCTTCATATCATTTTTATGTCCTACGATTCAATGATCTTTAGTATGCTTACACATTTTGACCACTAATCTAAGTGTGGATCTTAGAGGTCAAGTTTACATTAAGAGCACCAAATCCAAAAAAATGTAACTCAAAAATAAAATTGTATACACCTAAAAATGGTTAAAGAAAACATCACTTGATTATATAGTTCATTAAAGAATTAAATCAAACCCTTTCAATAATCAATACATGGATAATTAATTAATTTTTAAAAATTAATTACTCTTAAAAACTCTCACCTACCACTACATGACAAAATTGAATCAACCATTGAGAGAGGAGGAAAATGTGCACATGGATCACTAAAAGACTTTTCTATCTTGACCATCTATTCCTAAGATAGAATCTCGTCCCTTAAAATTAGACACCTCAACAAACACAACTCAACCTCTTACCTTGATCATGGTTAACTCAACTCACATCTAACTAACCCCTAACACCTTGGTAAATCTTATAAATAGGATGCACAAATAGATAAATTCATCTCTCAATTTTTATAGCAAGTGCATTATAGTCACATTTTGTTACGATATAATAGAAAGTGAGTTCATTTAGCTTAGAATCATCATATAGTGACATCATAATGAAGTAATTTTATCAAGCTTTGAGGGATTTTGATTATTTAGGATAGCATCTACATCAATTTGTATCAATCTTGCATCATAGATCATAGCTTTATTCATCTTTACATATTCCCGTATCGTAGGTTGTCACTTGAGGATCTTGATGTAGCTAAGGGCACACTTCAAGTCCTTGTAATTAGAGATCCATAGGATGCTCTTGACTCTTTTATTTCAAATTATTTAATTAGATATATCTAATGATTTTGATTTGAAAGCATGTTGAATTAATGTTTTATGAAGGTTTGTAAGCAATTTACACACACCCAAATGGCACCCACTATGGAGTGCCCTTTGTGCATGGATAAATTATTTACAAACCTTCATAAGACATTAATTCAACATGCTTTGAAATTAAAATCATTAGATCTATCTAATTAAATAATTTGAAATGAAAGATTCAAGATCATCATATGGATCTCTCATTACAAGTACTTGAAGTGTGCTCTCAACTCCATTAAGATCCTCAAGTTATAACCTATAATACAAGAATATGAAAATATGAAAAAAGCTATGATCTATGATGCAAGATTGATACAAATTGATGTAGATGCTATCCTAAATGATCAAATTTCCTCAAATCTTGATGAAATTCCTTCATTATGACATCACTATATGATGATTCTAAGATAAATTAACTCAATTTCTATTATATCCTAATGAAATGTGACTATAATGCACTTTCTATGAAAATTGAGAGGTGAATTTCTCTAATTGTGCATCCTATTTATAGGATTTCCCAAGGTGTAGGGGGTGAGTTAGATGTGATTTGAGTTAACCATGGTTAAGATAAGAGGTTGAGTTGTTTTTGTTGAGGTGTCCAATTTGAAGGGACACGATTCTCTCTCAAGAGTAAATGGTGAAGATAGCAAAGCCTTTTAGTGATCCATGTGCACATTTTCCTCCTCTTTTATTGGTTGATTCAAATTTTGTCATGTAGTGGTAGGTGAAAAATTTCAAGAATAATTAATTAAAAATAAATAATTAATTATCCTTGTACAAATATTGAATGGGTTGGATTGAATTATTTAAATGAACTATATAATCAAGTGATTAATTCAATTACGTAGTAATTTGATTTTTCATTTTAATTAATCCAAATGACTGGAATTTGACTGATGATTTCTTTGACCATTTTTAGGTGTATAGAAAAATAGATAGAAGGACACCCATATGATGGTAGGTCTCTCAATCACCATTCTGAAACCTACACACCAATAATTACAAGATTCCTCTTTAAATATTGATCATAAACACCAACAGAACTGAGCCTGGCTTGATTGTTCCACTTCAATGAAAAATTGAAACTTAACATCTATTTTCAAATTGAACTTCTTCGGATGACATTTTGTAGAATATATTTTTAACACACCAAAGGGAAATTCCATTTGTTCATACCGTATCTAGTAACAACTCCTTAACAACAACCAAAAAAATACAGAGTCCCTCTAATAGTCATCTCGATATTGTGAATATCATTTTGACTAATATAAGTTGATGTTCTTTGAGGTACAAAATTAACTAATTTATGACCATTGTATATCACTTTACTAGATACCTACAATTTTTACATAAGACCTATTTCTTTAGAGCTACTAATTATAAATTATGGAAATTATGTTTATACTAACCAATAGTTTATTACTTATTTCTCACTCTGAGGTCAGGATCGAGCTTCCCAACAAGAGCCAATAGTAAAGTTGTCTTTCCAAATCTCAGAGGCCCAAGAAGAAGATTCATTTTGAGGGAAGTAAGGTGAACCATAAGAATCTCATACATGCAGTCAATTGCACAATATTCTCAAATAATTTTAGGGAAAAATCTCTCATCCATAAAAATGTTCAGTAATTTAAAGTCATGATGTAGAACCCATTAGATGCCTATCTAAGGAGATACATGGGATGAATTCATCTACAAACAATTTTTGCTCCCTTAAAGCACAAAAATACCCATAGATGAACAAGGTTGATATGATGGATCCATCCAATAATGGTGACTTATGCCCCCTAAATTATTTCTCATCATGTTGAAGCCCTTCTATCTTTTTCTTTTCAATCCATCTCTGGTCAGGAAATTTTCCCCCTGTACACAGGCCCAAATCCCCCTTCACCCAATTTGTTATTGAATTTTTTCATGGTTTCTTTCAACTCTTCATATGTGAAATTATTGGGCCCTCCAAAAGACATTAGATCTAGGGGAAAAAATTGAGCTATGTTTATGAATCTGGAATACTTTCTCATAAATGCCCAAAAAGTAAGAATTCTACACAAAAGCTTGATGTTGAATAAGGAATAGATTATGGCCAGATATCATGTTGTGTGGTATGAATCCTTTGGGGGGAATGCTTGTCAGTGTCAGTGACACAAGAGTAGGGTAGGAGGGGCCAACAATGGCACACCCTAACCTGAACCACCTTGCTAAACAATACGGGGAAGCAATAGACATACAACAATGAGATAGAGAATGCAGACTTTCATATATTATCTTCAAATTGATTCATAGATGCTGAGTTGTAAGGCCTTCCCAGTTTTGGCTAGATATTACAATCAAGTACAGAAGTCCTCAAACATGCGAGGGTTTGCCAACAATCTCTACTTTCTATCTCCTATCTTCTATCCAAAACTGACTCCCAAAACTCTAACCAAACAACTACATTTATACAAGAGGCTACTGAAACAAGTCGGCCTTCAGATCCATAATCAATAGAAGGGATGACCAGATATAGGTCCACATGCTTCCCAATGATGGATACCAACATTAAATCCGCAACCCAAATTAAATGCACATGTCAACCTCAAAAGAAATCCAAAAAAAACAACTCGGTAAGCAAGGAAACTGAGCGTCGAACAAGCATCACTGAGTGCTAGGGAGATTCACTAAGTGCTAGAGAGATAACTGACCAACACTGGTGATTAAAGGAAACCAAGAAACACCAAACCAAATAGGTCAAAGAAGGAACCGAGCAACACAAACAAACTCAAATATGTTTTTGGTGACACAGGATTGCCAAGGACCCAAGATGCTCTTGCATTAGACACTTGGGTTTATTTGAAAATGATTCTCCAAATCATTCAATAGGTATGATCCGAGTTGCATCCAACTCAGACTGTGAAATCCATGAACTGTCTTCAATCAGTCTATTCTTCCACTTTACCAAATATTCCATATACTATTTTCCTCTTGTACTTCTGCCAATTCTTTGCTCCAAAATATGCTCAACTTCTTCATTCTGCTTCTTATGATAATCCATCAGTACTGCTATGTCTTATTCAAATTCATGAAACTCATACAAATCAGTAATGTTGAATATAGGTGAAATATCCATGTCATCAAGTAACTCAACTTCATATGCATTTCCACTATCAAATTTTATCAAAATCTTGCAAGGTCCAAACTTCTTCATCTTCAGCTTCCCATAAATTCCAATAGGAAATTTTCCTTTCTTCAAATGAACCATCACTTCATCACCAACATCAAAAGTCCTATGTCTTCTTGATCTATTAGCTTTGTCTTTGTATTTCAGATTACTCTTTTCCATCTTAAGCTTCACATCTTCATGCAATGTCTTCATGTACTCAACAAATTTTACTCCTTCAGCACTTCTTTTTCTTTCATCAATGATGTCTCTCAAATTTGATATACCTCTTGGTTGTATGCCATTTACAATCTCAAAAGGTGTTTTTCCAATACTCCTATTCACTAAATTATTGTTTGCAAACTTTTCTTGTGCCAACACAGAATCCAAATTACCCAGTGTGTCTCCAACTAAACATCTCAAAAGATTTCCCAAGCTTCTATTCACAACTTATGTCTATCCATCGATTTGTGGGTGAAATGTAGAACTATATTTCAACTCAATATCCAACTTTCTCCAAAGAGTCTTCCAAAAGTATCCAACAAATTTACTATCTCGGTCAAAGATAATACTCCTCGGTAATCCATGCAATCTGACAATTTCCTTAAAGAAAAGATCTACTACATGTACTGCATTTGATGTCTTTCTACAAGGTATAAAATGTGCCATTTTAGAAAATCTATCCACAACCACAAATATAGAATCATTACCTCTTATTGTCTTCGGTAAGCCAAGAATAAAATCAATACTGATGTCAATCCAAGGTTTCTCAGGTACAGAAATCAGTGTATACAATCCAGTATTTTGACGAACTCCTTTTGCAACTTGACAAACTCCACAACTTTTCACAAATTTCTGAACATCTTTATACAACTGTGGCCAAAAGTATTTTTCCTTAGGAAAATTCAATGTCTTATCAACTTCAAAATTTCTAGCCAAACCACTACTATGTTTCTCCTTTATCAAATTAGTTCTCATTTCTCCTCTCGATATACACAACTGAATACCTTTAAACAACATACCTCCTTTCATAACATATTCATCCCATTTAGTACTTTGTTGATCTTGAATAGGTGCTCTACAGTTTCTCCACGGCTTAGAGAAATCAAGATCAAATTCATAAGAATATCTCATGTCATCAAAGCCTAGAATTCCAATTTTCATCTCAATCATCAAAGACCTTCTTCTACTCAATGCATCAACAACTTGGTTAGTGATTCCACTCTTACGCTTTATCACAAATGTATAACTCTACAAATACTCAACCCATATCATATGTCTCTGATTCAACTTATTCTAACTAGCCAAATATTGTAAAGCTTTACGATCGGTATATAACAAAAATTCACTCGATATCAAATAATGTCTCCATTTCTTCAAGGCTTGAACAATAGCATAGAATTCTTGATCATAAATAGAATATTTTCTCTTTGCATCATTTAACTTTTCACTAAAGAAAGCAACATGTTTACCTTCTTGACTCAACACAGCTCCAATTTCACTTCCACTTGCATCACATTCCACTTGAAATACCTTATTGAAATTAGGTAATGCCAACACAGGCAATTCAACAACCTTTTGCTTTAGAGTCTCAAAATTTTTATTAGCTCCATGTGTCCACTTGAATTCTCTTTTTTCTCCTCTAATAGTATCAGTCATAGCATTACAAATTAAACTAAAATTTCTAATGAACTTCCAGTAAAAATTTGCCAAACAATGAAATGATCTTACCTCACTAGCATTCATAGGTGTAGGCCAATTCAAAATAGCTTCAACCTTTTCAAGATCCATTTTCAAACCATCAGCTGAAATCCCAAATCCCAAATACACAATCTCCTCTCTCATGAATGATCACTTTTTCAAATTTATCAGTAACTTTTCTTCTTTCAATCTCTACAAAAATTGTCTAACATGCAACAAATATTCTTCTCTGGTCTTACTGAATATCAGAATGTCATCAAGATATAAAATCACAAACTTACCCAAGAATTTCTTCAAAAATTCATTCATCAACATCATAAAAGTACTTGGTGCATTAGTTAAACCAAAAGGCATAACCAACCACTCATACAAACCTTCTTTTGTCTTGAAAGAAGTCTTCCATTCATCACCTTCTCTGATTTTGATCTGATATTACCCACTTTTCAAATCAATCTTGGTAAAATACTTTGCTCCAGTCAAACTATCCATTATATCATCCATTCTCAAATAGGAAACCTATACTTCGCTGTTATCTTTTTTATTGCTCTGGAATCAGTACACATTCACTATTCTCCATTCTTCTTAGGTGCCAATACTACAAGTACTACATAAGGACTCAAAATTTCTCTGATCAAACTTTTCTACAACAATTCTTGAATTTGTCAGTTCAATTCCCGATTCTCGATAGGTGTCAACCGATGAGGTGCCTTATTTGGTAAACTAGCTCCAGGGATAATATCCATGCAATGATCAATGCTCCTTTTCAGTGGCAACCCATTAGGTACATTATCAAAAAGTATTTCACTGTACTCGGTGAGTAACTTATCAATCTCCTCAAGGACATTATCCTATGTTTTCTTACTCAGTTTGTTAGGAATCAAAACAAAACATACATCATTTCTCTTTAAATCCTTAACAAATTTTCTTCCTTCCATCAAGCAAACTTTCACAGATGTGCAAACATTACTAACAGGTTCTTCCATCAAAGGTAACAAGATTTGTCTTTTTCCATCAACCCAAAAAGTATACTTATGCAATCTCCCATCATATATAGGATGTCTATCATATTGCCAAGGTCTACCCAACAAAATATGACAACAATTCATAGGCATGATATCACATTACACCTTATCATAGTATTTTCCAATCTTCCAATTCACATAACATTGTTCACTTACCAAGAGTGTATTCTCATCTTTGATCCATGAAATCTGATAGGGTTTCAGATGTTTCAACCTTTTCAACTACAACTTTGTGACCATTTCCTCAAATGCTAGATTCTCCAAGCTACCACTGTCAATGATTACCTTCCAAGCTTTATCAGAAACTCTACATCCGGTCTTGAATAAACTTTTCCTTACCGGATCTTCCTTTTTACCTTCATTCCAAAGTTCTCTTCTTATCATCAAGTTATTTTCCTTCTCAGGTTCATTCGATGACTCTTCTTGCACCAAAGCATTCTGACTATTACCAGCCTTCTTACTTGCATGTGTACACTCAAATGATCTATGTCCTTCTTCCCCATAATTGTAACAAGTTCCTTAGAAACCACCTCGGTAGTTACTGCCTGTACCTCTAGATGAACTTTCACCTTTCCACTCAGTCTTCCATTTATCTAGATTTGTCTTTTCAGGTTTAGATCTACTGTTTTCACCATGGGATCTACCTCTTCCTCTAGGGAATCTACCACCTCTACCTCTTTGTCTTTGCGCATGCCTCTTGTTTAATTTCTCCTCAGCTTTCAATGCAAATTGATAAGCCTCTTCAATGTACTCCAATTTGACCAAACTGATTTCTTCTTGGATGGAAACTCTCAAACCATTTAGGTATCTAGCAATTCTTTCCACATCATCTTCATCATGTCCAGATCTGATATCTAATCTATATAATTCCTCAGTATAATCCTTTACCAAGCTATCTTTCTACCGCAAACTTTGCATTCACCTAACTAGATTAATCTAATAATCACAAGCTAAGAACTTTCCTTTCAATTTATTCACCATTTTACTCCATACCTTGATTTTTTCTTTGCCTTTCCTCTTTCTATCTAGTTGGAGATGTTCCCACCATAAGGATGCATGAATTTTCAACTTTGTGCTTGCAATTTTCACCTTCTTTTCTTTTTCTCAGGTACATTTTCATACTCAAAATACTTTTCCATCTCAGTGATCCAATCCACTAATTCATCAGAATCCAATTTTCCACCATACTTAGGAGGATTAAAGTGTGGTGTATACTTCAGACTTGTCAAAGACTTCAAGAATCTTTCTTCACCTTGATCCATCATAGGTGCAGGTTCTACATCACCTTGTTCTACCTCAATTTCATTATCACTAACATCTTCAAGATGTCTTCCTCTTCTCAAAACTATTTCAATAGCTTCTAATCTAGCAGCAAGTTTTCTCAACATGTCTACCAATTCTGGATCCGCATCTTGCCTCCCACAAACCATCTTGAAAACCCTCTGCAATTGCAAGTTAGATCACAATCTGCTACCCCACAACAATTCAACTAGGGCTTCACAAGAAGGAACCTTCAAATCTAGATTCACAAACCTAGATCTAGATCTCACCTCGCTCTAATACTACCTAATGCAAGAGTAGGGAAGGAGGGGCCAATAATAGCACACCCTAACCTGAACCACCTTTCTCAATAACACGCAGAAGCAAAAAACATACAACAGTGAGAGAGAGAATGCATACTTTCATATATTATCTTCAAATTGATTCATACATGTCAGGCTGTAAGGCCTTCCTGGTTTCGGCTAGATATTACAATCAAGTACATAAGTCCTCAAACATGCGAGGATCTTCCAACAATATCTACTTTCTATCTCCTATCTTCTATCCAAAACTGACTCTCAAAACTCTAACCAAACAACTACATTTATACAAGAGGCTACTGAAAAAAGTCAACCTTCAGATCCATAATCAATGGAAGGGATGACCAGATCTAGGTCCACACACTTCCTAATGATGGATACCAGCATTAAATCCATGACCCAAATTAAATGCACAAGTTGGCCTCAAAAGAAATCCAAAACAAACAATTCGGTAAGCAAGGAAACTGAGTGCCATACAAGCATCACCAAGCGCCAGGGTGATTCACTAAGCGCCACAGAGATAACTGACCAACACCGGTGAACAAAGGAAACTGAGCAACACTGAACTAACTCGGTCAAAGCAAGAACCAAGCAACACAAACAAACTCAAATATGTTTTTGGTGACATAGGATTGCCAAGGACCTAAGATGCTCCTACATCAAATGCCATGATCAAATTAGATTTATACACGCTGACTAGAAATTTCTTACTAGAAAAATGAGATTATTTTTGAGTGCCAGACTCTGTTGCCAGAAATGCAATGGTTGCATGTCATTTCATGTTTCAATGACAACAACATTTTTCAAGAGGAGAAACAGCCATTTCTAGGCTGTATACATGTAGTTTTAATTTTTAATTTTTTTGTTTTTATTAGTTCAGCTGGAGAAACAGCCATTCCAGGCTATATGCACGGAGTTAAAAATATTTTTTATGTTTTTATTAGTTTTGAAACTAACAGCTCATCCTTAGTTTTAATAATTAATTTTGAAACTAATAGCTCAACCTCAGTTTTAATAATTAATTTCGAAACTAACATCTCATCCTCAGTTTTAATAATTAATTATGAAACTAACAGCTCATCCTCAGTTTTAATAATTACTCATTGTTTCCAGTTTATTAAGAATTGAAGTAACTGTTTATTTATTCATTGAACTTATAGTCATAGACCCTTGTAAATTACATAATAAAATATATTATTTAAAACACATGTTAATCTAATCCTAAGTAGGAACTAAGTGAGGTTAACTACAGATAAACATTATCATGGATTATTCAAACTACCTAATGAACTCCATTAAGTCAATTTTACAGCCTATATCTCAAACATAGGTCCTCAATCTTCGCATGTGGCCTTGTTTTTAACATTTTTTATTTTGCTATATAAGAATTGCAATAGAGATTATAATTCATATATTGATTGAAATATTCAGCACAAGAAGAGAGTTAAAGAATTGACATTGCAAATTAGGTATGAATTTTTATACAATTGTAATTTTTTTCAATTAAAAAGTTTATGTTTAAGTTTTTGAAACAAATCTATTGATTGTGTAAATTTTATTTTGAAATTGTATATACTTGTAAACAGATTTTGAGGAACAATGGATGGTGCTTCTTCAAATCCTTCTATGCTCGAATCACAAAGTCAACACATGAATCCCATTGACTATCACAAAGCAAAGAGGGAATTTGACCAAAAGCTATGGAACATTGTCACAATAACTGGAAATTATTCAATGGGAAATTATGGTAGTTTTGGAAGTAGGCAATGGAAGTGCTCATATTGCAAGACAAACAAGGCTAGCGCAATTGCACGTGTTTGATATCATTTATTGGGAGTCAGAAAGAGAGAACAAATAGTTGTTTGCAAAGCAATTCCAAAAGAATGAAGAGCTGATTTGATTAGAGAGTTTAATTTTATAGAGTCTTTAAAACCTATTGAGGAGAAATCAAAAGATTCTCAACTAGGGATGCCACAAGCTTTAGATGGTTCTTCTACTTCTATTTATGAATCTCAAATTGTGAAAATGTTTGATGCTACTGACAGGAAGAATGTAGATGCAGCTATTGGAAGACTTTTCTTTGGTTGTGGAATGCCATTCAACATAGCTAGGTTTCCTTTACGGAAAGATGCTATAAGTATGGTCAATAATGCATCTAAAGGATATGTGCCTCCAAGTTATGAAAATTTTTTTACTATTGTTCTAGATGATGAGAAGAAACGCATTGAAGAAAGGCTACAAGATTTTTGAGGTAGTTGGTCATATACAGGTGTTTCCATAGTTTCATGTGGTTGGACTGACATTGCACATCGACCACTAATTAATATTCTTGTTTCTTCACAAAAGGGTACAATGTTTATCAAATCACATGATACTTTAGGCCATGTGAAAGATGCCACATATTTGGTAGGTCTTTTCCGAGAAGTAATTGAATAGGTAGTGAGAAATAATGTTGTACAAATTATAACTAATAATGCTTCAAACAATGTTTTGGCAGGAGGGTGGATTGAAAATGAATTTCCAAACATATTTTGGACACCTTGTGTAGTTCATTGCATGAACTTGCTTCATAAAGATTTGCACAATAAGCTTCCTTGGATTCGTGATGTAGTTGCAAATGTTAAAAAAATACAACATTTTATTGTCAATCATTCTATTTCACATGCTATATATAGGAAATACGCTTCTTTGTAGCTACTTAGATTTTCTGAAACAAGATTTTCTTCAAATCTTATTATGGTTGACTGAATTGTAAAGGTAAAGCAAGCATTAAGGCAAATGGTTGTGTCTACTGAATGGAAGAGATGGAGGGATCAATCAAGTATCAACAACCAAGCATGTGATGAAATTTATGATCTCATAATTGGTAGTGGGTCATTTTTATTTTGGCAACAGGCAAGTGATCTTCTTACCCTTTCTTGGCCTATTCTTGAAGTCCTTCATCTTTTTGATAATGATAGACCATGCATGGGAGATGTGTTTGAGAAGCTAGATCAGATGAGGGAGAACATAAAAGATATGCTTTCTATTGGGGCTGATGAGACAAATTATTGTCTCATTTTTGTTATAATCTTCATACTTTATTGACACTCTTTATGCTCTGATAGACATTTCTAAAACATTTATGACTTATACCTATGTGAACTTATGCTAAGTACAACTAAAGCCACAAATTCTATGGGTAGCTAGAATGACATGTTTGCTGACTAATATAAATATAATACAGTACTAAGACATATAGTTATTTTAAGTTGTGTTCTAACATTTGAAGTAGGAGTTGAAATGTTGACTTGAATATATATGCACACCAAATGCTACTAACCTTTTAGGTAAACAAGGAGCAATACAAAGAGTGGTGCAACCACATTAAAGAAGGAGCGTTATAAGACCAGCCATGGTGGAAGAATCCAGCATGGTCCTGAAGGATATGCCGCTAGATAAGAAGGAGTTGTCATTCCATAAGATATAGGAAATAGTTATGCTATATTCCCTCAGTGTTGTTATTCTGTTATCGACACTTACTGTAATATGTCGTGGTTGTTTTATCTCCTCCTTATTTGGCGAGGTTTAATCAGACTTTTTTGTTATGTTTTCAATAAGTGTCAATCCTCTTTATAAAGGTATTTGATTGACTTAGTTAGGTAATGAGAAAATATAGAATGATGTATTCAATATAGCAGAAGTTGCTCTTTTCCATTCTTCAGGAGTTGTTCAATTGTTATGTAACCAGTTAAGAAGAATTTAATGGAAGATTGATTTTGAAGTATCTTTTGTGTTAGTAGTTAGTAGAAGCCAACCAAGGGGGCCCACTTGGAAGGTGGATTAGATTAAGTTAAAGTATAATTGCTTACTATATTTTCCGTGCTTTCAAGTAGAAGTTACTATTTTACTCCTGCAACATTACTACTATGAATGTTCCTGCAGCACTTGCAGAGATAGACATAGTGAATGGCTTGAGTTGATAGATAGGTTTAGAATAAGTTCACAAGCTTTCTGTAGAAATTCCATTAAGTAATCAAGTGTGTTTACTTTCCTGCAGCAATAATATAGGTTCCTTTCATGTAGTTTATCTTCCTGTTGCATAGGTGTTATGAATCTTAGAGGAACTTAGTGCATAAACTGTGCTTTCCCATTTCAAGTCTACGTCCCTGGGTTGACAATCTAAATGCATTTCATGATAGGAAAAGTAATCCTTAGCATAGATGTATTATTCCTAAGAGAGACAATGGCATGATTATTATTACCTATTGTGAGACTGTTCATTTTTGGCACCATTGCTGGGGATGGTGTCAAACTAGGAACCTTAATGAGTCATTTATTTTTTAGATTAGTTTCTTGTTTTAGTCAATACAGAGTAGTTGTGAGCTTGCTTCACAAGTTCATCAACTTACTTGCATGCATCGAAGAAGGTGAGATGTTCACATGGCAGATTTCTTCCAAAAGAACTTGTTAAACTAAAAGAAGAATTTGAAGAGCTTGAGTTACCATTTCTCGATGCAAGTCCTGAGTTTGTTACATCATCTTCAATAGAAGAAGACACTCATGATACATTTGACCTCCATCCTTTTGCAAAAATATTAGCTAGTTTCCATAATAATCCAAATCTAGGACCACCTATTGTCCAAAAACTTCTAGTCAATAATACTTTCCAGCCATAGTTTCAATATCCAACACCTCTAGTAATGGCAGCTCCTACATTTCCATTTCCTATTCCAAGTCTTATCAACAATCCTAACCTCAAGAACATACCTACTTCAACACTACCAAAGTTCTATGGCCTTATTACAGAGGATCCTGCCACCTTTTTGTTTGAGTTTGACATACTGTGTTGAAGTTTTGACTATAATACTAATAGTCATAAGCTTAAGCTATTTCCAGCAACACTGAAGGAGTCAACTCTCAAATGGTTCATGGGCTTAGGATAAAATGTAGTTGCTAATTGGGATAAAAGAGATTTTTTTCTAAGGAAGTATAAGGAATACTACAAAGGAGGTGATTCAAAAGGAGATGACATCTTCCGTATGTCACAGAAAGAAGATGAGACATTGGAGAACTACATATCATGCTTCCTATATAACTTGCAAAAGAACCCTCAACATGCATTGTAGGAGGATTCACAGAAGCTGATTTTCGAAGAGGAGTGAATGATAACTACCTCGAGGCATTGGACCTCATGGATAGAGGAGATATATCTCAGTCTTCCTGGGATGACCTTCAGAAGATTGTTCTAAACTATTCTAGAGCAGCAGTGAAGAAAGGAAGAGGATTTCACTCAACACTGGCCAAAGGAAGTGGCTCTGGTATTTTAAAGATGGAGATTTCAAACCTATTGTTAGACTTCAAGAAAGAAATCATAAATGATGTCGCTACACACCTGGACATGATGACTTCTAAGAAGAAGCATGTAGATGTGGAGGTGCATCTAGCCGAATACTGTCCCCATTGCCACAAATAAAAGAAGGATTGTCAGTGCAAATTGGTCACAAACCTGGAGAATCAACATCTTCCAATTGAATATTTAAAGATAGAAGGAGAGGATGAGCAAGTATTCTTTGTTGCTCAATGTTGGCCATGGGCCATGAGACAAGGTATGCCTCAAGACCCACTACAAACTTCAAATCCTTATAATAGTCAGTGGCAAAACTGGAATGTCCAAAGTCCTCCATAGTATAATCAACCCTATTGGAATAATGCTTGGCCAAATAATCAATAGAATCAATGATATCCTCCACAACAACCCCAATGGCCACAATTTCCAAACCAATGGCAACAACCACAAGGGAACTGGCAGCCCACTAACCAGTGGAGAGAACCTCAACAATGGCCTAATCCAAATCTTGGATATCCACCTTTACCACCTCCAATAAATACGCCTACAAATACAGGTCCTCAAAAGAAAACATAGTTACCTGCTCAACCATAGCCAAATCCAAACAGTCAACAACCATAGAAGCAAATGTATGCTACCGATACTCAGCAGTACCCCACCTATGCACTTAACATAGCTGATATACACTTAAGATCAGGTACTACCTTGCCTACACCTGAACCACCTCTTATCATCAAAGTGCCAAAAACTCCTAGGGCATCAGTACCAATTTCAGAGAATGCTTTGCCAAATACTGCTGCCCCAAAAAATGTTTCCACTTTAGCTAATGTTCAAACATCAGTTAAACCACCTTTTCCTCAAAGGCTCAGCATAGACAAACCTATACCAAAAGAAGACCAACCATTTGATATCCTTGAGAAATTAAAGAACATGCATATCCAGATTCCCCTATTTCAAGCAATAAAGGATGTCCATGTCTATGGAAAGGCAATAAAAGAAGCTTGTCTTAAAAATCCTGGAAGAAAGAAAAAGGATCCTACAATAGTTCATGTTATAGGACAATTGGCTGATATCATGTTAGGAAAATTGGCAATTCCAAAATATTCAGATCCAGGGAGTCCAGTTGTTAACATCATCATTAATGGTCAGTCTGTAAAAAATGCATTAATAGACTTAGGTGCTACCATTAATGTGATGACTAAGGATACTATGAATAAACTAAGCATTGAAGGGTTGAGAGCTACTCCAACAATATTGCAATTAGTAGATAGCTCTACTGTCACCCCTGATGGAATGATAGAAGACATAATAGTTGCCTTAGATTCTTGGGAGTACCCTACCGATTTCATGATTCTATCACCAAAGGTCAATCTTGCTGGTTACCCTATTATCCTAAGACATCCATGGTTGGCAATAGCTAATGCAAACATTAGTTGTAGATTAGGGAACATGACAATTTTAGATGGGCAAGCCACTAAGAAACTAGCATTGTATCCTCCAGCTCAACCTCGACCAGATTTAAGTAAACCTATATGGCCAAATTTAGGAGATGGGGAAGAAGAACTCAATTATGTGGTTCAGCTCATGATGTTACATAGGAAATATTTTCTAAAGCTACAAGAGGAAGATGAAGTCATTCAGAGCATTCTTAATAATGACTGTGTTATAATCAAAGATATATCTGAGAGTTCTGTGTTAGAGTTAACTGCATATGAAGACAATCTTGAGAACTGTGTATTACCTTGAGAACCCAATATTATCCATCAGTTGCTACCTAGTGAATTAAACATAAGTCCTATCCCTAAAGTGTCCATGCTTGACCTTACAACTACTGTTGAGATTTCTAAGGGTCATAATCTCCATGTGAATAATAAGCTTCCTTCACAACAGATGGAGCAACTAACCAAACTATTGCAAACACATGAGAAAGCCTTTGCATGGGACTACGGGGACATGAAGGGATTAAGTCCTACACTATGTACTCACATGATTTATATCAATGAAGGAAGCCTACCACTCCATCAACCCCAAAGGAGGATAAACCCAACATTAAGGGAGATAGTCAAAACAAAATTACAAAAGTTATTAGATGTTGACTTTATATATCCTATATCTGATAGTAAATGGGTATCGCCTTTGGTTATAGTGCCCAAAAAGGGGGGTAAATGGAGAATCTATGTAGATTATAGGGAGTTGAATAAAGCTACCAAGAAAGATCACTTCCCATTACCATTCATTGACCAAGTACTTTATACTTTAGCCAGTAAAAAGTATTTTTCCTTTCTTGATAGATATAGTGGATACAATCAGATAACTATTTCTCCATAGGACCAGGAAAAGACTACATTAACATGTCCATGGGGAACATATGCATAATCTTTCTTACCATTTGGGTTGTGTAATGCTCCAACAACATTCCAGAGGGCTGTAATTAGTATTTTTGTTGACATATCACATGATTGTATGGAGATATATATGGATGACTTTACAACATTTGGAGTGACATTTGAAGAGGCTTTGAAGAATCTTTAAAAGGTGCTAATCCAATGTAAGGAACATAATCTATCCCTTAATAGTGAGAAATGCTTTATGATGATGCAGGAAGGAGTGGTACTTAGGCATTTTATTTTAGCAACAGGCATTGAAGTGGATCCAACTAAAGTTGAGGTAATACTCACATTACCTACTGCTACTAAGAAAAAAGATGTAAGATCTTTCTTAGGACATACTGGATACTATAGATGCTTTATTCAAAGTTTGAGTCAAATTGCTAGTCCTCTATACACATTTCTTACAAAAGAAGCTGAGTTTAAATGGATACAACCATGTGATGAGTCCTTCTTGTAGCTAAAGAAACTTCTAACAACTGCACCAGTCCTCAAAGGACTAGATTGGTCTATTCCATTCCACATCCATATAGATGCATCAAATTACACCATAGGTATTGTGCTAGGAAAAAAGCCTACTAACCTTGAGAATGCAATTTAGTATATTAGTAATAGCCTCCATGGACCTAAATTAAACTACACAGTTACTGAAAAGGAACTCCTAGCTATAGTTTATGCATTGAACAAATTCTGACACTATGTAATAGGCTATCCCATTTTTGTTCACACTGATCACTCAACAATAAAATATCTGATGAACAAACCTACTATAATATTCAGATTAGCAAGATGGCTTTTATTATTGTAGGAATTTGATATAACAATTGTTGATAAGCCAGGGAAGGCAATTGTAGTTGTTGACTACTTGTCTAGACTTCAAAATGCTGATGAAGACACCACTCAGGTTGAAGATACATTTCCTGATGAACACCTGTTACACATAGAAATCAAAAACATGTGGTATGCTGACATAGCCAATTATCTTGCAGCAAATAAGATGCCCCCACACTTTTCTCAGAAGGACAAGAAAAATCTTGTAGAGAAAAGCTTTCAGTTTTCATGGATAGATAACAATCTATTTTACACCGGTCCAGATCAGATCATGAGGAGGTGTGTGAGAGAAGATGAAATATATGACATATTCCATTCTTGTCATTATTAGCCATGTGGAGGTCACTTTGCAGCAAAGAGAATAGCCCTGAAAATCTTAACAACAAGATATTATTGGCCAACATTACACAAAGATGGAGCTATTTATATAAAGAAATGTGATAAATGCCAAAGGATGGGTCTTCCAACAAAATCAAATGAGATGCCACTTAATCCACAAGTGGTGATGACACCCTTTGATAAATGGGGTATGGACTTCATAGGACCAATTGATCCTCCATCAAATGGAAAATATTACATCCTAGTATGCACAGATTATTTGACAAAGTGGGTGGAAGTGAAAGCAATGCAGAATGCCAGAGATCAAAAAGTAGCCAAATTCTTGTATGAGGACATTTTTACCGATTATTGAGTCCCAAGAGAATTAGTGACAGACCAAGGAGCATAGTTCACTTCAAATCTGATCAGTGAGCTAATGAAGGAGTATAGTATAAGGCATCAGAAGTCTAGCCCTTACCATCTGAAGGAAAATGGATAGGTAGAGGTGAAAAATAGAGAAATAGAGGCCATATTAACAAAGATAGTGCAACTGCATCGTAGGGATTGGAGCAGCTAATTAACTGAAGTAGTCTAGGCTTATCATACAACATGGAAGACCAAAACAGGGTTCATGCCATTTGAATTAGTGTATGGAAAGGCATCAAAGTTGCCCATAGAATTTGATCACAAAACATTGCGCACAACTCTGGAGTTGAACATCAATCTTCCTACAGCACAATCAGAATGCCTCTTCCACCTCAATGCCTTAGATGAAATGCCAAAATCAGCATTGGAGAGAACAGAGATAATCCAAAACCAAAGGAAGAGGTGGCATGATTCACATATCAAGAATAAGCACTTTCAAGTAGGTGATTGGGCTGTATTGTATGATTCTTGATTCAAGGAAATTCCAGGAAAGCTGCAGACCAGATGGATGGGACCATATGAAATTTAGTATGTTTTTGAAAATGGAGCAGTCCAATTGACAAAATTGGATCCAGTCCAATTTAAACTACTTGTCAATGGACACCGCTTGCACCTGTATCACAAGCCACAAACCAAAGAAGAATTCTTGTAGCAGTTCAGTACGCAAAGTTTAACAACACCTCAGGTAATAGTTCCTGCAGCAGAAGGTGAAAGCCTTCCTCCTGCAACCATACCATAACATGCCTTCAAAAATCACCCATAATAAAACTTCATTTAATATGAGGTATATTTCTTCATTCAATTTTCTCTCTTCTTCTCTCCAACTCATCTCATTTCTCTTTCTACCACCCACTCAAACACCACATCACCCACACTTTCTATTTCCAATGCTTTCAATAAAATACCACATCAACACTCTTATGCATATGCTAGAATTGACACTCTCATCAAATTGCATTCATGTGTATAGTAACTAATCTCTAGGTACAACTTTTTAACTCCTTACTCACTTTTAGCACACAGGTTTTAATAATAATATATAGTACTGCATTACATGTATAATATTGGCATTACGCCAATTTCCCATTCTTGTGCTAAATTTATCAAGTGAGGACAGTTGTTAATGTTTCATAGGGGGTAGGGGAAGTGTAATAAATTCCAAGTGTTATTCCTAAGCCATCCTAGTCATATCCTTGTCACATCAATGTTGTGCTTAGGCTGCGTTCTATTAATTCTTTTAATCCTACACATTTCTCGTACCTAAATAATTTTGATTTTTTGAGCTAGATATGACTTGAAAGGACTACAATCAAAATGTGAGGTAACTCCCACTTAAAGTTGTGATGTCCTCTATAATCAATGTCATTATTATTGTTCATGTTAAGCGTAATGAAGGTAATGTAAGCAAAAAAATTGGTATTTTCAAGAATTGCAATTGGGATTTCAAGAAGAAGGTATTTGCAGAGTGTAAGAAGACCAAAGATTAGCAGTAAATTGGAGAGCAAAAAATTGAAGACTAGGAATTACTAAGATGGGTGGATAATTAAAGAGGCATGAACTAGTTCACCATGGTATTTTACTGGCGGATGTTGAAGCAGTCCACATATTTAATGCATGCGGCTGGCTGGGGTATTTTCTTCAGTTAACAAAATCTAATGAGGAGGTTGCATTAGAATTTATGGGAACTTTTGAAGAGGGACAAGCAACTATGTGGGGTTTAATAGTTGTTACCATCGAGGAAAGAATTGCAGAGGTCATCGGGTTGCTAGTCATTGGAGAGCACTATCCTAACAAGCATGACGTCAAGTCATCTCGAGCTCAGTTCTCCCGACCGCGTGATCCTCTACTTGAAATTACTAAGAAGGGATGCAAGAGATTGTCTCTTCCACCACCATTTCTAGAATTGGCTACCCACATTATCAGGTATTTAACTTGTGATCGAATATTATCAAACCTACATGCCCATCATTTCAAATTGCTTAGTTGTATAAGGCATAATCTTTAGGTCAATGTTCCTAATTTTCTCTATAATATGTTAAGCATTAGTGCCAAGGAAACACAAAAGGGTAATGCAAATTCCATAAGCCACCATGCCCTAATAAAGCTTTTGGTTGAAAATCCCTTAGGGATGTCTCTCCCATGTCTTGGGCAGAATTTGTTCAGTTTAAAACTTTGCAACCCCAAGTTAACCTTGTTGCTCAACCTCTAGTGAATGAAGTAGAGTCTTCTGGGCCTACTGAAGAAACACCTGCAAAAGAAAAAGAACCAGAATTGTCCCCATAAAACATGTCTTCTAAGCCTACTCCAGAGAGTAATATACCTACTTCTTCCACAAAGAAAGGCAAACAAAAAGTTGAAAAAGAAATCCCTAACCTAGAAGGTGAAATTCAAAACCCTACAGTTCAAATAAATAAGAGAAAAAGGTCAAGTCCTGTAGTGTCTGCTCCTACAGCATCTACTCCTACAACACAAAAGCCAAAAAGGTCCTACCAAAATAAAACCTTAGTGGTCGAGGATGAAATTGTGCATAGAATCCCTCGTATGTGAGGACAAGTGTCTCCGCCTTCCCTTGGAAATCCAAATGTTCTAGCACTAAGGAGATTACCTGGAAAGAACAAGAGGATTTTACTACACTTTCAGGAGTGGAAAGAAGGGAAAGACAACTTTCAATGACTTCAGGTCTATATCCAGGAAATGCAATGCTTGAGGAGAAGCATTATGTTCTTTAGGGGCAGATGATGACATAAATTATTGTCTCAATTTTTTAATAATCTTCATACTTTGTTGACACTCTTTATGATCTGATAGACATTTCTAAAACATTTATGACTTATACCTATGTGAACTTATGCTAAGTACAACTAAAGCCACAAAGTCTATGGGTAGCTAGAATGACATGTTTGCTGACTATTATAAATATAATGCAGTACTTCATATAATTATTTTAAGTTGTCTTCTAACATTTTAAGTAGGAGTTGAAATGTTGACTTGAATATATATGTACACCAAATGCTACTAACCATTCAGGTAAACAAGGAGCAGTACAAAGAGTGGTGCAACCGCATTAAAGAAGGAGCATTAGAAGACCAACCATAGCGGAAGAATCCAGCATGGTTCTGAAGGATATGATACTTCTAAGAAGGAGCTATTGTTCTAGAAGATATAGGAAATAGTTATGCTATATTCCCTCAATGTTGTTATTCTATTATCAACACTTATTGTAATATGTCGTGGTTGTTTTATCTCCTCCTTATTTGGTGAGGTTTAATCAGACTTTTTTGTTATGTTTTCAATAAGCGTCAATCCTCTTTATAAAGGGATTTGATTGACTTAGTTAGGCAATGAGAAAATATAGAATGATGTATTCAATATAGTAGAAGTTTCTCTTTTCTGTTGTTTAGGAGTTGTTCAATTGTTATGTAACCAGTTAAGAAGAATTTAATGGAAGAGTGATTTTGAAGTATCTTTTGTGTTAGTAGTTAGCAAAAGCCAACCAAGGGGGGCCACTTGGAAGGTGGATTAGATTAAGTTAGAGTAGAATTGCTTACTATATTTTCTGTGCTTTCAAGTAGAAGTTATTGTTTTACTCCTGCAGCATTACTACTATGAATGCTCCTATAGCACTTGCAGAGATAGACATAGTGAATGGCTTGAGTTGATAGATAGGTTTAGAATAAGTTCACAATCTTTCTGTAGTAATTCCATTAAGTAGTCAAGTGTGTTTACTTTCCTATAGCAATATCATAGGTTCCTTTCATGCATTTTATCTTCCTGCAGCATAGGTGTTATGACTCTTAGAGGAACTTAGTGCACAAACTATGCTATCCCATTTCAAGTCTATGTCCTTGGGTTGACAATCTAAATGCATTTCATGATGGGAAAAGTAATCCTTAGTATAGATGTATTATTCCTAAGAGAGACAATGGCATGATTATTATTACCTATTGTGAGACTGTTCAGGGGCACCATCATTTGATCAAGAGACACGTGATATTATTTGGGAATGTAGTTTAAAAAGATGGAAGATGCTTCATAGTCCTCTTCATTTTGTTTGATTTTTAATTAATCCAAAAGGGTTTCACAAAAGACCATGGTTAGATGATGAGGTTTCCACAGGATGGAAAACCTACATTGATATAGTTTATCCAACTAGAAAGGATTGTACTACAATCAAGGAGGAAGTGTCAAGATATATTGGAGTAGCTGAATTTTCTCATAAAGATGCTCCATTTGATTGATTGAATATGGAACCCAAATCATTTTGGGAGAATTATGGTACAAAAACACCACTACTAAAAAATACTGCAATTCGTGTGTGATCATAGGTAAATTTTTGCATTGTTAGTCTTATGATTGTTGAAATTTTTTTTATTATTAATTTATTTTTAAATACTAATATTATGTACTTTTATTTTATATAAATAGGTTTCTAGTTCTTCTACATGTGAAAGAAATTGGAGTGAGTATGCCTTCATACATTCTATGAAGCGTAACAAGCTTGCTAGCAAAAAAGTAGAAGATCTTGTGTATGTTCATTAAAATCTTTGATTATTATCTCGAGCTTCTACTGCTTATAAATCAGGGCCTCATAGGATGTGGGACTATGGTGGCTCAATGGATGATAAAAATGGAATGGAGAGAGGTGAGGCAAGCAAAAACATTGCTTGAACATAAAAAATTTGATGATATTTTAAAGTGTTATTTTATGTAATTGCAAACAACTATGGTAATTATATTTTCTCTTTTGAACTGAGAATAATTTTAAATAATTTTTTAAAAAGTGATCTATGATATTATTGGTCTTTATTTTATTATTTATATTTTACAAACTATAACTTCATGCATGTTTACTTACATGGAATAAAATTTTGTATATATAAAATTTGCATGAAATTATATAAAATATTTAAAAGTGATTTATGATATTTTTCTTCATTTGATTATGTTTTATATTTTATAGACTTTAGCTTCATGCATGTTTACTTCTATGAAATAAAATTTTGTATAGATAAAACTTGCATATATATGTGTGTGTGTGTGTGTGTGTGTGATGCATGCAAGTTATATATTAACTGAAATTATATATATGAAATACATGCAAGATATATATACTAATTTTCATGCATTCCATATATATATATATATATATATATATATATATATATATATATATATATATATATATATATATATATATATATATATATATATATATATATATATATATATATATATATATATATATATATATATATATATATATATATATATATATATATATATATATATATATATATATATATATATATATATATATATGTATATCTATATCTATATCTATATGTATATGTATATGTATATGTATATGTATATGTATATCCATTTCTTATACGCAACCTCTAAAAATTATGTTTCTCGTTACGTTGTCGTTGCCGTAAAGTTTCTCGTTTCTCATTTCTGGTAACATAGGTGCCAGACAGGTTTAGGATGAGATCCCCTCTTATAATAGCATATTGACTAAACATATAAAGTTGTATTTGTCAATAAAATGATAGATAATAATTTTTATGATTGTTTCTAGTACATAGTTGCATAGAGGAGATTCTTCTAGACTTAAATGTTTGATAATGGTCTTTATTAAAAAAATCTTCATTATTGATGCAAGAGCATCCTAGGTGTAAGAGCAATCTTGTATCATCCAAAAATATTTCTGTTTGCTTTTCAATAAGGGCTATCTTGTGCAGAGTTGCAATTTATGGAAACTTACTATTTTTAGTAAGTTGGTCATATGATCTCAGAATGTTTTGATTTCACAGTTGGAGGTTCATCCTAGTCATTTTAGCCTACTAGTTGAGTTTCATTGCCACATCATCAGTATTGGTGAAGTTATTGAGGTTTTTGGGTATGAAATCTTTCAGGTCAATTTTGAAGGCCTTAGAGGCTCTGGATTGCGATAGACCCCCGACTGACTGGCGCTAGCACATGTCAGGCACTATAGATCTCATCATGGCATTTTTGAAAAGTGGTTACAATAGAAAAACAAAGCTACAGTTAAAAGGTTATGGCCTCCGGAAGTTGGGCTACCTAAAAGCATATTTTGTATTTCTTTTGAGCCGACCCTATTGTAAAAATTGTGAAAATAAAATAATTCTATGTATAGTCGGCCTTAAGGGCTAAATTTATGGAACCTTCTCAAGTGGTGGAAATTGCCTATATAAAGAAGGCTCATAGTGTTGTCTAGGCAGTTCGAAGTAGTAGATCTAGGTATTGATTCAAGGCTTTGTCCTACAGAATATTGTAAGGGAATGCCCATGTGGCTTTGCATATTGTAATTCTAAAAGTTTGTAATTCCACATTTGTGGAGATAATAAGAAGCCAATTTTCTGTTCTTGCATATTGTTGTTGTTTCTCTATTTCTGTTATGTGTTTGTGGTATTAAGGAGAGCACCCTTCATCAATTATTAATTAAAGATATTTCTAATATTTTAAAAAAATAAATACATTATTATTTTAAAATTTTGTAGATTATAT
Source organism: Chamaecyparis obtusa (assembly GCA_027943335.1). Taxonomy (NCBI): domain Eukaryota; kingdom Viridiplantae; phylum Streptophyta; class Pinopsida; order Cupressales; family Cupressaceae; genus Chamaecyparis; species Chamaecyparis obtusa. The sequence continues at coordinate 56,080 of BSBK01011240.1, read as the reverse complement.
TTTTAAAAAATAATATAAACTCATATGAGATAGTACCAAATACAAATGGTTTGATAAAATTATTATATTTTTTATAGGAAAAATAAAAAATTATATTAAAAGAGTCTCAATACATATTACAATACAAATATTTTCAAATTGTTAGAGAAAAAAGAAAAGAAAAGAAAAAAGAAGACCCAAAATAGTTTCCCACAAACTCACTCCAAAAAAAGATGTAGTGAACCCATCAAACAACAATGTTTTGAAAATAATGTGTTATCATATTAGCAAGGTTAGTAAGATCAAGATAACATCCATAAAGAATCCATAAAGGTCTTAAGACCAACACAATGCCTTTATAGAAGATTTTAAATCATCATGTTTGATCTATTTAAAAAATGGAAAAAACAACTTGACAATAGGATTAATTTTTGGGAATAATATGAAGAAGTTGAGAGGATTTTTCATGAGGTACATTTCTATTTCAATTTCCTCTATAGCCCATTGAGTTCCATGATTCCTGAGAGATATGAAAATTGAAGAATCTACTTAGCTAGAATCACCAAGTATTAGAAATATTCTAGATTCCTCTCTCTATTCAATATAGAAACCACAATTAAGGAATCAATTTCACAAATGGTCTCTTTTAACCCAATTCACAAGTCTTTTGAAGAGTCAAAAAAATAGAAAAATTTCTATATAGTTGTTAATCCCTTAGTTAAGAAGAAAAAGTACACAAAATTCATCTTTAGCATAATTGACCCCCTCAAGCTTGGTACTACTCAGATTTCCATGGGAAGAGCCATTCAAAAAATTCTCTAGTACTCTAGCTAAAAATTTATTTCTAATTGTATTTATTTATTTTAGAGAACTAATATTTAATGGGAAAAAAAATTTGTGATCTTGTGTAAGGACTAATATTCTACAACATAAGAAAGAAGCGAATATATCAGAAAAGTCAAGCATTAAAATCTATAAATGAAAGACAATGCTTTGAATTGACTCATGAAAAATTCCTAATTCTTATTGTTTATAACATTATTGACCACTTGTCGATTTGGAAAACTTTACACAAGACCAGAGAATTTTTTATCTTCTCATATGTGCATCATTTTTATATCATGTAAATCAAATATGGATACATCAAATATAAAAATACATCATTTAAATTTCAATTTACATCATTTGATACAATAAGACCATAAAGGTTAAAATTAGGAAAACATGAAACATAAAGTACTATACATGTGTCGATCCTTGTCTCCTCCAACCATCATGCATCTTTCCATCTGCTATACTTGAGATGAGAGTGTGTTCTAGGAACTTTTACCATCCAACCACGGAGTGGTTAGCTCCCTTGGTGCTCAACTTGACACATTGAGCACTTTGACCCTGCCCAAAAAGCCTAGCAACTTGGAATTGGTGAATCAGATGGAATCTGGTGTAAAAATGATCTAACACTGATTTGGAAAGGAGATGAATCAATAACCAACATATAAAGAAATACATATGCAAGACCTTTGGACAAAGAATTAAACCAATTTCTACTAGTAGGTAGGTATACAAAAAAAATGTCTTTGCCCTACCCTTTCCTATTAAACCCACATTCGACACCCTTGCAAAAATAAATTATAAATGAGATAATTAAAATTATAACATATTGATACTGTTGTTCCCCATTCAAATGAAGGATTTCCTTTCCCTTATACTAATGTTACCCTTCAAGGATACCTATCAAGCATGGATGCATTCTAATGATTATATGCAAATACAAGAAGAAAAACAAAAAACAAAAAAATGTCAACACACATATAAGAGTGTGTGAGAGTCTGTAGATTCATTTACTAACATAACTATTATTCCTTGTAGAAAGAAAAATTCTAATAGGCAAGTGAAATTCCATATCAGCAATTAAGTGAATGGTGGAACAAAATCACCTATCCTCTAAGGAGGTGTTCAATTGTATTTATCAAGATAAAAATGCAACCTATGAGTAGAGAATGTTATAGACTTAAGAAGAAAAAAATTATGTAGTATATATTAATAAATCATTGTGCAGTACAATCAGGTTTGATTATATAATCCACACATAGTAAACACAATTTAGTCATCTAACCAAGAACATTTAGTTTTAAAAAGATATCATGAAACAAGGATCTAAAGGTGAACACTCAATCTATTTGTGAAGATTAATGGGTAAGTGCACAAAGATGGGGGACCAAAAGATGCCACTCAACTTTTTGGTCCAAAAGAGAGCATATGGCGTGCACCCTATATGGCGCACACCATATGGTTTGGCATGCCAAGCCTATTTGGCATGCACCATAAATGGTGCATGCCAAATATGGCATCTTCTTTATATGGTGCATGCCTTATATGGCACATTCCAAATGTGGTGCATACAGAATATGATGCACACCAAATATGGCATACACCATATATGGCACATGCCAAATATGGTGCACACTAAATATGTCATACACCATATATGGTGCATGCCAAATATAGGGCATGCCAAATATGGAATACACTATATATAATAAAAAAAAACTTGCAAACTTTGCATCCATCCATAGTTATTTACATATCATGCACACTATATATGGTGTGCACCATATTCTATGTTATGCTCTCTCTCTCTCTCTCTCTCTCTCTGGATCCTAACATGTCCTAAGATACATTAATGTATCCTAGAACCCATTTAGATCCCTTATAACCCCTTATGACCCCTTACTATACATGTATTTATCTTAGGACTCCTAGGATACAATAATGTATGATGAGGGGTTCTAAGGGGTCATAAGTGGTCATGGGATACTTTAATGTATCCTAGGACCCCTTAAGACCCTTTATGACCTCTTAGGATCCTTCAACATACATTAATGTATCCTAGGACTCCTATGATACACTAATGTATATTAAGGGGTCATAAGTGGTCTTAAGGGGTCCTAGGATATATTAATGTATCCTAGGACCCCTTAAGATCCCTTATGATCCCTTACAACCCATTACAACCCCTTACGACTCCTCAACATACATAAATGGATGGTAAGAGATTGTAAGGAGTCATAAGGGGTCGTAAGGGGTCCTATGATACATTAATGTATCCTAGGACCCATTAAGACCACTTATGACCTCTTAGGACCCCTCATCATACATTAATTCATCCTAGGACTCATAGGATATATGAATGTATGGTAAGGGGTCCCAAGGGGTCGTAACAAGTCATAAGGGGTCTTAATGGGTCATAGAATACATTAATTTATTTTAAGATCCCTTAATACCCCTTATGACCCTTTAAGACCCCTTAAGACCCTTTAGCATACATTAATGTATCCTAGGACTCCTAGAATACACTAATGTATGCTGAGGGGTCCTAAGGGGTCATAAGTGGTCTTAAGGAGTCCTAGGATACATTAATTAAGACCACTTATGATTTCTTACAACCCATTATGACCCCTTAAGACCCCTCAACATACATCAATGTATGGTAAGAGATTTTAAGAAGTTGTCCTAAGGGGTCTTAAGGGGTCCTAGGAGACATTAATCAATCCTAGGACCCCTTGAGGCCACTTATGACCCCATAGGACCCCTCAACATACATTAATGTATCCTAAGACTCCTATAATACATTAATGTATGGTAAGGAGTCCCAAGGGGTTGTAAGGGGTTATAAGGGGTATTATGGGTTCCTATGGTACATCAATGTATCCAATGACCGCTTAGGACCCCTTAAGACCCCTTAGGACCCTTTATGACCCCTCAATATAAATTAATGTATCTTAGGACTCCTAAGATACATTAATATATGTTGAGGGGTCCTAAGGGATCATTAGTGGTCTTAAGAGGTCCTAGGATACATTCATGTATCCTAGGACCCTTTAAGACCCCTTATGACCCCTTAGAACCCCTGACCATACACTAATATATGTTGAGGGGTCCTAAGGGATCTTAGATTACATTAATGTGTCCTACAACCTGTTAAGACCACTTATGAGCCCTTAGAACCCCTCAACATACATTAATGTATCCCAAGACTCCTAGGATACATTAACGTATGGTAAGGGGTCCCAAGGGGTTGTAAGGAGTCCTATGATACATTAATGTATCCTAGGACTCCTTAAGAACCCTTATGACCCATCAAGACCCATTATGGCCCTTTAGGACCCCTCAACATACATATTAAGATACACTAATTTATGTTGAGGGGTTTTAAGGGGTCCTAGAATACATTAATGTATCATAGGACCCCTTACAACCCCTTGGGACTCCTTACCGTACATTAGTGTATCTTAGGAGTCTTAGGATACATTACTATATGCTGACAGGTCCTAAGGGGTCATAAGTGGTCCTAAGGGGATCTAAGATACATTAATGTATCATAGTACTCCTTAAGATCTCTTATGACCTCTTATGACCTATTACAACCTCGTACAACCCCTTAGGACCCCTCAACATACATTAATGTATGGTAAAGATTTATAAGGGGTTGTAAGGGGTCATAATGGGTCTTAAGTGGTCATAGGATACATTAATGTATCCTAGGACCCCTTAAGACCACTTATGACCCCTACACATATATTAATGTATCATAGGACTCCTAGGATACATTAATGTATGTTGAGGGTTGTTGGAGATTTTCCAGCAAGCCAGTGTTGACTGTATGTTTGTCATTGAAGATAAAATATGATAAGTAGGATGTGTGGAAGACTTATGAAGTAAAATTTGAGTATATGTAGCATGGACATGTTATCAGCATGCTATCATGGATGCATAGGTTAATTATAGACAGTTATGTAGTAGCTTGTGTCAGCAGTGTTCCTGACAGAGTTACAAGTAGTGTTCTATGAATGATTGTTCGTAAAGTTTTCATGGAGCCTTGCACATTTGGATGTGTGATGGAGACATTTTATTGTTGTTACAATCATGGACACAGATTCTGATGTGCAGTAGAAGTGAAGTTATGCAGTTGCTATTCACCAGTTGCAGTTTCCTATCTTTATCCAGAAGAGCCGAAAGAAATTATATTAGTACAACAGTTGTGCCTATCATTTCATTATGCATGCTTGGATTAATGATTGGAGAAGAGTTAAGAATGTTTGGTTAAGAGTACATGATGTAATTTAACTTGAGGAGAAAGTATCAGTTAATTTGGTAGAGTCAATAGTGTGTAGCATGCGTTTACACTTATTGATTTGGACAGGTCCAAGTTTGTGTTGCGTGCTTAGTAGAGCCAATAGAGATGTTACTAGAGAGTATTTTTATTTCTCTAATATGATTTCAAGGTGGTTCTAATAGGTTGAGTTGATTATATCATTTAGAGGAAAGATACTTATAGTCGGTCATTTGTGATCACTAGAAGTATGGCATGGAGATAAAAGATTAGAGTAGAGAAGAGAGTGCAAAGTATTGTGTCATCAAGGAGAGGTCTATTTGACAAAGAAGATAGAGTGTGCTATTCATTAAAACTGATCAAGATAGCAGGTCTACCTCGCAGTTCACCAAGATCCAGATATAGTGTGTATCTATTATTTTGAAGGTTGTAGCCTTCACCCCTTTGAGTAGTGAGCTCTTAGATAGTGCATCCTCACCCATAGAAGGGTCAATCATAAAAGACTCCTAACAGGTTCCAACCTTTGACCATGTCACTATACTTATCGCATTGTAAAGATCAACTCCTAATAGGGTTGTAAGATCTTCTAACAAGGATCACTATACACTAGTGCAATTTATTAGTGGATGTTAATTCTCACTGGGATTTTTACCTATTTGGGTTTCCCTGTAATGAAAATATTGGTGTTGTGTTCAAGAGTTATTTCATTGTGTTTATGCTTAAAGTTTAAGTATACTTAACTGGATAAAGAATTGAAACTTGTAGATAACTGATTCACCCCCCCCTCTTAGTTATCTCTTTGGACTATTCCTAAAAATTGGTATCAGAGCTAAGTGCCTCAGAGAGAGATTTTAATATCTTGAGGTTGATCAGATAGCATTCTTTAGAAAAGACAATCCTAAGTTTGATGGAGAGAACTATCTTGATTGGAAGAACAAAATGGTGAAACATTTGCAATGCATTGCTTTTGAAGTTTTTGAAGTGGCTATCAAAGAAGTTAAGATCCCCTCTCTAAAAGATCTTGCAAAGGAAGATGCTACTAGCAAGAAAAAGGATTTGTTCCATTAGAATGCAATAGCCAAAGAAGCCCTTATCAACACCTTATCTGATAGTGAGTTTTCAGAGATAAAGAAAGTAGACACAGCCTACAAGATATGGAAGCACCGAGAAGACATGTTTGAAGGAGATACACAAGAAAAGAATGCACACAAAAAGACATGGAAGAAAAGATACAATGCATTAGAGATGCTACCTGAAGAAGACATTAGAGCTTACAACCAAAGGATCAATGAAGCAGTTGCTGGAATTAGGAACAATGGTGGAGAGATCTTAGAGGAAGACATTATGAATAAGTTGATGACTACTCTTACAATAGAGTATGAAAACAAGATCAACATCCTTGATGAGACCATGCATCTTACAACAAATTTCAAGAGAGAGACCTTGATCAGCAAAATTTCAACTTTTGAGATTTCAAGATTGAAGACAAAGCCTAAAAGTGAAACAGCCTTCAAAGCATCCGTCCATGGTAAGAAATCTTTAAACACTTCTGGTAGTTTTGATGATGAAGATGAAGATAAAGAGATAGATGATATTATTGCCATGATTGCTAAGAAAGAAAGAAAAGGAAAAGGAAAAGGAAAGTATGAAGGTCAGTTACCTTTCAAATGTTTTTCATGTAATAAGATTGGTCACTTTGCATCTAAGTGTCATACAAGAGTTAAAAAATTAAGAACTAACTACAAGCCTAAGTATACAAAAGAATGTTACTATGCTGGTGATGGAGTTTCTGATGATGATTCAGCTGAAGATGAAATTGGATTCATTGCTATTATGGAGAAGATGTTTGATGAGATGGATTGTGAAGATGAGAAAAAGGAACAAGAGCTAGCATTGATTTCACAAGAAGACATGAGGACAAATTGGATTATAGATAGTGGTTGTTCACATCACATGATAGGTGATAAAGATAGATTTGTTCATTTGGACAAATACAAAGGTGGCATGGTTAGATTTGGAGATAACACTCCTAAACCTATCATTGGTAGAGGATCTATCACATTGGATGGAAAGAAAAACACTGATGATGTTCTTTATGTAGATGGTTTGCAGCGTAACCTTCTTAGTGTTGGACAGTTGCTTGAAAAAGGTTATAGGTTGAAGTTTAAAGACAACAAGTGCATCATTAACAAAAAAGATGGTGTAATGATTGCATCAGGCTCAAAGACTAAAGGTAATGTTTTTTAGCTTAATTCAGAAGTAAGTTTTTTTGTTGCTAAAGTAGATGACAGTTGGCTATGGCATAAAAGACTATGTCATATCAATTTTGATAACATAGTAAAGATAAAAAATGTAAAGGAAGTAAGAGATCTATCTAGCATAGCAAAGCCAGTTGATACTATTTGCAGGGAATGTGTGATGGGAAAGCATGTGAGGAATTCATTCAGAAGCAAGCATAATTCAAAAAAGAACAATTTGGATCTAATTCATATAGACCTATATGGACCAACTCAAACAAGATCATACTATGGTGAAAGGTATTTCATTTTGTTTGTTGATGATTATTATAGACTGATGTGGGTTGCGTTACTGAAAGATAAGTCAAAATCTTTTGAGAAGTTCAAAATATTCAAAGCTAAGGTTGAGAATGAATCTAGACTAAAGATAAAGTGTCTAAGATTAGATAGAGGAGGAGAATTCACCTTTGACAGATTCTATGAGTACTACGAAGAATATGGCATAAAGAGACAGTTGAGTGCACCTAGAACCCCTTAGCAGAATGAGATTGCAGAGAGAAGGAATAGGACCATCCTTGATATAGTGCACACCATCATGATTGAAGGAAAAGTTGCACACACCTATTGGAGAGATGTGGTCAATACAATAGTATATACCATTGTAATACCCCAAAAATGGGCTATATGTTCATTAACCTCCTATATCGACACATCGAACGAAATCAACATCAAAGTTCTAATCAAAGGCACATCGGCACATCATCGAATCCTAATTGATTATCTTAAATTCAGCATCGGGGAATATTCCTAGTAATATTCCTAATCATCATAATTATCTTTGATTTAATGATTATTTGGCGATAAATCCTATTTATCCTAAAGTTTAATTAATTGAATATTCTCAATATTTAATTAATTAAGTTTAATTCTACCACTTAATTATTTAATTGAATTTAATTATATTTATTCGTAATAATTATTATTTAAATTTGATAATAAATTAAAATTCTTATCATTAATTGATTAAATTCTTATTTAATTAATTAAAACAAGTTGTCATATTTGATGATATTATTTTTGAATAAAAGTTTGAAAAATAATTGATTAACCCATAAATCAATTATTTTATTTTTCAAAATCAGTTAAGTTGGAAATAAATCACTTTATTTATTTATTAATTCATAATTATCCATGTGCACAATCAAAGAGCAGTTAAACTCCAAATCAGAAAATCAATGCAAGTTATTAGCTTTTTTGGAACTCAACATCATTTTTGAGTTTTAAAGTTGATCTAAACTTCTAATTTGAGTTAAAAAGTTGTTTTTGCATGATTTGCATGTTTTTGTGAATTAAATTATCTTTCTTTAAAAATAAATAAAAAATCAAGTTGAGTTTATTTGAGTGATTTATGGCTTTTTCCATGCACCTCCAAAGCCTTGGATTTCTATAAAAACAAGACTCAGCTCTTCATAATTCATCTCTCAAATCCACAAGAATTGCATAATCACACTGGAGAATTGAAATTGGAAGAATCAAAGCTTCTTGTGAATCAACATTGTTGTGAGATCAATCTTGTTTTTACATTCATTTTAGCTTCATATTGCATATTATTGTTAGATCATTTAGCATGTCATAGCATATCAGTTTTTACATATCATAGATTCATATAAAGTTTTATCATTCTTATTGCATCTAAAATAAAATAAAATATAGATTAATTGCATTCATATTCCATATCCATCTTTTGCATTCAAATCCTTCATTTAGGTGTCATCAAGGTCACTGATCTCGATAACAATTTGAGAACATCATACTCGCACCTATTAGAAGGCAGTAAATCGCCTGGTTAGTTTAGCTTTCAATTCATTGCACAATTTCATTTTTGCTAACCTCTAATATTTTACTAAAGTTTTGTGTCTATAGATCAGGTACAATTTTCACACACACATTTTTGGTGCCCACCGTAGGGCAACCCACCTTTACATGCTGGTTTTGATTTTTTTTTGGAGCTAAAGCCCTAAAATTTCAAAGATCTAATTTTATCTCTCAAACAGCTTAGATTTTTGCTCTAAAATTCTTTTTACAAGTTGAAAACATATCAGAGAAGTTACAGTAAAAAATTTAGAATTTTCTGAGATGTTTTAAATTTTTAATAATTTTTTCTTGAAATTCTGGAAAAAATTAATATCTAACTCAAATCAGCATATTTTTCAAAAAACATTATATTTTTGGAAAGCTCTTTAAATTCTATTGGGGGTCCATTCTTTGTATTTTAAATTTGGATGCAATATAATAGCTCAAACAGTTAATTTACAAAAATTAGTCTATTTTGGTAAAATGAGTTTCTAGGGCACAAATGAAGAGATTTTTCTAAAATTTTTACATTTTTGGAAAGCTCTCTATTTTTTAGTAGGGGTCTTTATTTTTTATTTCTATTTTTGTGGCAAAAATCATTAAAAAAAAATTAGATCTTGTTGACTAGGTCAAATGCAGCAAAAAAAAAAAAGTTTTGTCATGGGTATGCACTTATTTTTTTTAGATGGTTCAATGAATGATATGAGTTGTCATTTGGGTTAATTGCTGGTTATTATTGCTGATAATAATTGATTTTTAGAGCTAACCCTATGGTTTTCATAAGTTGAATATATGTTGCATATCTTGTTTACTTATTTTCTTGTTGGAGAGTTCGTCACTTGCTTGCATGGAAAAGCTCAACAAAAATTGCTAAAAATTAGGTAAAATCTACTAAGCGTGTTGTGAGGATTTCAAGTATTCTCCTTCATCTAATAACATTTCAATTTGGACTTAAAATAAATCTCTTATGTGTCTGGCTTGTGTGCATCTTTTCATGCTTTTGTCTATTTCTACACACTTGCATAATTGATACTAGGTTGTGACCCCTTAAGGATTCATTAAGTAGTCTTAGATAGTTGTGATTGATCTTGATTGCTATCTTGGGTTATTGGACTTGCTAATCTTCCAACCCCTCGTTCCACCCCGTGGTTGCAAGGTCAGCACCACATTAAAGGGGAGGGGTCAACAGGACAGAAGCGTTAAGTGTTCCACTTGGCAACCCATTTATACTTTTAGGAACTCACTTGTTTTCTAAGTCAGGGACTCATTTTCAGCTTGTGTGAGGTGTTAAGTGTTCCACCTTGTGGACTCATCTCATATTCTCTTTAAGCGTTAAGTGTTCCTCTTTCTTCTTTTTGGGTACTTTTGGTAGATTTTCTTTTTGGAAACATACATTTGTGCTCATATAGTAATTAGGCCCTATGAACACTATTCGTGATTCTTGAGAGATTGGATTCCTAGAGAAGTCCTTCTTGATGATAGAATCCTTGTAGGTAGGGAGGATACTTAGTACATTTCACTTTCAACTTGGTTAATGCATCTTCTCTTATTGATCGATACATTCTCTCCCAGGAGAGGTTGATAGATCATGTGGGGTTGACATCATGAGCTTTGGTGAATCAAAATTGGTTAGTGCACCTTCTCTTATTGATCAATACATTCTCTCCCCGGAGAGGTTGATAGATCACATGGAGTTGACATCATAGACCTTGGTGAAGAAAAACTTTGTCTTAGCGTGTCGGATTTATCTATCTGCTTTGTTTGGGTTAAAAATGAAAAGGCATCAAAAACCTTGGATCTGGAGCCAAGTCCCCTTATGGTACAATACTGTGAGTCATCTTTAGAGAGGGTTAACCGTAGCGAACACTCCCTTCACAGGGTAAACTGCATTGATGAAACCTCAAGCGGTAATAGCCATTTTCCCCGTGGTAGTGACAATCGCTATATAAATGTCCTATTGGAAGAAATCTCCACAAGTATGGTTCATTGTTGGGTTGTCAGATCTCCCTAGCAGCTCCTGAAGATTAAGTTCTTAGACTGTGTCAAAACCCTGGTGCACCAGGATTAGAGTTCAACCCTTTGGATCATAAAAGTTGCAGAGTCAAACCATTACTAAAAACCCTAGCGAGGCCAAATTTTCATTTTCTAGGGTATATGTGCATTATTGCAAAACATTTTTAGAACATACACAATTAGCGCTTCTAAGGATTAGAACGAATAAGTCACTTGCTTGTTCATGTGCAAGGTTGCTTTTGCCCTTGTTCATTGTTTTCAGACATGCTTGAAATCACTTGTTTACTATTTTGCATGCTTGTTTATTTAATTGGTTATTGAAAATGAACAAATCTATTACAATCCTCAAAACTGGACAGTACAATTTGCAAACAATCCGAATCTGAAAACTCAAAATTTGCAAAATCTGAAGTAAAATTCTTTTTTGAAGTCAAAAGTCATCTTAGGAGGTCAGAAAGTCATACGAGTTTCTATCAAATGTCATTTCATTACTACCCAACTATCATATGGTAAAGAACCCAGTGTCGTATGAGTCTTTCTGCTAGTTAAATTCAAAAAGTCAAATCCTACTAGCAACTGTCGTGCGAGTTTTGCAACTGTCGTACAAGATTTTCAACCTCTCATTTCATAGCATACCCACTATCGTACGAGTCTGTAGAGTGTCAATTGGGAAATTTTTTTAAGTTGTTAGAAAATGTTCAAAATTGCCAAATACTTAGCTTTTTCAGCCTAGTTCCAAAATCTGTCAGACAAATCACTGTGTCAGGAACAAAGCAGTAGCTATTGACAATCAGTACACATGTCTCAAAGAATCAGTACACATGAGGAAGAAATTATAATCACAGCTATGATGAAGCAGATGCAAGCTATGCAAGTCAAGCTTAACAAACTCAAAAAAAAAAAGGAACCTAAAGAGTTCTCCATGGAAGCTCTATGCCCTTTTCCATTTGATAAAGACTTGTACATGTCACCATGCCCCCAGACAGAATGTGAGCAGCATGAAAATCCTTATGATGCCTCTTCCACGGAGAGTGACACATCCATCTTTGGAGACTATGATGACTATGATGATGGACAATATAATGATACCTATGACACCTCTGTTCCTAAGAGTCCTCCTCATCATGTGTTCCTACTTACTGGAAATGGGATGTCACATTGGATAGATCATAATGGTGATCCATATGATTCTAATTTTGAAAAAGACTTTGATGATTTTTGTGAACAATACCTTGATTATGATCCGTCTACTACTCTTGAGGACTATAAAATGCATCGTGCTAGCTTGAAGCATCAATATTATAAGAATCCTTCTCCTAAGGACTCTCCTACTAAAAATAAAGATTATCTTCTCAAGCAAGATCATGTTAATGTTGGACCTTTGTCTTGTGATGGTTCCCTTCCATCCTCTACTTCTTCCAATACCCATACATTTTCTAAAGCTTTTGAGTCTTCCAAATCTTTCACAAATCCTTCATCCAACGAAAGTCCTGATACTTTTCATACGATTCCCTATAGTTATCCTCAAGGGCTACCCCTTGAAGAAACTCAAGCTAACCTTCACTTGGCTACTAATACTTTCAATAATGCTAAACCTAAAGAGCCTAAGCCTTCATATGCTATAATTCCTACTTTAGTTGGTCCTTCACCATCTCTACAATAGTCTTCCATACAATCCCAACATACTTTTGTATCCTTAGAAGTGGCTCCATGTCAAGAGAACTCTAAAAATGATGAAGAAAAGAACATAAAGAAAGATTAAGATCAAGAACCCTCCATGTCATCCAATCCTTTTCATGATGTCTCTTATCTACTTCAGGGTTCTTTTGATCCTGAACATCCTTTTTCATGCATTCCACCATGTCTTAATTCTTCTCCTAAGCAAGATCACGATAGTACTTACACTGTTGAGCTTATTGACAATCAAAATGACTTTACTACACTTGCACTTTCCAAAGATGATACTTCCATTAAGATTATTGAAAATGGTGTTGTTACTTCCAATGTTAAGCCTATTGAAAATCAAGAGAAAAATTATGTGCTTATGCTATCCAAAGATCCTTGTCAAGATCAAAGTCTTCCATCTTCTTATTCTACCACTCCATGTTCATTTTCACTTTCTACTCTTCCTAAGTCTTCGCAAGCTTTGAACAATCCTATCAAAGAAGGTGCTCATATTTAAGATGTCCACGATCCTATTGAAAATCTTAATGCTCACTCTAAAGATGTTGATGTCCTTGGTTGTCATATAGATGCTAATGAACTTATTGGTTATCCTTTTGTATCTTCCACATCCATCCTTGGACCTCCTCCACCACTACTAAGGGCTTCACGTCTGCCTTCCATCTTGGGTCCTTATGTCCCTTCACTTTCCCCTCCTAACTCTCCTAATTTGGCATCCATCTTGGGTCCTTATGTCCCTCCATCTCCCATCTTTCCTCAAGATCAACATAGATGCACACCCTTGAGTCCTTTTCATCCACCCACCCATTTAAACCAGTCATATCCTCCTTCTTCCACAAGTCTCAAGTTCTTTGGAAGTAACTTAAATTTTCAATACAAGAAAAAAAAGCAATACAAGAATCCATCAAAAAAAGAAGATCACCATGTTTCCTCTAAATGACATGAAAGCATAAAATCAAAAGAGATATCTAAGAAGAAAACTACAAGACAAGTATGGGTTCCAAAATCCATCATTGAAGATATTCTCTCTAGATCATCAAAAAGAAATGAAAAGCCTACGGCTATATGGATTCCAAAGTCTCTCTTGAAAGAGTCTGGTGTTGAGCCAAAAGTAAAGTTGACATTCAAGCTTCCAAAGGCTTCCACTTCATCTTCTTCCAAAAACATTCTTCCATTCCATGTGCCTAAACCTCAACCTCTGCTATCCATTCGCCATATTCCTTCACGTATTCCTTCATTCACATTTCCTCCATCCTCTCGCCACCCTTCAAGGTGTGTGTTGATGTTGATCTTGCCTTCCTTTCCATCTACCCTTTCACGATCCTTCCATTCATTATTCTTCTACCTTCTATCATTTTTCCTCATTTTTCCTCATTTTTCCTCATTTTCCATCTCCCTTTCCCTATCAGCATCTTTGAGCATATCATCTTGAATCCTTGGCATATCATGGTTTATCCTTTCAAAGAGCATTATCTAAAAAGTTTGGCTTCTTCTAAAAAATAAAAAATAAAAAAAATTGAAAAATGTGCCTTGGTGAAAACCTGGAAACAGCGCCTTGGTAGCAAAAGTAAAGAGAAATAAATTCATCCTATGGTGAAAACCACTCCCTTGTGGTGCCTTGGATAAGTACCATGATGAAAACTTGGCAATTAGACATCATGCGTAATTCTTCTACATATTTCATCCATTCCATCTTCTCTCTTTGATCTTGACAAGGTTGACCTATACACAAACATTTGGCTATTTTGTGAGCTATCTTACGATGATCTTGCTTTCATTCCTTCCATGTTTAGCCTTCATATCCATCTTCCTCCATTCATTTTTGCCCATCACTATCCTTTTCCCCTTTGGTCTTGATGTAATAAAAAAAGAAAAAAAGAGTAAAACATGATGTTGTGAAGTCTCTTGACATGTCTACTCCTTTGGACTACATCCTTTCTTTCTTTGGCATTACGCTTTTGTGACTTATCCTATGCTGGCCTTTCATTGCTTGTCTAAATGTGCTTTACATGACAATTTTTCCCTAGCTTGGATATTCTTGAGGAGTTTTCCCTTAAGGATTTCTTCCCTTCATTCTCCTTCATTCTCTTGTCTTCCATCTCTTCCACTAGCTTGCTAATCCCTCTTGTTCTCCACCTTGCTAGACATTGAGACTACACAATATGATTCTACTTGGGAGTTTGCAATGGAAAAAGATGCTATCAAGTATCAGAACAAGTATCAGAACTAGTATCAGAACAAGTATCGGAACTAGTATCAGAACAAGTATTAGAACACCCACTAGGGCTACACCTTTCGCTTTAGTTTATGGGTCTGAAGTGGTACTGCCTATTGAGGTTGAAATCCCATCACTAAGAATCAAAATGCATGGTCTAGTAACTGATAATGACTATAGAGTGTCTAGGTTGCAAGAACCTGAACTACTAGATGAGCACAGACAAGTAGCATATGATCTTCTCAGAGTGTATCAGAAGAGAATGTCTAGAAGCTACAACAAGAAAGTCAGACATAGAGAATTTCAGGTTAGTGATCTAGTCTTGAGAGAAAATCCTAAAAATCAATCCCATTGAGAACGCAAGGGGAAGTTTGAACCCAATTGGTTGGGTCCCTTTGTAATCACTACTACTTTTGGCTCTGGTGCCTATCAACTCTCAACGACTGAAGGAGAACAGCTCCGAGAACCAATCAACGTTCTCCATCTGAAGAAATTCTATGCCTAAGGCATTTAGTCTATGGTAAAATGTCTTGAAAAAAATCTTAAAAATTAGAAAAAGTCCTAAAAAAATGAACATCTTGGTGAAAACCTAGCAATAGGCGCCTTGATGATTCACAAAAAAAAAATGAAAAATACAAAAAAATGAGAAAAAAAAAGTGTCTTGGTGAAAACCTGGAAATAGGCGCCTTGGTAGCAAAAATAGAATCTCTGTCAAGATGGTGAAAACTTAGCAAATGGGTGTCACTTGTTTCAAAATACTCCATCTATCAGTGCAATATTGGTCTTCCCTAGCTTTCAATTTTTCTTTAGTTTGTACATATCTCCCGGTTTGTTTCTGCATTTCCAGTTTTCAATAAGTCGATCTATACACCAATCAGCTCCAACATCTGTATCCTATCCATGTTAAAACTTGGGGGCAATCAAAGTCATATCCGATGGCCTCCAATGTAGCTTAGATGTATCAGATCCAGTCAGAGTCCTTTGAAGCTTCATTTGAGTCAGCCTATCTGTCTTGTCTCTAGAAAAGATTTTGCATCTACAACAACGCAATCAAACACAAACTGAAAACAATCTATGCTTTACATGCTTTTATCTCCTTGTATGCTTACTATTTTGCATTGAGATTTTTTCATGTTGTGTCCCTTTGAGCTCTTCGATGATGTCCTTTATAAGATTTAGAGAGTGATGACTGAGGGCATAATCTTTTCTTTGTCTTCTACTTGTATGTGAAAATCTAACACCTTTAGAAATTCTAGATTGAAATGGTGTCCGACTATAAGAGCCTCTATCTCGAATTGGATGGCCATGTGTATCCCGACCATTGATACCCAGAAAATTTAAGGAAGTTTGATCTCACTATTGTCTTTTTGAGTAAGTTCTTTCTCCTACTAGGAAAGGCGATCTTACCTAAGGATGTGAACGATAAAGGGTCACTACGAGTAATTCACACTAGATTTAGAATGATCTCTTGACTGTTTGATGTGTATGTTAAATGCAAATTGCTATATCAAAATGGACATGATACTCAGGTCATCTTGGCACTTGTGCCTTGGTGCTTGTATCTAATCTGACATTCCGAAAATAAAACCAATATTCATATGTCCATGGTTGTTTGACCAGTGGGTGTTGTATTGGTTCTTGAGCATTACAAATCAATATTCATGTCTATGGTTTCATGGCTAGTGGGCATTATATTGATTTATCTGGTTACCTAAAAGTTCAATGATGATAACAAATCGACACATGATCAGTGAGTAGGTCCTAGGTCCTAGGGTTGCATTATCATCCTACATGTTTCTTTGCATTTTTGCACTTTGCATGATCTCACAAATTTCTTGAATGCTTAAACGATTCTTCAAATCGCATATTCAAATCTAACAAGAGCTAAATCCCACATGAAGGTTCCTCCAATGAAATAGCAAGTAGAATCCTTTTTCGGGACCAAAATCAAAATCTAAAATCATTCATATTATTAACTACTTGCATAATCAACCTTCAATCATCACAGAAATCTAGTATTCAACTTAACTGATTATCTAACATCAAACTATCAAAATTTCAACTTGGTCAACCATGGTCAACTCATGATCAAACCTAGTCAAACTTGGTCATCTAGACCTCTAAACGATGCAGAATGCGTTCCTAGACATGTTTAACCACTTCTCCAATTAATTAACATGCTTCTAAACTATCAATGTTGACTTTTCTTGTCAGATTTCAATTTTAATCCCGAAGGGGGCATGGTATTGCACAACATATCTAAATCTAAAATCATATCTTTGCTAAAATTATATCTTTCCTCAGTAATCAAGAAAACAACCACGTCTAGTTGTTGATTCATCAAAAGACCTCATCGCTCGGGGCAAATCAATCATCACTTGAGGCATATCAGATTCATTGAGATCCATATCAATCTGGTATTCTCCTAATCTTATAAATTGTATTAGTTTTCGTAACCATCAGTTCAATTGTGTTATTTCTTTGATTCTTCAGTAATTGAAGGGTTCAGATGTGATACCTACGTGGTTCTTCTAAGACAATCGAGTCGGAAATCGGTCACTCACTTCTTTGCAATCATAAGGTTCGGAATCAGGCATTTTGACACTTTTGTTTCATTGGTTCATTGTTGTTATAGTTAACATTATCTTTGGTCATTCAGGACCTATTATCTTCATATCAAATCCAATCAGCTTATGTCTCATATCAATTATCAATTTCGAATCAGTTTCATATCTTTATCATATATAGACTATCTTTGAACCACTACACTTCACACAGTAATTCAAAGAGGGGAAAAATGTAATACCCCAAAATTAGGTTATATGTTCATTAACCTCCTATATCGACACATTGAACAAAATCAACATCAAAGTCCTAACCAAAGGCACATCGGCACATCATCGAATCCTAATTGATTATCTTAAATTCTGCATCGGGAAATATTCCTAGTAATATTCTTAATCATCATAATTATCTTTGATTTAATGATTATTTGGCGATAAATCCTATTTATCCTAAAATTTAATTAATTGAATATTCTCAATATTTAATTAATTAAGTTTAATTCTGCCACTTAATTATTTAATTGAATTTAATTATATTTATTCCTAATTATTATTATTTAAATTTGACAATAAATCAAAATTCCTATCATTAATTGATTAAATTCTTATTTAATTAATTAAAGCAAGTTGTCATATTTGATGATATTATTTTTGAATAAAAGTTTGAAAAATAATTGATTAACCCATAAATCAATTATTTTATTTTTCAAAATCAGTTAAGTTAGAAATAAATCACTTTATTTATTTATTAATTCATAATTATCCATGTGCACAATCAAAGAGTAGTTAAACTCCAAATTAGAAAATCAATGCAAGTTATTAGCTTTTTTGGAAGTCAACATCATTTTTGAGTTTTAAAGTTGATCTAAACTTCTAATTTGAGTTAAAAAGTTATTTTTGCATGATTTGCATGTTTTTGTGAATTAAATTATCTTTATTTAAAAATAACTCAAAAATCAAGTTGAGTTTATTTGAGTGATTTATGAATTTTTCCATGCACCTCCAAAGCCTTGGATTTCTATAAAAACAAGGCTCAACTCTTCATAATTCATCTCTCAAATCTACAAGAATTGCATAATCACACTGGAGAATTGAAATTGGAAGAATCAAAGCTTCTTGCGAATCAACATTGTTGTGAGATCAATCTTGTTTTTACATTCATTTTAGCTTCATATTGCATATTATTGTTAGATCATTTAGCATATCATAGCATATCAGTTTTTACATATCATAGATTCATATCAAGTTTTTATCATCCTTATTGCATCTAAAAAAAATAAAAAATAGATTAATTGCATTCATATTTCATATCCATCTTTTGCATTCAAATCTTTCATTTAGGTGTCGTCAAGGCCATTGATCTCGATAACAATCTGAGAACATCATACTCGCACCTATTAGAAGGCAGTGAATCACCTGGTTAGTTTAGCTTTCAATTCATTGCATGATTTTGTTTTTGCTAACCTCTAATATTTTACTGAAGTGTTGTGTCTACAGATCAAGTACAATTTTCACACACACAACCATCAATATAATACAATTGAGGCCTGGTCCAAACTAGACACCTTATGAGCTATGGTTTGGTAATGTTCCCACAGTAAAATACTTTACAATCTTTGGAAGAAAGTGCTACATCAAAAGTGATGAAGCAATAGGCAAGTTTGATGCAAGAAGAGATGAAGGTATTTTTCTTGGTTACTCTATTAAAAGAAAAGCTTATAGATGTTTTAATTTGAGATTGAAGAAGATCATTGAAAGTACTCATGTTAAGATTGATGAAAAGTTTATGGTTCAAGAAAGATATCATGATTATGCACTTATTGTACACACTAAATAGTGCACTTTTCTAAGTCATTATATCCAAGGGAATCCATGAATGGGAAACCTTAGAAAGTGACCTAGAGCTCCTTATGAATGGAGTTGCAAGGATTTTAAGATTGATCTCAGCTAGAGCTATAAAACTTATGACCTTGCTATTCAACCACACAATGGGAGATTCAAGGAAGACAAGGGCAAGAATGCCAATATCCTCAAGAATCAATATGAAATGCAATGCAATGCTATACTAGAAATGAAGATGCAAGCTATGCAAACTAAGCTATGAAATGAAATGAAAGTATTACAAAGCCTCCTAATTAAGCTAGATGAATTAATCTAAAGCATAAAGGAAACTAAGCTAAATATGAAGCTATGAATGCCATGATAATGCAACTATGTAAATGTAAAAGCTAAGAATGCTCCAAATCTCCAAAAGCTCCAAAGTCACCTAGAAAACCTGCAACATAACATTAACATAAAAGATTGATCATATGAAAATGAAGAAGAGAGCTTTGCTTTTATAGAAAATGAAAATCAACGGATGATGGAGATTAAGAGGAAAAAGATTTAATCAAGGGTGGAGCATTAAAGAGGAGAAATTCATGTGCACAAATATCCTCCAATGATAAAATAAGAGTTGACTTTTGTGTCCATATAAAACAAAAAGTACTTTCTCTTTTTTTATAAAATAAGAATAATGCTTTATTTGTGCAACTTAGGATAAGAGGAAAAGTGGGGCTTTTTATTTAATAATAGGGGAGGAAATATTTCTTTTAATTAAATAAAGACTTAGGATAAAATGGTTGGCTCAAAGAAAATAATCGAAAAATGATAAAAATAGGATTTGATCAAGGAAATTGATATAATTGAAAAATGTTAATTTTTTGAAAATACTGATTCAAGGATTTGATAAATTGCTAAATGGGGGCCCAAAGTCTAGGTGACCATTTTAGGGTGCATATACCTATGATTGAAAAAGAACCTAGTCCTTCCACTAGTGAGATAGTTGTTGAAGAGATGTTTGATAGTATTGATGTATTATTCAATGACCCTGAAATAAGTGAAGGAGAAACTCAGAAGGCAAATGAGACTGTGTCACCTAAAGTTTCAAAGTTTACATCTAGATATCACTCTAAGGATGACATCATTGGAGATCAGAGCGAAAAAGTCACAACAAGATCAAAAGAAAAGAGTTCAGTAGGCAATGAAATGGTATATTTACTATCTCAGATTGAACCTTTAAGTGTTGAAGATGCATGTAATGATTCAGATTGGCATGATGCTATGAAAGAAGAACTAGATCAGATTATTAAGAATGATACTTGGGAAATGGTCCCAAGACCTAGTGATAAGAATGTGATTGGAACCAAGTGGAAATTCAGAAACAAGATGAATGAAGATGGTACAGTAGTGAGGAATAAAGAAAGATTAGTATGCAAGGAATATGCGCAAAGAGAAGGTATTAATTATTCAGACACATTTGCACCTGTGAGCATATTAGAAGCCATTAAGTTGTTTCTAGCTTATGCAACATTCAAAAACTTCAAAGTTTATTAGATGGATGTTAAGTCAGCATTCTTGAATGGAGAGTTAAAGGAAGAAGTATACAGTGAGCAGCCAGAAGGATTCACCTTATCAGACAGGCCTGATATGGTATGCAGATTGAAGAAAGCCCTCTATGGACTTAAGCAAGCCCCTAGAGCTTGGTATGAGAGACTTGATGGATATATTAAAAAAATTGGATTCAAGAAAGGAGCAACTGATTGTAATCTATTAATAAGAGAGACATTTGAAGGTTTACTACTTGTAGCTATATTTGTTGATGACATTATCTCTGGGGGTAATGACAAACTTAGTGCAAAATTTGTTAAGGAGATGCATAGAGAGTTTGAAATGAGCATGATTGGACCTATCAAATACTTTTTCAAATTAAATGTGCAGTAGATAGAGAAAGGTATTTTCATTAATCAGTATAAGTATGTGAAAGAGATATTGAAGAAGTTCAAGATGGATGATTGCAAGCCAGTAGGTACACCTATGATAATAGGATGCAAGCTTACAAAAAAAGATGATTCTCCAATAGTAGATATAACATTGTATAAGTCTATGATTGGTAAACTCATATATATTACTCAAACTAGACCTGATATTTCTAATGTAGTTGGCATAGTTGGAAGATTTGCAGCAGAGCCTAAAAAAGGTCACCTCATGGCAGTAAAGAGAATATTCAGATATTTGTAGGGCACTATAGATTATAGATTATGGTCTATGGTATCCTAATTCAGAGAATGTTGCACTTCATGTATATACAAATGCAAATTGGGCAGGATGCGTGGATGATATAAAGAGTACATCAAGAGGAGCGGTATTTCTTGGTGATAGACTAGTCACTTGGATAAGCAAGAAGAAGAATTGTATTTCTCAGTCAACATCAGAAGTAGAGTATGTTGTAGCAGCCTTGAATTATTCTATAATTGTTTTAATCAAGCAGATGATAAAGGATTTTGGAATTTAGATTGATTATCCTATTGTTATTCATTGTGATAACACTAGCACTATCAACATGTCAAAAAATCTTGTGATGCATGCAAAGACAAAACACATAGAGATTAAGTGGGTAAGTGCACAAAGATGGGGGATCAAAAAGTTTCCACTTTTCTTTTTGGCCCCCCATTGCGCATAGTGCGCACGCACTAAAGGGCGTGCACCCTACAGGGTGCACGCCCTATGGCTTGGGTTGCCCAAGCCTTAGGCTTGGGCAAACCAAGACAAAGGGCATACACCCTTTGGAAAACACTAAGTTTTCCAAAGCATGTGTGCCCTTTGGAAAAATTAGTGTTTTCCAAAGGGCGTACGCCCTTTGTAAAAAGTGGTATATTTTTGCTGCACGCGGGTTTGAGCTCATTTTTTTTTCTCAAACCTGCATTTTCATCTTAGAGAGGATTTGAAAGTGCGCATGCCCTATCATAGTTGCTTGTGAGTTGATTGTTTTTGTTCATCTATCGATCAAATGGCTCCACGACATCATCAAGTTTGATCTGGGAGAAGAGGTAAGTGTTTTTACAACTTCTCATGCCTCTTATTTGTTTTAAAATTTTAGTTTTGTTGCAATTTGTTTTTGTTTAAATTTGTTTTGTTTAAATTTGTTGTGTAATAAATATTTTAAAATGTAATTTTTTTAATTGTCAAGAAGAAATAATCTCCCTCCACCAAACCCTCTGTCTCCTCATGAAGAGCCAAATGAAGAACCAAATGAAGAAAGAAATGAAGAAAATGAACCTCAATTGCCTCCACCAATCAAGAAACCTCCTCCTGGAACACAACAAAATTTGTTGAACCAAATTGAAAGAGGGCAAAAAGAATTAGAATCTTTAATTAATAGGTTAAAAGATTCTAGTGGTACAAATCCTGGAAGGGAAAGACTTACAAAATCATTGGAAGCAATCTCGACCCACGTAAGCATAGTTAGTGGGAAAATTAATATATGGCGGGATAAAAGAGAAGAACAAAAATAATATTATGAAAATAAATTATCTTATGCGGACATAAAAAAGAAAAAAATCACAAAAGATGACATTTGCCGGCTATTTAAAAAACTAGGGGACACAAATACTCTTAGAACTACAACAAGGAGGTTCCTAATTCATTGGTGCATAAATGAAGACATTAAAAACAATTTTTGGGAGAGATGGTGGATGGTCTTTGATTCTCCTCCTTGTAACAATCATGAGGTTCCTATATATTTCTTGAGGAAACTCTATTGCGAGTTTGTAATCAAGGAGGTGCCAAATTATTTTGACATGTTGGATTCTCAAGGTAGAGGAGGGGGTTCATCATTTGATCGAGCAGGGGAATATCGTGACCCTAACACACCTAGGGTTGATAGTGGCAAGCCACCATTGGATCATGTTAGTATTCCTTTCGTTGTGAAGGAACATGTAGAGGCAGACACACTAGGCACAATTAGTGCTCTGACACAGACTCTCATTTAGTGTGCCACTCCTTTAGTTGAGGGTGAATATGGTCAATCCTCAAGGGGGCATATTTGTCGGTCATGTGGATGCTTGTGCACATTTGGTACTGGCGAGAGAGAGCAAGAGGATTCTAGATTGATGACTGATAACTTTCTAAATACGACATTTGGCATTGACACATAGGTAAATATTTCCAAGTTCATTAAATTGCTTTGATCATATTTCATTTATAAAAGAATAACTATTTAATTTAGTATCTATTGTTTATGATGAAAATTTAGGGCAAGAGTGTCAGTGGTGGTAGTGGCAGTGGAAGTGGCAATGATCCTAATGTCCCCTTTTACACATCATCATCAATTGCAGAAGTATGTATCGAATAAAACATTTAATTAACATATTTGATTACTATGTAATTATATGAATAATTATATCCTAACTTATTGTGCATGTGCATTAGATGTGCACTGGTGGACCATCGATGTTCACAACAAATAGGGAAGGGCGTCGTGCAACTTTCCTTGAGGTATCTTTATTTGCATATTAATTGGATTTACTTGATCATATTTAATTAATGAATGAATGACTAAATTACTAGACAAATTATGATCAAAATCCAGAGGCACAATGATTACATTCTTTCACCTGGGTTTGTGATGTCACCATTGAGTCCACAGGTATACATGTAATAATGCATTATAATTAACATGTCAGTAGTACATTCTTATATGAATGGTTATCTTATAATTTTCCATGTACATCTGCACTAGTTGAATGTCAGAGCTTCGACTTCGACACCGCACACTGGAGGATGCGGTGGAACCTTCACGAAGGTATCATTTACTCATTAGTGGGGTTGTAAAAAATATATGTAATCTTGATAACTACATAATTTACTTTTTTTGTTTCATTTTCAGCTTTTGACATGAGAGACTCCTCCTTCTGTCCATGATACTTTGGATCGTGGAGTAGTTGCAGCAGTAGCTAGTTCTGAAGCACTGACTGAGGCATGAAAGAGATCACTTAACTTTAATTGTTATTTTAATAGTTTGTATTGAATTTTATAATGATATCCATGTATGTATTTTAATTATTATTTTGATCATTGTTGTAGGGACTTATGACTCCAGATCACCAGCATGCACCTTCGGTGGATAAACATAGTGACTATTTGCTAGCGGTAAGCCAATATTCAATTTTATGTCATTGTATAATTCAATTTTGATGTATATTAGTTATCTCTATCTAATTTTTTTTTTTATCAGGTCGAGCTACAGAAGAGTCTAGATAGGAGGATGAGTGAGCGCACTCGAAAGACTATGACATCCACTGCATCTCCATCAACGTGATGATTGAAGACAACTTAGGATTTGTTTTCTTCCCCTAGTGGGAAAGGACTAGATTAGGGATATGGATTGTATTCCTATATGGCATTAGTGGACATATTTTTTGTATATTGTATCAGTGATACGTTGTACATCCATTTGGTTTTGAGGAAGCCAATTTTACTGTATTGAATATATTCAATGTATGACATTATTGGACATATATATTTGACTGCATGCCCTACGAATATATATTTTTTATGTTTTAGGTATGCAATTCATGTGTTTGGTGTATTGATTTATACTAAATTATGTTTATGTTCATGTCTTTGCTTTGTAAATTTCCCATGCCTTATAGTTATGCTTGTATGTTTAACTTGCTGACTGTGCTACAAATGCCAGTCACTATCCTCAATAACAGTCAATTCCTTAACTGTAATAATAACAAAAGTAATGAAATGAATGCATAAATGTATAAATATAATATGTAAGAAGCCTAAGTGGCTCTTGTTCTTGCAATGATTATTTTTAATAAATTCTGACAAATCTGGATACTAATGCTTCAACAATTTATTTATAGCTTGGTTGAAAATTTGATGCAAATAGGTAGGTTAGATTGGGTTTATTTTATAAATAAAGTGTTCTTGGTTTCCTCAAAGGTGTTCCTTACCCAAGTGGCCCCAAGTGCCAATATGCCACTAACCTATCAATCTGACTTCTCCCAACTCCCTTACTATTATAGGGATTTAATATGGCTTAAAATATGACTCCAGCAATGTTCAAGTGGTTCTTGAAGTCCTACTCCAAGATCTTACCCTCAATCCACACTCTAGGCTCTCTATCCTTGTAGCCTTAACCAATGAGTTTTTCCCAAATAACTCTTAGTTTTCCCAAAACACTTCCAAAATAAATTACATATTCAGATACCTTTTATGGTTTTACAAAACATATCTCAGAATTAGGTAGGGTTAATTTGGAACACAACCCCCAAAAACTACTGCTCCACTTTCCTTCCTAGACCTAATAGGTCACTTTTACAAAGTGTTAGTAAATAGATTTGTCCTTCAAAAATAAATAAATAACTTATCTCCAAATGCCTAGAAAGAAGAAAAAATAGCACTAAAAGTTGGATAGATTATCATTGAATTGATAATCTTCCTCTGAATTGAGAGGTACAACTCCCTCTTAGAAAGATTTACAATGAATTAAAAAGCTGAGTATGTCTTTAACCAGAAGACATAAAGGCAGCCTAACATTCACTCATCACCATGAAGTAAATGTGATCATTAGATTTAGAAACTGAATAAATGTGAGAAAGACAAACAAACAGCCTCAAGACCACTGATTTAGTCTTTCACATTACAGAGAAAGAAAAATAAATAATGACCTGTTCTGTAGAATATGAATATGCAAACTGATAGATTTACATGCAAACATATACTTGACATAATAACAAGAAATGATATTCAGAAATATGAAAGAGACAACCAACTAATTGATCTCAATCAGAAAACTAAATATACAGACTCACAAATCTGCCACACAAACTTTTCTTTATTCTTAGATACAACAAAATGATCACAAGGTCATCTTGTGCCCTGTTATTACAATCAAGATGCAGAAAAGTAAAAATAAATCCCTTTCCTCTATTACAATTACATTTAGAAAATTGATCTTCCTCTCCCATAGCCAACAGACTTGCTAAAAAAAGAAGAATCCCTGCTTCATCAAGATCTTCCCATAAATAATCTTCAGCCCCTTTCCTAGTTAACTGATTCTTGAAAACTTTCATCTTGTTCTTTCACTTCCCGTAACTTTTCCATTTTTATCACATAACTGATTCTTGAAACTATTTTCCATTCACTTCTAATGTTTTTCTTTTGATAATTTGATATCATTATAAACTATTTATTTTGAAGTTTATAATGATATAACTTAACATGTCAAATGAAATTTAGACAAGTGGCATTTGATTATGTCAACCAAGAATAAAAATATTTGTTATGCTGGGCGGACTGAAAATATCTCTGATAGAAAAAATGGGTCTCCATACGGGGGGCATAACTTTTTGTTCAACTATTGGATCGAGCTCATTCTTGGATATGTTATCTAAAACCTAGTTATCTGAATTCTGACCAGAGTGATTTTAAAAATAATATCCCAGTCAAAAGTTACAGGCTGCTTTGTGAGGGTATATATGACTATCATAAAATCAGACTTGTTGAAAAATTATTCTTAGTGACTTTCACATCTTCTACTCTCAAATACACTGCACCAAAATTTGAACTATTCATACTTCTCAGATGTCTATATTGCATATGCAACCTCCTACTTGATCAAGTTTCACCATCTATTTGAGATGGATTTAAATGGTAGGCATTTCATCAAGAAATTCGCATGCAGTCCACTCTGCTTCAAACTTGGCACTTTGTGACCATTCTTCACTGACTAGTAATTAATTAATGCTTTCTCCCTTCAACTTTAACCTCCATGAAAATACATATGAGATTGGAAGGTCAATCATGAGAGATTTATTAACTTTTGGATATGCCTCTGTACTGCAGGAATGGGAACATATTCTCTCATGCTATTAATTGAGAAAGAGAACTCAAATCAGATTCAGAATGAGAATGGGCCCTACAATTTGATAAGCTCGTGCATATATTCTTTCAATAAGATTTATGAATATCTCTATATCCTCAAGTTATTGCTACATATTCAACTCCTTTGAATTAGTTATCTATAAAGTCATTGTCACTTAGATGAGACCTAGTGATCTCGAGAATGATGGAAACCTCCACTCTACAATTTTTCACATTAAGTAGTATCTTTCAACTGTTCACCTCACTGTTCTGAACTTCTAAATTTATGTTTTCACTTCAAACTCAAACTCAAATCTATACTTTGACCTTGGATATTTAAACTCTAGTGCTAAAACTTGAAATTGTAGTGTTGAAAGATAAATCTGTGTTTCAAATTCTGAACCTAGCATCTTGAATCATTTTGGATGCTTGAAATTGAAGCATTGCCCCTTATCATAGTTACAAAGAAATGAAGCATCATAAAGGCACAGATTGGCTACCACCCAAGGCTTGTTACAATTTACACCTGACGGTTGAACCTTGAACTTTGAACTAAAATAGTTCAAGATTTGTAGTTCAATGGGAGGACCAACTTTGCAACACATGCATTTACTTCACATAACTTTCACAAAATATTTAAAAATTATGCAACACTTGCATTTAATGGAATGGGGGCTTGATTTAAAAGTTTAAAATAGGGGTGCTAAAAGCATGCCAACACAAAGGAACCCTATTACAGACTTAACACCCAAACTTGCCACTTTTCACAGAGTGTTAATATGGTCCCAATTATAGAAATTTGAAGTCAATTGGATCCTATAGGCTTTCTATACCCAAAAGCCCCAAATTGCTCCCTCCAGGCCTTCAAAACTAGGGCCTTCTTAAAAAAAACTCAAAAATCATTTCCAGAACTCCTCCTTGTGGATTTACCTTTCATTTGACATATACTTCTTTTGTTTTAAATAAAATTATACCCTTGTTAAGGTGGCTCCTTTGCTGCTACACTTGTGGCATCAATTTTATGCCCTTTTCCCACTATTCCTCATGGTGTACACCTACTAAAACAACTTCTCCTACATCCAAATGGTTAGTAACATCATACATATGTTACATAAGGTCCATTCAATGAGAAACAACAATTACATTCATTGAATGGCCCATTATATCATCAAAAAGACCAAAATGGAGTTATTTCAATGCACCAAAATGACCACCTACAACAACTTTCCAAATCTAAAGCAAAATAGATTATATAATCATTCAATATAGATGAAAAATGATGTTATGATGTTATTATATCACCCACAATTCTGTTCCAAACCCAAAACAATCAACCAAACATAAAAAAAACAAGATTTTGCAAGGAAAAACTAAGTCCTTTGCCAGGACTTCTAGGACTTATAATATTTAAATTAAATTGTTTATTAGATATTTCCATTATTGGCCTTAATATATCCCAATTCACTTTTAGGAATTATTTAGATCCACTACCTCCATTTGGTTCCAAGGTGGACTTAGGTGTTTGGAGAGGTGCTCCTGCACCAAAATTCTTCATTTAAATTTCAAGACATTCGATAAATTCTTTGCTTGCTAATGAACCAATTTGGGAAATTAATGGGTCTATTTTTGGACCTTGAAGGAGTTGGTCACCTAAATGAGAACTAATGCAGAGGTTACAGCAAGAAAGTTTAGTTCCTTCTTTTAGCTCCCACAACTCACCAACCAACTACAAAGGCTTAAGGGTGTTCCCAAGCTCTTACAATGGTGTAACACAACCAATAAAATGGATTTCTATCCCAAAAAACTCCCTTTGCAAGTTTATACACTCAATCAAACTTCAATGCCCTTTTGGCTTTAGGGACACTAGGCCTAAACCTAGCCTTTAGTTATAACTCTTCACCAGTGGACTTCCTGACCACTCCCAAGCATGTAGATGGTCCTCATATGACCTAAGGACTCTAAAAGAACTCTTGGTTTGTTCCCTTTACAACCATACCATAGCAGACTAGACCTACACGCCAATTTCCTTGTAGCCTTCTCAACCTCGAT
The DNA here is from genome assembly GCA_027943335.1 of Chamaecyparis obtusa. NCBI lineage: Eukaryota > Viridiplantae > Streptophyta > Pinopsida > Cupressales > Cupressaceae > Chamaecyparis > Chamaecyparis obtusa. Next base: position 26,677 of record BSBK01011240.1, on the reverse strand, counting down.
TTTCTACTCTAACTTCTTCACAACTTGGTATCTTGACACAATCAAGATATTTTTAGACACCCATTTGGAAGTTATTTAAGATCCCAAAGCCTTGTTTTCCAACTCCACTCCAGCACCACCTAACACTATTTTGCAATATTTTGTCCTCAACTGAACATTTTGTAATCAGTTGATATACAATCACAGTTTTCTCTTGGCCAATCCTGTGGGCTCACGATCTGGATCTGGAAGAGTAGTATTAGGTGTTGAAACAAGTGTATCCCTCCAAGGGAATATCTAGTGCTACCATGGATATCATGGAGAGCTTCATGATTGATATTTTTGATAAGATTACTCCTGAGGCTGCTTCTCTGCTAAAATATAACAAGATCGTGACACTTTCCTCCAAAGAAATTGAGATTGATGTCAAGTTTGTTCTGCCTAGAGAGCTAGCTAGGCATGCTACTTCCAAAGGAAGTAAGGCTGTTACCAAGTTTCCTACTACTCTGGGTTAGGTTTTTTTGGAATCTTTTAGGTTTTTTGTACGTGGTGTTTATGGCAGGATTGTTTAAAAGTTGGTTTTGGCTTGGGTTTATGTGTGGAAGTTAATGCTGAACTGGGATCTTAGTGTATGTAAAGAATATATGAATTATGCTATGTATGCTGTGAAAAATCTCTGAACTATATCATGCAATTCCATAATAGTTTCATTCTTAACAGAATTCATAACTAGATTTTCCATAGCCAATTTTCTTCTTGATCATTGCAATATTTTCTCCTCAAATGAACATTTTGTAAGTAGTTGATATACAATCACAGTTTTCTCTTGGCCAATCCTATGGGCTCGTGATTGAGCCTATAGATCCACAAAAGGGTTGAAATATCATCTTTATAACAACTAAATTTGGATTCACTAGAAGCATTTTGTGACATTTTGGGACAGTAAATCCAAGTTATTCTTGACTGTCCTGAACAGGGATTTTGCAAACAACACTTTGTTTATTTTGAAAGTTTAATGAATGGATTGACTCCGACACCCCCTATGGTTGATGTGATTTTTGGGAGGAGTCATAACATGTATATAATCCTTGTATAGAATTTTAAATGTAGGGATGGGTAGGTATTGTGGAGGAGAGACCACAAACATGGAGAGTAAAGTGTTGATTGGGGGTTATTAGTGTTGGGACCAGTCATGGTCTAAGAGATTCATCCATTGGAGCACCATATTTTATGGCTTAGATGGTCATATTATGTTTTTTTAATGGTGTTTAAACCCTTATTTTGATTGGGGAGTGTGTGGAGGTGTTAGATTGGAGAAGCCACAGGTGTGAAGGCCTTAAATAGAGGGTTTTATAGTTGGGTGTTTAAAACTTGTTGTCTATTCTTGAAAATTGGAAAATCCTTGGTTTAGGATCATAATAAAAGACTTTTTTTGGTCACAGAACCTTGGAAGTAAGTGGGTGATAGGGTTGCTTTGTTAGGAGGGGCTAATTAGGCTTGGGAGAAGAGCACTTAAAAAAGGAAGTCTACACCAGTCAAAGATTTAAAGTATTAAATTGATATAAACTTAGGAACTCTGAAAAGGGTACTCAAAAATGTAAAAACATTGATAGGTTGTTTGGGAAGTTTGGGAGAAAAATGTTGATTTCAGTTTTGGCAGGGCTACTAGGCAGGCCTGGAAGGCTATAGTCGAAGAATGGTGAAAGATGAGTGGATAGGAGTGAAAGGGGAGTTTGAACATGTCTAATGTACCATGTTACAATGATACATAGCATTGGGATCAAGGTAAGAAATCTGGTTTGGTTTTTGGTGTGTTGGAGGCACTAGGTGCACTAAGTGGCACTAGGAGGGTACTGGTGCTTAGAGAGATTGGAACAAAGAAAAGTGATAGTGAAATCATGAGTGTGGTTGTGGAAGTGACTTAAAAAGTTAGAGAACTCCATTTGATCTTTGAATAGGACTGATTCATTGAGTTGATTCCAAGTTACTTATTGAATCCTCAAGTTGAGTTTGCCTATTTAAGGTGATAGTGGAGGGCTCTGCATCAAGATGGTATGAAAGGAGAGAATGAAGTAAAGGATTCTCCAAAGCTAAGAAAAGAAAAGAAAGTGATGTTCAAAAGGAAGAGAATAAGAAAAAGAAGAGGAAGAGAAGTGTAGGAATTTACAAAAGGTTAATATACAAGGTGTTGAAACAAGTGCATCCCTCCAAGGGAATATCTAGTGCTGGCATAGATATCATGGAGAGCTTCATGATTGATATTTTTTATAAGATTACTCTTGAGGCTGCTTCTCTACTGAAATATAACAAGATCATGACACTTTCCTCTAGAGAAATTGAGATTGCTGTCAAGTTTGTTCTGCCTAGAGAGCTGGCTAGGCATGTTGCTTCTGAAGGAAGTAAGGCTATTACCAAGTTTCCTACTACTTTGGGTTAGGTTTTGTTGGAAGATTTTAGGTTTTTTGTATGTGGTTTTTATGGCAGGCTTGTTTAGAAGTTGGTTTTGGCTTGGGTTTATGTGTGGAAGTTAATGCTGAACTGAGATCTTACCGTATGTTAAGAATATGTGAATTATGCTATGTATGCTGTGAAAAATCTCTGAACTATAAGATTTCTATTATAATTTTTTTTATTATTAATGATGAGAAATATTTTTACATCTCAGCTCAATAGGAGCACCGGAGGAAAGAGCTGAGTAGAGAAAACCTTCTAGTATTGCCCCAAAAAATAGAAGAGAAAGGTTGTCATTAAATGTTACAAACTTCCCGTTATACATACGGGGTAATGCATGAGCAATTTACAATCCACCCAATTTACAGTGCTATATAAATTTGACATGTTACGATATTTTGTATCTCCATTTAATCCAATGAACCAATTGGGTCTTCCCTACCCTTGATTGTCTCAAGTATTGCCTCGTGGTCTGACTCACGAACCTTCCAAAGAGTTTTATTTTGCGGTCTTCCCCCATATCTAATTAAGTGGACATTCGATGCAGCGACGAGGTTTGAATAATGAAGAATATTTCTGTGTGTCTCCCAATCCTCGAACAACCACAACCTAGGGTTCTTCATAGCATACCATCTAAGCCATGTACCAATTACAACCACTGCTCCTATAGGGTATTCTAATTCTTCACCATCGATAACTGAGTGATCCAATTTCTTTTTTGCCTCTACACAATGACACAAATAATAATCTATCCCTTCTTCATTGTCTGCAAGTGTAATAACCGCAAAAACATGGCCTGTAATGATATAAACATAATGAGGACATTAGTTTACTAAATATTTATGATAAAGTACTAAATTTGAGATTATTTGTATGTGGAAAATATCAACTTGGTTGTACTAGATCAGATAAGGAATCAAATTCAATGGATGATTCCATTTCTGTCAGTTGTAGTGATTCATGGGGATGATAGGAGGCAAGTGGACTCAAAATACATGTATACCATTCGTCAACCCATTCCTTTGACTCACACCCATCCCAATCTTCATCTACACATGATGAATAAAAGCACATCATATGTCGTGTGTGGATACTCCATGAACCTGCATTACAACTTCTAAAAGAGTGTAGCTCACTCAATCCTATCAATGTACAACAATCCTCATATGGTGCAATGTTAGTTTCATCCATAAACCAAAAAAATCTATGAACCCTAGACTCACCTTCATTACCTGGACCCATTGTAGCGTTACACCACTGGACAATACATCCCACATCTGACAATGTTGCTTTCTCTGTGTACTTTAATTCTTCACGTGCTAAGGCTCTTTTAATACATGCACCTGTGCCATCATGCTCTCCCTTTCCATGACCAGCCTCTGTGAAATTCCACATATATTGAATTCCAGTAATCTTATGCATCCTGCACAACCAATAAAATATCCATGAATTCTTGAATTGGGATGCACAATTATCTGACCAAATGATATGTCGATGATATTTTATGCCCCTATTTTCCAAATGACCATAAAATAGTTGAAAGCAACTATTTACAAACTTTGTAGAATGTGAGCAATCATCACTCATATAAAAATGATACTCCCTCAATATCTTCCTGTTCTCCTCCATACTATCTGGTGCATGCATGAATTCTATATGAACAAATATAGCAACCTATTGAGAGCTGTAATACTTTGCTTGCACCTCATTTTGTGGTTGTAGTGTGTAGTTCTCTGCAAATTCCACAATTGAAACAATGGTATCAAGTGGGAATGTGTCCTTGCACAACTTGAATTGCATATCTAACCATCGCGCTCTATGTGTATGCCTTGCATACTCATAAATAATTTTTTTACAAAAAATGTCCATGAACTAATACACTGGAAATTTTTCAATTACTAAATCACATCTTTTAGCCTCTTTTCCATCTTTTAGATTGTATGTCATGGTCTTATATTTTCCAAATTCCACTATTTCGTTACCGATTGCATGCGTACTCTCCATATGTTGACAAATTGGAAAACATCGCAAACCTCCGCAATCTATGCATGTACCATTCAAGCATGAGAGCTTGTAAAATTGTTGACCATCCACTCTTTCACATAAAATGGTAGATATTAATTCCCTTGAAGATCTAGGTGGGACATTTATGTTACAATCCTGCAAAACATTGTTAGAGTGCAAAGCTACACATATATTCCTATAAACTTCAAAATGGTTAGAAAATTCAATATGTACCCTACAACAACAAGTTGTGCATGTGTGATTTATCTTGACATAAAAAGGTTTACACATTTCAAAATATCTCTGACTAATTTTAATTTGAGGATACGTATGCATAAATTTTGCAAAGAATTATGTCTGAGTTGAATCCAAAAAATGTTTTGGATGTGGAACACGAATTCAACTACCAATCCTTCTTCTTACAACATCTCTTTGATTAGGAGATACCCGTGTATTATTCTTCCAAAATTCTTCAATCAAGGATTTCAAAGCTTCAACAATTGCTTTATCTTTTCACGGTAGTCTACCGGAAAATGCCCATAACTCATTGCTATTTGGATCTTCCACTCTTTGACGCCTTCTCAGGGCTGTTATTAGAGACTTTCTACTTATTTTCAATGTTTTGCTTATCTTTCTAATGAGTCAAGATTTCTTTATTTGAGTGCTTACTATCATTGATGTAAGTACATGTCGTGTGACATTACTATCTTTCATGCATGATGTAGAACCCACACTCTCATATGCAGTCATTAGATTCTTTATAATAGATTTTTCACTTGACTCGTCTGTCATTCTTAGCCCAAGAATCTTCATGATGGGCCTAAATTTCAGATTTCTCATCATTTCAACAAATAGTTGACATCTTCCTGTCATGTTTAAATTCTCAAAAAATGATCTCCAAATACGATTAACATTTCTTTGACAAGTACATGTGGGAATCTTGTCAGGCATTGCTTGCAAAATGTTAGTATCAATATCAATCAAATATTTTGGTTTTCTATATTTAATAATTCTAGGAGCATCAAAAACATTATGTGTGAATTGCGTACCATCTTGAGTGCCTTCAACATGAGACGATGTTGTGCCCACACCTTCGAAAGTAGACAATGATGTGCCTTCAACATGATCAAAGAGTGTGCCCACACCTTCGGAAGTAGACAATGGTGTGCCTTCAACATGATACATTGGTGTGCCTCCACCTTCGAAAGTAGACAATGGTGTGCCTCCACCTTTGGAAGTAGACAATGGTGTGCCTTGAACATTGGATGATTATGTCTCTTGAACTTGGGAACTCGTAGATGATGTCCCCGCATCTTCATAATTAAATTGTCTCGTTGCACACAAGTTTCTCATTCATTGTCTTTTTTATAACAATTCCAATTCTCTCTTACTTTCTGTTGATGTTTCATGTTCCTCATCGAAAGGAAAATCTTCTTCTATAGTATCTATTTTTTTTTGTTCATCAAGTTGTCTCATTCTTTCCCTTTTCTTCTCTTTGTCTCTTTCATGCTCTTCCGGTGTTAAATTCTTTGCTCGTTTCCTTAGCATGATGATGATTTCTACATATCAATTGATTAAAAGTTTAAAAATATAATATAAATGTAAACCAATAAGTCAAATAATAATATAAACCTCTTATAGTATGACAAATTATAATATAAATTCATTACACTTATATCAAATTATGTATCAAGAACAAGTCTATAATGTGTCGATTCACTAACATCATCAACAAGTTATCCTCCTTTTATATAACTGGATAAGTCTTTAACCATTGGATGAGGGTCCACTACAATCTTCTATTGGGTGTCAAGGTATCAAATTTATTTTTTCTCACTTTGGCAACTTTTTCTATCCTCAAGTCCACTTGCTATGAAATTTCATTATTGGGTCCTTAACATGAGATAATTGATGTTGGTTCTAATGAAGATAGTGTAGATGCAGCTAGGGGTGTAGTAAGAGTGATTGGAACAAGCTAAAATAGCTTGTTCTTGTCAAGATCATATTTGTAAGAATCCATCAATAATTTTACTCTTAAAAGAGGATCATTAATCTCCTCTGCTAACCCCTTATATGTTGGATATTTTCATTCTTCTAGGTGTCTACAAATATGACATTTTCTCAATTCCCCCTCTTCATGATCACCTCTTGATAGTATAAAAATTTCTTATTAGGTCCTCAATTTTATCATATTGGTGCATGAAGCCAAACATTTTCTAAGATTCCCTATCTTCATGGATAAAGTTTTCTGGATCAAATGGCTTTGGTGCATCCACTTGTATAAGGTATCAAGAAATTTATGATCAATTAAAGGTCTTTGTTGGACAACACTAAAAAATATAAAAAATACGTGTTGATGGCATGTAGAACCCTTTTTGCACTTCTTAAATGAGTGTTATCTACCTTATTCAATTTCCATGTATTCTATAAAAATGGGATTCTATCAAGGGCATTTTTAGGTAGTGCATGAGATGCTACTAGTGAACCATAAAATTTGATAAAACTAATCACCCCAAATGTGTTTTATTCCTTCTCATGCACAAGGTATTTTCTCTTTAAAAATCTATTAAAAATTTCAAACAATATCCAATCTACTCATTGTCCCATCTAAATCAAATCTTTTTTTCCAAAATATTCTTCAAAAACTATATAATAAGATGCCTCATAGTGCTTGTCCCAAATGTAGATCCATTCTCAACTTGACAAAGCTCTATTATTCTCTTATAGTCTCACCTTGAGTTGGGGCTTCCAAAATTTCAAAGTAGAGAAAAGAATAACATGACACAAAAGTGAGTAACTTTTGAAGTGCACTACCTTGTGGTCTTTCTTTATGGTCACCAAAGATTTATGAATTTCCCTCATAATATGTGACACATAATCAAAGGTCCAATTTTTTTCATATGTGCATACATAAACGTCGAGGACTAGTAAGTGATTTGGTATCTTAAACCCATAATGAATCCCCAAAAATTGATCCAGGAAAAAATATGTCTTGTTGAAATTGTTATACACTAAATTTGTGCCTCTAATCTCAAGCTCTCGTAGTCTTGATAATCTAGTGTAACATGGGAATCATCTCAAGGTTGTGGGACCTTTTGCTAACCGAGATGAGACCTCCAGATTCTAGGCTGGTTCCTCTTGGATAATCACCTTGATTTTCTTTTAAACATGAAAATAAACTTTGAGGGGAAAGGGATAGAAGGAATGCATGAAAGGGAAATAACAGAAAGAAAATCTACCTACTAGGTGATGCACCGAAACTAGGGCTTGGATCTCAGTATAGAGGGATGAAACCAGTGACAGAATTAGGTCTATGAGATTACAACTTACTGAATAGGCTTGCATAAGTGTTTCATGGAAGGGTCTACAAACAAAAGAGGATGTTCGGGGAAAGAGAAAGATTCTTTCACAACAATAAGGCTCTCAGGATTAGACATCAATCCATGACCTGCAAACAGACATTCATTCCTACAGCTCGGTGTAGGATTGAGACAAGACTGTTAGGGGCTGAAATATACCCACAAAACATCTAAATCAGATCAAACACAATAACACACACAGTTACAAAAAGTAAGAGGAATTAGGGAACCTAAGATATCACTGAAAGCATTCATAAACCTTGATTCAATAAGAGATAATCTAGACATGAAGGCATGAGGACAACAAAAATTGTCACAGAATGCTTTGCAATATTTGTATTATCAATGAGAACTTATACACTAATACATTTGGGGTGAAATTGCAACGGTAATTTGCGACGACAGGCAAATTTCATGCGGTTTTGGCTTTTTTTTTCAAATATAGCCCGACACCATCGCAATTGCGATGACAATACATTTGGCAACGTCGCCATTGCGACGTTGTCGGGATATAAGGACAAAAAAAAAAAGGAACGTTGTCATTTGTGTTTTCAACAGTGCCGTAACCCTCTGCAAAATCACATCAGGATATAAGGGCAAAAAAAACAAGAACGTTGTCATTTGTGTTTTCAACAGCGCCGTAACCCTCCGTGAAATCACATCGGGATATAAGGGCAAAGAAAACAAGAACGTTGTCATTTGTTTTTTCAACAGCGCCGTAACCCTCCGCGAAATCACAGCTACAATTTCTGAGTACGTTGGGTTTATTTTTCTTTTGTCATTATTATGTAATCTGGTATTCAGCTGTTAGAGAGCTAAAATACCCAGAAATGAGGACATATCTATGTTGAATTTATTGTTAGCGGCTTTGGTTATTTAGAAGTTTAATTTTATTTGTTCATCTTTCAAGCACAAACATTTTGTGGACCGTAACGGCTTCATTGTTTCGGGTATGCAATGAAACAACCCTAACTTGCAATTGCAATGTTGTCGGGATATAAGGGCAAAAAAAAAAAGGAACGTTGTCATTTGTGTTTTCAACAGCACCGTAACCCTCTGTGAAATCACATTGGGATATAAGGGCAAAAAAAACAAGAACGTTGTCATTTGTGTTTTCAACAACGCCGAGAGAGATTCCCTCCATGAAATCACAGCTACAATTTCTAAGTACGTTGGGTTTATTTTTCTTTTGTCATTATTATGTAATCTGGTATTCAGCTGTTAGAGAGCTAAAATACCCAGAAATGAGGACATATCTGTGTTGAATTTATTGTTAGCGGCTTTGGTTATTTAGAAGTTTAATTTTATTTGTTCATCTTTCAAGCACAAACATTTTGTGGACTGTAATGTCTTCATTGTTTCGGGTATGCAATGAAACAGCCCTAACTTGCGACTACCTTCACGGTACTTGTGTACATTATCATGTTGTCTTTACAGTGACTGTCCTCATTCAAGTGGCAATTACACAAGGGACAGTCACTGTGAGATGTCCTCATTTGTGACAAGGACAGTCACACTTAGGACATCTCATAGTGATATTCCCTTGTGTAATTTCCACTTGAATGTATTGCTATTGAACCACATTAATGCTTTTCTTCTTCAACAAATGAGGACAGTCACTGTAAAGACAACATGATAATGTACACAATTACCAAAAAATGATCTTGTTAATTGATGTAACACTTTGTCTTGCTCACTCCCTATCCTTCACTAGGGTCTCTTTAGGCCAATGTTTTGACTTGATAGGGTACTTAACTATCCCTACACTCTTTAGGTATCTCTACCCAAGATCCCACTCCTTCAACTAGTGCACACCAACAAGAAATACAACGAACTCTGCTCAATACCAATCTAGCTACTAGGACACTCCTAGTCTTGTCTTCACAAATTGAAACACATTCAACTAGAACTTTACTCCATGGAGAGGCTGGCCACTAGGACCTCTATTGGTTTCAATATTACTCCTTCACCTATACTTTTCATTAGTACTTCAATCTGGTTCATCAAACCATGCCAATTGCACCCAAAAATAGGCTGCTAGCAATTACGCCTTTGTCAAGCCTTTTTGTTTATATTAAGCCACCTAAAGGGCTTAGGATTCAGATGCCCTTTATTGAGAACTCCAAGATATCTAAGGTCTTCTCCTCCTAGATTTTTTGTACACCAACTGCTACAGCCATGCCTGCAAACAAGTATTTTGACACAACTTGGATAGTCTGACTAAGAGTTTGTTTTCTTAGCAACCAAAGAAACTCACCCAATCTTCTAATTTGACTTGGGGCTTCTTTAGATGTGTGTCTACCTCTCCATGAGATTTTAGTTGAAGCAACCAATGCATTCAACTTGTTGTAATCTTCTTGTAATGATTTGTCATCCCTAACTGTGCTCAACTGACTCACCTAGGACATCATTGCAAACATAGAAAATGAGCTTCCCAGGGCCCCTCCTTCCAAACATATAGTACATGGAGTCTCCTCACCCATTCCAAGAGCCCGTACAAAATTGACAATGGAATGATGAGCTAAGACTCCATTTGTTCAACCTGCCTGGTTCAAACCAATGATAGGGTACTTAACAAAAGAATTAAAAAACTAGTTGGAATGCTTCAAAACTCAAAAAAAACACAACACAAAATAAAAAAACAACTTGTACTAACTTTTCCAATAGACACTGCGAGCTATCTAATCCATTAATCAACTGAAAACAAAGAAACAAAAAAACTCAAGAATTCACTAAAACCGTGTTACTCTACAAATCTTCTCAATTCCAAATGTTTTTCCCCCTAACCTTTTGCATAGATCGATGGAGGCCTCTTATAGTTGATCTGATGCCTAATTCAATGGTTTCATATAGTTACATAACCATCTTACTCGAAAATGCTCCCTTGCACAAATGTTGTCAATGTTGTGAATGACAACATTGACAACTTGTTACAACCTTTGGGATTTTGGTTCAAAACTTATTGTTCAAACACCATAAGACCCTAACCATGACTTAGTTAGGCTATTTAGACCTCACATAGGCCACTTCTACACTTCTTTTCCCAATTTGACCCCTAAATGCTTCATTCCCACTTTTGCCACAATATTGGTAACTTGGGTACAAATTGGCACTTGCCTTCACAAAGGTCACACATGAGGACATCTCACAGTGATCGATTGTCCCTTGTGTAATTTCCACTTGAATGTATTGCTATTGAACCACATTAATGATTTTCTTCTTCAACAAATGAGGACAGTCACTCTAAAGACAACATGATAATGTACACTCACTGTAAGGACAGTCACAAATGAGGACATCTCACAGTGACTGTCCCTTGTGTAATTGCCACTTGAATGTATTGCTATTGAACCAAATTAATGCTTTTCTTCTTCAAAAAATGAGGACAGTCACTCTAAAGACAACATGATAATGTACACTCACTGTAAGGATAGTCACAAATGAGGACATCTCACAGTGACTGTCCCTTGTGTAATTGCTGCTTGAATTACACAAGGGACAGTCATTGTGAGATGTCCTCATTTGTGACAAGGACAGTCACACATGAGGACATCTCACAGTGATTGTCCCTTGTGTAATTGCCACTTGAATGTATTGCTATTGAACCACATTAATGCTTTTCTTCTTCAACAAATGAGGACAGTCACTTTAAAGACAACATGATAATGTACACTCACTATAAGGGCAGTCACAAATGAGGACATCTCACAGTGACTGTCCCTTGTGTAATTTCCGCTTGAATTACATAAGGGACAGTCATTGTGAGATGTCCTCATTTGTGAAAAGGATAGTCACACATGAGGACATCTCACAGTGATTGTCCCTTGTGTAATTGTCACTTGAATGTATTGCTATTGAACCACATTAATGCTTTTCTTCTTCAACAAATGAGGACAGTCACTCTAAAGACAACATGATAATGTACACTCACTGTAAGGACAGTCACAAATGAGGACATCTCACAGTGACTGTCCCTTGTGTAATTGCCGCTTGAATGTATTGCTATTGAACCACATTAATGCTTTTCTTCTTCAACAAATGAGGACAGTCACTCTAAAGACAACATGATAATGTACACTCACTGTAAGGATAGTCACAAATGAGGACATATCACAGTGATTGTCCCTTGTGTAATTGCTACTTGAATTACACAAGGGACAGTCATTGTGAGATGTCCTCATTTGTGACAAGGACAGTCACACATGAGGACATCTCACAGTGATTGTCCCTTGTGTAATTGCCACTTGAATGTATTGCTATTGAACCACATTAATGCTTTTCTTCTTCAACAAATGAGGACAGTCACTCTAAAGACAACATGATAATGTACACTCACTGTAAGGATAGTCACAAATGAGGACATCTCACAGTGACTGTCCCTTGTGTAATTTCCGCTTGAATTACATAAGGGATAGTCATTGTGAGATGTCCTCATTTGTGACAAGGATAGTCATACATGAGGACATCTCACAGTGATTGTCCCTTGTGTAATTGTCACTTGAATGTATTGCTATTGAACCACATTAATGCTTTTCTTCTTCAACAAATGAGGACAGTCACTCTAAAGACAACATGATAATGTACACTCACTGTAAGGACAGTCACAAATGAGGACATCTCATAGTGACTGTCCCTTGTGTAATTGCCGCTTGAATTACACAAGTGACAGTCATTGTGAGATGTCCTCATTTGTGACAAGGACAGTCACACATGAGGACATCTCACAGTGATTGTCTGTAATGTCCCCTTTTTGGCTAACTTGGAAAATAGGAACAATTACTCCACTTCTCAGACTTACTCTATCAGATACTTACAATTAAACTAAGTAATGGAGGTTACTTAAGATATCAACCGCTATTTCAGATTCAATCACAATATGTGTGCAAGATGATATTGATACCAATATGTTTAATAGCACTGTCGGATATAATGATATGAAATATGCTATGAATATGATGTTTCCTATCACTTATAGTGATAGTATAATGATGCTATGTCTGATATAAACAATATCGATATACAATCAATAAGTATAGCTTACAGCAATGTATTTGTTGTGTCTGATATGATGATGTAATTATGCAAATGTGTAATATCGCTATGAGTGATATGTTGCTATTTCAGATTCTGAATTATATGCTTGCAACTTCAAATATTGATGCTATTTCTGACTATCCTTTCTATCTGTGCAATCATGGTGCTGTCTCTGATCTGCAATGATAAACTTGAAACCAAACTACCAAAGGCAGATGCTCTATTGAGTATATCCAAATATGGATAAGTAAATAAAGTTCTAATGATGCCTTGAGTGACTGACGAGAATGCATTCTTATATTGTCTTTAACAAATGAAGAGATGCTATGAATGAGACGTGTCTTGTTTCTTCCTCCATGTCCCTTTGTTAATCACACCTTTCCATAATCTGACAGTTCACATAATATTATTTCACATAATCCGACAGTTCACATAATATTATTTCATTATTTTCTGATCATAGATAACTCCCAGATTGACTCAATATCAAATCTTTTTATGAAGGTAATCTTCCCTAATTGGTAGTGCAACCAGTAGTTAACATCCATTGTGTTTGTATTAGTTTGGTCTAACTATCATTAGTATTTAGTCAATCGATATTAACTCTTGCCTTATCCCATATTGTTATGATTATATCCAATCTTTCTACTCTGATATAAGTCGATATCATTTTCTGATAATTGTCCATTTATTGGTTGATTGCTGGTAATGGAGTTTGATCTTCAAATTGACTTCCATTCCTGTTAATACTTAAGGATACATTGTACTTATTATCCATGACTGATGCCTCATTCATCAATAGCCTGTGATATAATCACTAATGCTTTTGTGTTTCTACAAGATGTGGTTTATCTCAGACAATCGATAATCTTTCAATCCTTTAGTCGATATCCTCCTATGTGGTGTCTATTGATATAGATAGTAGAATTCAATCTAGTTTATGTTATTGTCATGATAACATAGGAAGTGATGGTGCATATTTGCTAGCGGGTCTTCATGTTTGATATTGCTTTATCGGATATGTCATTGTCTAAACTTGTGCAATTAATGATTATTTATAATATATGAATGGTTATCCTTCTTGCTTATCAATACATCTTCTGAAACACATAGCGACCTATCCCTTATTCATATCATGTTGATCTTGACTTCATAGTATTTGGTTCATTAATCATCCTCTCATGGTATCGATGTGTAATGACTAGTGATTGTTGTATCACTTCTTCATTCCTCATCGTGATAGATAATGCAGATGTTTAATGTAGATGTATATCGATTACAGATATTCGATATTGCTTTAAACGTTATTATTATTATTATTATTATTAATGTTATTGTTATTATTAAATATTATAATTAATGATGTTAGTAATATTAATAATATTATAATAAATATTATTATAGTGATAACATATTGTTTTATATTGAGAGGTTTATTAATATTATTTATATATTAAAATTATTATATCAATAATTGATTTAATATTATTACTTAATATATTATTATAATATAATATATATAATTTATTAATAATTATTTATTATTAATTTATATTATAATTATAATCATAATTATATTATTTATTAATATTTTAATATTATTTAATTAACATATTACTTATTATGCTAACTATATATTATTATTATCTTTTGATAATAATTATATATTATTGTTATATACCGTTAATAATAGATTATTATATATCATCTAATCATTTTATTATTATACTAAGTTCAATATGTCACGGCTCATGACATTGTCCCTTGTGTAATTGCCACTTGAATGTATTGCTATTGAACCACATTAATGCTTTTCTTCTTCAACAAATGAGGACAATCACTCTAAAGACAACATGATAATGTACACTCACTGTAAGGATAGTCACAAATGAGGACATCTCACAGTGACTGTCCCTTGTGTAATTGCCGCTTGAATTACACAAGGGAAAGTCATTGTGAGATGTCCTCATTTGTGACAAGGACAGTCACACATGAGGACATCTCATAGTGATTGTCCCTTGTGTAATTGCCACTTGAATGTATTGCTATTGAACCACATTAATGCTTTTCTTCTTCAACAAATGAGGACAGTCACTCTAAAGACAACATGATAATGTACACTCACTGTAAGGACAGTCACAAATGAGGACATCTCATAGTGACTGTCCTTGTGTAATTGCCACTTGAATGTATTGCTATTCAGCCACATTAATGCTTTTCTTCTTCAACAAATGAGGATAGTCACTCTAAGGACAACATGATAATGTACACTCACTGTAAGTGTACATTATCATGTTGTCTTTACAGTGACTGTCCTCCTTCAAGTGGCAATTACACAAGGGACAGTCACTGTAAAGACAACATGATAATGTAGAGAAACGTTGTCATTTGTATTTTCAACAGCACTGAGAGAGATTCCCTCCGTGAAATCACAGCTACAATTTCTGAGTACGTTGGGTTTATTTTTCTTTTGTCATTATTATGTAATCTGGTATTCAGCTGTTAGAGAGCTAAAATACCCAGAAATGAGGACATATCTGGGTTGAATTTATTGTTAGCGGCTTTGGTTATTTAGAAGTTTAATTTTATTTGTTCATCTTTCAAGCACAAATGTTTTGTGGACTGTAACATCTTCATTGTTTCAGGTATGAAATGAAATATCCCTAACTTGCGACTACCTTCACGGTACTTGTGTACATTATCATGTTGTCTTTACAGTGACTATCCTCATTCAAGTGGCAATTACACAAGGGATAGTCACTGTGAGATGTCCTCATTTGTGACAAGGACAGTCACACATGAGGACATCTCACAGTGACTGTCCCTTGTGTAATTGCCACTTGAATGTATTACTATTCAACCACATTTATGGGCCCGTTTGGACCACGACACACAGTAGCTTTAGTTCGTATGCTGCCATTTCAAGTATGATTAATGAAGTTACCTTTATCACAGGATGAAAGTGAGCAGTCAACATACTGGTACAGAGCTGGCAGCATTAATACGGTGACTAGGGCATCGTTTAATGGTGGTATTGTGTTTTCCCATGTTTAGGGCATCGACCTTTTGAAGCATTGCCTTCTATATTGCTATATGGCCTTTTGTTTAGGATTAAGTAGACGAGGGAAAATATTTCTTTTGTGGATTGTAAACAAAACATTGAATTATTTCAGAGAATAGATCTAAATCTATAAGATGCTACGATGGAGCACATGACCATGTACTTGTGAATATTAGGATCCATGTTAATCAAATGACTGCTTTATGTAAATTACTTTTGAGTAAGTAAAAGGCAATACAATTTTTCGAAGTGTGCAAGGATTTTTATGATATACAGGTGTATGAAGAAATGAATCTGTGTTGTTTTGTATCAATATCAAACATCTCTAATATATTTTCATGTTTTTATAATCTATTTTGCAGATGGAAAGTTGAAATGCCAGCTATCCTAGAGCAGTCAATAAGAATATTGTCTGATGCTGGTCTTGGTATGGCCATGTTCAGTCTGGGTATGTTTTGAATTCTTCTCTATCTCTTTGATTGAGGAGTACTCGATATATGCATGTGCTTTTTTCTTCTTTGATGGTTGTGAAGCTCTGTTTGTTCTAAATACCACTGTATTGCAATTGTATTAGTTTCATTATTTTCTCTAAAGTCACTGTATTTTTTCTTATTATAATAAAAGAGGAAGTTGTGAATGTCAAAGTTGAGTGAAACAAAAATTATTTTCATCAAATTTTGTTACTGTCACAAGGGACAGTAACAAAGCCCTAGCTTTTCCTCTGATATAGCCTTCTCCCATACCTCATCCTAAGATTCTTTGTCTTCTGTGTCATCTGATCCTCCTATACAAGTTGCAAATGAAATTTATCATTCATGTATAGACTGAGATAATATAATGCACTTCATATTTGAATCGTCGTACATGTATAGAATGATAGAATATAATGCATTCAATATTTGTATTATCATTCATGTATATATTGAGATAATATGATGCATTCGATATTTGAAAAAAGTGACCAGATACCTTCTTTCTTGCCAAACGTGTTTTTACAACCTTCACATCTACAGCCATCTGAGCAGCCAACCCCTGCCTAAAATAAAAGATACAAGCACTAATTAGAATACACATAAACTACTCTCCAGCCTTTAACCTTAAATTAAGCAATCAATTGAAGATATCTACCTGATAGCATTCACAATATTTCTTCAGACACATTGATTTCTTACAATTGTAGCCTCTTTTGTGCCTTGCCGATGCTGGAGTCTCGGTGCACTCTCTCTGCTGAAGTAAGATAGCGAGAAAGATAAGAACTCTCCATAGATAGTTAAGTAATAGTGATACTATAAAGAGAAAACACTAGAACAAAGGAAAACCTCTCAGTATTTTCTCACCCCATTAGTTGGTGGAGAGTCAGCACCATGAACAATTTTAGGTGCAAAAGCAAGCAGATTGCGTGATTCTATCTGTTGGCGTGTGCCAACAACCATATCTGTATACTCAAGTTTGTTAAAGCACTCTTGACATGTGCAGGACTCAACGCAGTATACTCCTACTGCAAAACACTCACAATACTTGCAAGAGTACTAGTAAGAATTTCATTTAAATTAAAACTATAAATCTAGTCATGTCAATACATGAATTGAAATGCAAAAATCAAAAAACATCTATTTATTTAATTATCTGATCTGCTGCATCTAAGAGGTACGTAGAATGTTCTGGATTACAATTTGCTTTTCTTAAGTGCTAACACATAGACCTTCATAGCAATGTTCAAGTTTCGAGACAAATAGAAAAGACATAGGAACCAAATAATAAACCCACTCTAGTGCACAAAGACTCACAATTTAAGGCATTTTGACTTTTTACAATTGCAACGTTTGCAGCCTTCTTTATCCCCAGTCGTGGCAGACTTTCTTCTGGGCATTCAAAGAAAAAGTCAAAGCTAAAGAAAAGGATGCAAAAGTGAATTCAAAATTATCCAAACAACAAAGCATTACAAATGAAGACAAATCTCTGTAAAGTTGATAAAATCCTACAATTACCTTTTCTTCTTAGGACTCCTCTGATTATACTCTTCCCCTATACCAAATCCAGGTTGTCGAGAAATATCTTGTAGCACTGGCCTCTTCTTGTCAAGTGGACTTGAGTTCATATATTCAGTTTTAAAAGGTTGCCTACATTGCAATGGCTTTATGCCAACTATTAGGGATTGGAAACATGTAGTGGACTTTGTGACTCCAATCTGTGTGTTTCTAGAAGACTGCACCTCCTGTTGATCAATTCTAGTCTTTTCCACAACTGACACAAGCATGCCAGGAGCCATGCTTGTATTTGTTGATACTGAAATATTTCCACCTGAGCTTACAGGAAGTAAAGAACTTGTTCGACTATCACCAGGAGCCTCCTTCACTCCAGAAAAAGTCAGCATTCCCTGCATGCCAGTAGCTCCCTTTGAAGTTGTTAGCAGCCCAATTCCACAATTTAATGACATTGAAGAGGCAAGGCTATTTAAATGCAAACCAATCCCAGTTGGCATACCCACTGACATAGAAGAATGCCCATTATTTCTAAGTGAGCTGTCAGACTTGTCTGAGTTACCCTCAGATGTTTTATAAGAGCAAGATGAAAACTGTCCAACAGATAAAGATTGGGAACTTCTCCTAGCATCTGTACCTACATCTCTCTTATATACTACAAGTTTCTTGCCATCAAAAATTGCAGTTCCCTCACGTGACATTGATGGTGAAGTGTTCTTTTTAGAACCATCATCTGTGGTTACCAATGTTCCTGTTTTAGGCAATAAGTTTGTTGCATTCCATGAGCCATTGGTCAAGTTTCTTCTGCGAGCTTCTGATGCCTCAAAATCTAAGCAGCACCTACGCATGCCTCATTGTGGTTGATTATCATTCTATACATGAATTATAATGAGTAATCAGTTTTGGGCCTTGGAATCTTGTATGTAACATGCACAGGCATTTCATGGCTAAATGAATCTATTTTAAAAGCATCAACTTTTCTTACATGATGCTGGATACATAAGTAGAACAAGCGTATATCAAATTGGAAGCAATCAGAACTCCACAATGACATATTTTTTAGAGTACTCTTCAGTTTAAGTAATAATGCATTTATTGACACTGTAAAGACAACATGATAATGTAAACTCATTGTAAAGACAACATGATAATGTACACTCACTGTAAGGACAGTCACAAATGAGGACATCTCACAGTGACTATCCCTTGTGTAATTGCCACTTGAATGTATTGCTATTCAGCCACATTAATGCTTTTCTTCTTCAACAAATGAGGATAGTCACTCTAAAGACAACATGATAATGTACACTCACAGTGAGTGTACATTATCATGTTGTCTTTAGAGTGACTATCCTCATTTGTTGAAGAAGAAAAGCATTAATGTGGCTGAATAGCAATACATTCAAGTGGCAATTACACAAGGGATAGTCACTGTGAGATGTCCTCATTTGTGACTATCCTTACAGTGAGTGTACATTATCATGTTGTCTTTACAGTGAGTGTCCTCATTTGTTGAAAGAAAAAAGCATTAATGTGGTTCATTAGCAATGTATTAAATAATTTTTTTTTTTAATCCACCCACGGGCGTCGCAATTGCGACGGGAGCCCATCCTAATGCGACGCCCTACCATCGCAATGTGGTAGAGGCCCAGAATGGGTAAAGGGGAAACATTGTGATGGGAGGGCGTCGCAATTGCGACGGCTACCCATAGACGTCACAATTTGTGACTTAAAAACTACGACGTCTATGGGTGTCACTATTGCGACACATAGCCGTCGCAAAATGCCCCCAAATGTATTAGTGATAAGATGTGAAAAACTAGAGAGAAAAAATGCTACAGATAGTTCTCCAAGGAAAGAATTTCTCTTTTTACAAAATGTGAATTATGAGCACTACAGGCTCCAAAAAAAGAATATATACATCCCCTGCACGTGGGCAGGAATCAAAATATCTCTAAATTAGGGCTACATAGATATACATTATAATAATCACCCCTAAAAATGGTCACTTCTAATCATAAATGTGCTCTGTAAATATCATGGTCAATCAGATACTTCTTTGCGTGTCCATCCCTGAATTGATCAACCTGCAGACAAAAGACCTCATCTATCTACCTCTCTACAAGATGGACTCTATCATGACTATTCAAATCCAATCTCAGATCCTCGCAAAGACCCCAAAATGGTAGTCTAGATAACTCTACACATTCTCCCAACTGCAACCACCCTGGTGACATCAATTCTAGCTACCCGCAAAAATCTCCCTCAGAAGAATGCTCATGAAAAACAAAAGGCCGCTCCGCTTAAAAATATCATCAGTCACATGATCGCATGAGCCAAAAAGGCTTCATGCAATCATGCGACAACCCCTTTGAAACTGCCACTTAGCCATGCAAGACACCTGGACCTGCAAGGAAAGCCACCTCAGCATCCCTACAAAAAGGTCATCGGTCGCATGATTGCATGAGCCAAAAAGGCTTCATGCGATCATGCAACAAGTCTTTTATAATTTGCCTCCACTTGCCACAAATGTTCGGGCCCAAGATGCACTACAAACTTAACCTCGGTTTCACCCTGGGTCACCTTCTCCTCTAGTCACCAAGTCGCGTTATCTTTTCTTAACCTCGAGCTCCTCTTAGTGACAATGTGAAAACTGTTGATCCTTGCTTTATCTGACGATAGTCTCTGAGTCTCATAAGACTTTTGGCATATTCCCTTCTGTCAGGAGATTACCTGCCTAAAGGAAGTCTCATAATCGCCAAATAGAAAGAATATTCTTCTTTTCATTGTGAGATTACCCAACCAAACCTAGAACCGGGCCCACCTCCAACTGCACAACCGCGCAAAGCTTTCCAACCCTGAGCCTAGAATCACCACGTGTCACTCCCCCTATTCATTTCGGCCACCACATCAGCAAACACCTCGACACCCCTGGCATAGGACCCACCTAACTCAGCAAATCCCCATCGGATGGTTGTTGCATGATCGCATGGGATCTTCTGCATGGGATCAGAAGATCCCATGAGATCATACAACCACCGTTGATCTTCATCGCACTTGCACCAATGTAGAAACCTCGAGCCCCACTAACTGCCTGTCACATGATGTTAACCGATGACTACAAACCACCACCACTGAAACCGTTGATGGTTTGTCGCATGGTTGCATGGGCTTAGAAGAGCCCATGCGATCATGCGACCAACTGTAAGGTGTTAGTCACTGACTGCCACCTCACTGTTCACCTGATTGCTTACCATTTGTCGCATGATGACTGCTTACTACTTATCTTGAATGTCAATCTTTGCTGACACTGCATCAACAGTTGTCATATGATCTCATGGGATCAGAAGATCCCATGCGATCATGCGACAGCTGTCAGATCTTCTCTGCACTGGCACGGCCTTAGGCACCGAGACCCACCTGTCAGAGTTTCACGCTTAGGGTTGAAAATGTAGAAGGTGCCAAAAACACAGAGGGTTTTCAAGTGAAGGTCGAAAGCACATTGAACTTTCAGAGCAGAGAGGTAGAAATATCCCGAGCCTGCAAAGAGGAGGTCAAAAACACACTGGGTTTTCGACACTTGAGCATTTTACTTGGAAAACAGAGCTGTGGCCGAAAATGAATGAGAGGGAAATTTTGGGCAACATTTTGGTGACCTCTACAGGATGTCAGCCTGTTAGACATAGACCAGTAGCCTTGATGTATCCATTGGGTATGGGGTCATTTCTGGAACACAAAAACCTGACAGGGGCAAAAACTGAACTGGGAAGACAAACCTGTGCATGAGCACTTCTTGGAAAATACGAAAACTAAGCTAGAAAGTTGGAAGAAAATAGGAAAAACCTACCTAAGCTAACCAGTTACAAAAAACCTGGTCAAACAAAGCCATTCATTGGCATGTTGAAGTAGCTACCTTTCCTTCTTAGGATATTTTGCATTGGACTCATGAGGATAGCTACAAAGATAAGAGGCATACAAAGATTTGGCAAATGAGGATGCACTGCCTCTGCAAAAACAAGATCAAGTTCACTCACCTCAAATGGATCAAATGGAGGTGTCCCAGTGAACTCCTTCTGGGCCAAGTATCTGATGGGGCAGCCTCTTGAAATTCTGAAGGTAGGACTTTCATTGCTGGTTTCTCCTTTATCTTCATGGTTGCCCTCCATCATAGATAGCCACGACAACTCCTCATCCACAGCCAGCGGACCATCATCTTCCTCTTTAAAACCAGCCAAGAGCTCATTACAATCAGGTTGCACACACAAGCCATCAATGATGCTTCCCAAATAATCCTTGCCAAGGCTCTGGTTATCTTCTGTACATTGGGAAGCCTCCTCCTCAAAAATGAGATCAAGCTCATGAATTAACATATCTTCAGGATCAACCTCTTCTAGCTGCTACAATTTTACAGAGGTGGCTATGATCACATCTTCCTCATCCTGCTCAACAAAACCAGGCAGCTCATCTAACAAGCACAAGGCATCCATTATAGAATCAACCTCCTGTTGATGATAGACCTTTTCTTCTGGTTGACCTTCAGCCATAGGCAATGGCATGGTCTCTTCTGCATCATAAAAAAAAAGAGTAAGTTCATCATACAAATCAGCCAAGAGCTCAAGCTGAGCATCAATGTCCACCTCCACACCTTGTTGCCCTATTTCACCATAGTCATCACTCTGCACTGATACCTCAAATTTCTTCTCCTCTTCAAATGGAAGTTCATTTTCTACCGGTCCTTGCTCAGACACCAGGCTAGTGTCCTTGCAAAGGCTTGGCATCTGACAGCCAAGAGGAAGAGTCCATTAGGGTATCCATATTACTTCATCATCCTGAGAAACCAGAGGGGCCTTTTGGGATGAAAATCTTTCTTGAACGGGCTGCTCTTGCAAGGTGGACTGAAGCTCA
The DNA here is from genome assembly GCA_027943335.1 of Chamaecyparis obtusa. Taxonomy (NCBI): domain Eukaryota; kingdom Viridiplantae; phylum Streptophyta; class Pinopsida; order Cupressales; family Cupressaceae; genus Chamaecyparis; species Chamaecyparis obtusa. Next base: position 3,902 of record BSBK01011240.1, on the reverse strand, counting down.
AGCACAGGCTCTTGAATAGAATTTTTTTCCTTAAAACTTGGGATGTGAAACTGAGGGGAAGAGGTGGGAGAAAAAGAAGGCATAGAAGCTTTAAAGCTTGGAAATGAATGCTTAGCAGGCTCCTCATGTGTAGGTTCTTGAGACAAATGGGCCCTCTAGCTTGGAATTTTGGGCCTAGGAGCCTCTTGTTGAGCAATCAGTGATCTTAACCTTGCTGTCTCCATGTCAGCTTGGCATCTAATCTCTTCTTAAAATTCTCTTGCTTTCTGCCCATCAATAAGAACCTTTTTCATTTGGTAAGGAGCTGCCCCTTGCTCATAATTTTGAGCCTCCTACTCTCTCTGCTCCTTGAGCTCAGATACTTGTTTGACTAAATCAAGGAACAGACTCTTTGCCTCCTGCATCTCCTTGAAGTTTGAGCTTAGAGTCCGCATCTACTGCTGAATAGGTTGAGAAGGGGAGGGTGGGTGGTAAGCATGATGGGGAAGCTGGCCTTGCATCTGCTGTTGTGCCTCTTGTGCCCATGATCCATCTTGCCTAAGAGCTCTCTCATAACTTTGCACAAGGGCAAACTCATTTGGGGCATACTGGATATATTGATACCCTTGAGAAGTATAATAACTTGGGGTAAAAGGAGGCTTTGGGTGACTTTGGTAAGGCTGAAAACTAGCTGGTTGAGCATTATTCTCATGATAGGATGGTGAGTAACCTGACTGTCCATAGTAACTTGACATGTCTACTCATGCAATCAGCTGGAACTTGAAAATGGACATTGAAAACATACCAGTACTTGACTTCTTTGAAACCAGTAGACTTTCTGGAGTTGCTACATATGTAGCAAAATGACCTCTTCTAGGCTTGTAGCATGCTACCAGCATATCAGAGATAGCATACCTTGAACATGAATCTAAACTTCAGTCCCACTAGGCATGCCAGAAATTGTTATACACTGAATTTGCACCTCTGATCTCAAGCTCTTATAGTCTTGATAATCCAATATAACATGGGAATCATCTCAAGGATGTGGGACCTTTTGCTAACTGAGATGAGATCTCCAGATTCTAGGCTGGTTCCTCTTGGATAATCACCCTGATTTGCTTTTAAACATGAAAGTAAACTTTGAGGGGAAAGGGATAGAAGGAATGCATGAAATGGAAATAACAGCAAACAAATCTACCTACTAGGTGATGCACCGAAACTAGGGCTTGGATCTCAGTATAGAGGGATGAAACCAGTGATAGAATTAGGTCTAGGAGATTACAACTTACTGAATAGGCTTGCATAAGTATTTCATGGAAGGGTCTGTAAACAAAAGAGGATGTTCAGGGAAAGAGAAATATTCTTTCACAACAACAAGGCTCTCAAGATTAGACATCAATCCATGACCTACAAATAGACATTCACTCCTATAGCTCAGTGCAGGATTGAGACAAGACTATTAGGGGCTGAAATATACCCACAAAACATCTAAATTAGATCAAACACAATAACACACACAGTTACAGAAAGTAAGAGGAATCAGGGAACCTAAGATATCACTGAAAGCATTCATAAACCTTGATTCAATAAGAGATAATCCAGACATGAAGGCATGAGGACAACAAAAATGTCATAGAATGCTTTGCAATATTTGTATTATCAATGAGAACTTACAAGATGTGAAAAACCAGAGAGCAGAAATGCTACAAATAGTTCTCCAAGGAAAGAATTTCTCTTTTTACAAAATGTGAATTCTGAGCACTACAGGCTCCAAAAAAAGAATATATACATCCCCTGCATGCGGGCAGGAATCAAAATATCTCTGAATTAGGGCTACATAGATATGCATTATAATAATCACCCCTAAAAATGGTCAGTTTTGATCATAAATGTGCTTTGTAAATATCATGGTCGATCAGATACATCTTTGCGTGTCCATCCCTGAATTAATCAACCTGCAGACAAAAGACCTCATCCATCTACCTCTCTGCAAGCTGGACTCTATCATGACTGTTCAAATCCGATCTCAGATCCTCACAAAGACCCCAAAATGATAGTCTAGGTAACTCTACACATTCTTCCAACTGCAACCACCTTGGTGACATCAATTCTAACTACCCACAAAAATCTCCCTCAGAAGAAAGCTCATGAAAAACAAAAGGTTGCTCTGCTTTAAAATATCATCGGTCGCATGATCACATGAGCCAAAAAGGCTTCATGCGATCATGTGACAACCCCTTTGAAATTGCCACTTAGCCATGCAAGACACCTGGACTTGCAAGGAAAGCCACCTCAGCATCCCTACAAAAAGGTCATCGGTCGCATGATTGCATGAGCCAAAAAGGCTTCATGCGATCATGTGACAAGTCTTTTATAATCTGCCTTTTCTTGCCACAAATGTTTGGGCCCAAGATGCACTGCAAACTTAACCCCAGTTTCACCCCGGGTCACCTTCTCCTCTAGTCGCCAAGTTGCGTTATCTTTTCTTAACCTCGAGCTCCTCTTAGGGACCATGCGAAAACCATTGATCCTTGCTTTATTTGATGATAGTCGCTGAGTCTCATAAGACTTTTGGCATATTCCCTTCTGTCAGGAGATTACCCGACTAAAGGAAGTCTTGTAATCGCGAGATAGAAACAACATTCTTCTTTTCATTGCAAGACTACCTGATCGAACCTAGAACCAGGCCCACCTCCAACTGCACAACCGCGCAAAGCTTACCAACCCCAAGCCTAGAACTACCATGTGTCACTCCCCCTATTCATTCCAGCCACCACATCAACAAACACCTCAGCACCCCTGGCATAGGGACCCACCTAACTCAACAGATCCCCATCAGATGGTTGTCGCATGATCGCATGGGATCGAAAGATCCCATGAGATCATACGACCATTATTGATCTTCATCACACTTGTGCCAATGCAGAAACCTCAGGCCCCACTAACTGCCTGTCACATGATGTTAACTGATGACTGCAAACCGCTGCCACTGAAACTGTTGACGGTTTTTTGCATGGTCGCATGGGCTTGGAAGAGCCCATGCGATCATGTGACCAACCGTAAGGTGTTAGTCATCGACCGCCACCTCACTTTTCACTTGATTGCTTACCATTTGTCACATGATCACATGCGGCCAGGAAGGCCCATGCGATCATGCGACCAACTGCGTGATGCTAACTAATTACCGCTTACCGCTTGTCTTGACTGCCGATCTTTGCTGACACCACATCAACGGTTATCATATGATCTCATGGGATCGTAAGATCCCATGCGATCATGCAACAGCCATCAGATCTTCTCTACACTGGCATGACCTTAGGCACTGGGACCCCGCTTGTCGGAGTTGCACACTTAGGATCAAAAACATAGAAGGTGCCAAAAACATAGAGGTTTTTCAAGTGAAGGTCAAAAACACACCAAACTTTCAAAGTGGAGAGGTAGAAACATCCTGAGCCTACAGAGAGGAGGTCAAAAACACACTGGGTTTTCGACAGTTGAGAATTTCACTTGGAAAATAGGGCTGTGGCCAAAAATGAATGAGAGGGAAATTGTGGGCAACAAAAATAATCATAAAAATGTCATAATACAAAGGCTCTTGCATATCATTTTCACCTCTTTCCTTAGGTTTTTAGGCTTGAAATTTGGCAATATATTTAACCTCTTATACACCCTATGTTGATATCTAAAGATGATGCTAAAGAAATAACAATTTAGGAGTTTCATGGATGTGGAACTATGGGCTATGAAACAACCTTCAAGTTTTAAAGAAGTCAAATTTTCTTTCAAGGAAACATCAACCTTTGCTTGCATGATCATACAAATTATAAACCAAAACACTATTAACATTTGACATGTAAAAAATAAAAAACTTACCTCAATCTCTTTTTGTCTTTTTGATTCCAATAATTGACTTTCACGATGGT